>QRDG01000473.1:6345915-6811055 GCA_012064385.1 Puccinellia tenuiflora | reverse complement strand
CTGGATGTGTTCTTCTCTTACCCTCCCTTTTATCTTCCCACCGACACTTTACTGCCCCCTTAGAACTTCTCCAGTTCCTTCTGGTAGTGTTAATTGTTTCTCCCTCTAGCTCCTCAGATGACAAATGGCTTAGGACCCTCCCGATTCCCAATTGATCATAGATGAGAATGCTGTCATGTTAAGTAGTAGAAAGAAAGAACACTTTCCATTTCCTTTGATACATTGCATTTGATTGGTACTTTTCTGGTTATGGCTCTATCAAGTCCTAGTGTGATCTGTATGCTGTTCATCTACATAAATAATTGATAACTAGTACGCGAACAGGCTTCAACATCCAATATTTATACATGCTTACAGCTCTGTCGTTCGACATTGCCACTCATTTTGTATTTCCTAATGATTTTCACATTACAGAAACAATGTCTATTTGTTGAATCTTAAGAAGAACATGCCTATGATTTTGCTAGCAGTAATTGTAGTTTTATGGATGGTTTTTCCAGTGGTAGGCGTTTTGCTTAAACATTTTCTCAGCATATCCCTTGTTGCTGATCTAACTTCCATATGTAATGGCAATTGGCCATTCAAGAGCAGTATAGTTTGTCTGGTTTAAGTTGCACACAGTTATGATTTGTGTGCTGTCTAATTTCTTCAGTTTGCACCATAGATGTTTAATCCTAAATTCTCTACTCATGATAAAAGTGACAATACTAGATTCATCATGAATTGCAAATTTTTTTTTTACAAACATATTATCATTTGAAGTAGTGGTCTGGTCAAAGTGTTGTTCTTGTGATGTGCAGTACAAGAAATGGCTTCTTTTTTTGTACCGAAGGAGGTGCAGTTAATCAGATGATGACACCCCCTTGCTTGAGGCTTCTACGGCATGAATTTGAATTAATTCAACTTGTTAGTGACCAGATAGCTCGTACGTTTCTAAAAAAATCTGCCTATGAGCTAGATACTAAATTTTCTACTTTCTTATCCATAAGCACATCATATGTCTTGAACAACGCCAATGATTTTGTAACTATATGGTTCAGGATTTTCCTCTATAAGAGTTATTTGAACCACATGTGTCTTGTCCATAGAAGTTCAAAGTGTAGCCACTGCACTACAACTTGCCTGTTTACATTCTCTGTTTCTTTTACTGTTTTTTTCCAATACTGCTGAGACCAACCTTGTTTGTTTGGACATTATTCAGAAAATGTGAGTATAACTTTAACTGCTTTTCAGTGAATGAATAGTACAGACTGGTTTGACTAATGACATTGATTGTTCTACAGGAGTCTAGATTTGTATTCTGGTTGCTGAGATGCAGGAAAATGTGCTTCTTTGCTGTAGGTTCTTCCGTTCTGTATCCGGAGATTTGCCCTCTGTGTAGCTCGAACTGGTCAAATGCGAAGTGAAACCGTTTTTAACTTGCTAAGTTCCCACTGTTTTTTATCGTATTGCCAGACACAATTAGCCTTCTGGCATAACGAAGACATGGTCACTTGCTTCGATTATTGTTCCACCAACACAATTAGCAAGCATGTTGAAGCAAGCTTTGCCTGCCCGATGGTCTTTGCGTACATTCTGTGCGACCATATTGTATCTGGTCAGCTGCTTATGTCCGTGTTGTGTTTTTGTTGAATTAATCTGCTTATGGCTACTGGATGCGGTACTGCACGTGCTTGCCTGATGCTATGTGTTACTATGTAGCTGGCAACTCAAATATGGTGAGGGCAATGCTATTTTTCTTACTGGCTGTGACATGGTTTCTTTCATCTTTTTTTTCTTTGAAACGTGATGAAGGATTTGATGTAACGCCCCGGGATCGGCACTATGCAGATTTGAGCGATCCCGCCAAATCCGCATAATAACGATCCTAGGACGCCCACCAGGCATAACGTGCACGTCGCAACACACACGTTATGCGGGTGGAATTGTGATGATCATTACAATAGTTCTCGATGGAACCCACAAAACAACATATATACAGCAACGACTCCACGAGTCAAGAATACAAAAGATACATTACAAAGATACAATAACAACGGAAGTGAAATAGTGTCCGGCTACGGACAAGATATAAATTGGACTAACAGTCCTGAAGATAACCAAAGGCACCATATCCCTGCCCAGGCCAAGCCGGAGGGATTCCCAAGCTAACGTCGTCAGACTTCAAACCTGTCGGCTGCATTGGAATAGCAGCCCCGAAGGGGTCAGTACTAGTAGAAGTACTGGCAAGTAACTCACAAGATATCAAAGCTGGAATTCCGGGGAAAAGGGGTTAGCGATTGAGGTGGCGGCAAGCAGCACTAACAACTTATAAAGACACGCTACAACTTGCGTCTAAATAGAATAAGGGAAGAGAGCGCTTGCGCTACTGGGCTAAACTACTCACCAAGCAATACCCGTCCTGAGACAACTCCATCGTATCATATTCCCACGAGGAAGAAGTCCGGACACTCACACGTTGATCAAGTTTTAATCATATTATTATTCGAGTAAGGCTATTTACTAAGCAAATTAGCTATTTAATTCTACGGTGATGTCTATGATCTTTTTAGCCAGCACATTACCCAAGTCGTCCATAACCGCGGACTCGGCTTTTCGAAAAGATTTAACCCTGCAGGGGTGCCCAAATGTAACCATACACGTTCGATCAACCACACGCCACAAAGGCAAAAGGTATCTCAACACGACCTTCCCCTTCACTACTACATTGGATAGAGAGCCACCTATCTGAGACTGATCCACGTGGGGAGCCCGGCCGAAACTCCTTTGCGGGCCCAAACGTTGCGTGAACGGCTTCGGGAGGATAACACTCATACGATTGCTCCTCCTTCCACATGCGATTAACGCCCATTCCGCAAACCTATATGCGCCCCCCATAATTGTAACCTCTCATCTTCATCATGCATTGTGCGTATGCTCCAAATGGTAAACACCCGAACTACTTTGTGGCTCCCTAACCAATATAGCAGATCCGGTACTGAGTTGCGGGGGGTTCCATAAGTCTTCCCACGTGTGGGTCGGGCGCTCATTCTTGGATAAGCGGAAAATAACGGTTTTTCCTAGACGACACTAGCAGAACAAATCACCATAGTTGGCCTTCCGCCGGTGCCTTATCTTTATTATAAAAGTTCTCCCACAAAATAGGTCTTCATTAATTAAATTATACCATCTAAATATCAGTAGTGTATGAGATAAACCTCAAACAACTCCTAAGCATGCACTACGACTCGCAAGGCTAACAATCAACAGGTTAAAAGGAGGTGGGGGTGTGGCTATATCATGGCTGCAAGGTAAACATGCAATAGGATCGAGACACAAGCATCGCAATATATGGCTAGCAAGGAACAAAAGATAGGAGGTGTAAGAGACAGAAAAACGAGCAAAGATAGCAAGTGAGTATCACTTGCCTGCAATCCGGTAGAGGTAGCAGAACCTGTCGTTACTCACATCATCTCATCGTCCTATTCCCGAAGAAGCAACAAACACTGGACAACGGAAAAGATGCATCTTACTAGTACGGCAAAAGATCCGACATGTTGATGCAATGCATGCATGACATGGCAAGACATGAGAAATGCAACTTAACCAAATTAAACGGAACCGAGATTCCGACATTTAAATATATGGTTCAAGTTATTTTTCTACTCATCAAATTTAAATGTTGTTAGCAAGTCTAAACAATGCATTGGTGAGCTGATCAAAATTAAATGGAATAGGGACAACAATTAAATTAATTCCCTTCACATTCCATATTTTAATTATGTAGATGATATACAAAATTCAACTAAAGTGCAACTATATGATGCAAACATGAACCATGGATGTCATATTAAAATTCTACACATTTTTCTGATCCAAAAACATATAAAACATTTTGTAATTGGAGCTACCAATTAAGAGTTATGAATTTAAACATATAGCAAAAATAATAAAACAAAAGAAAAGAAAACAGGAAAAGGGGGTGGAATGGGTGTGGCTGTGGGGATTTGAACACGGGCCGGCTGGGTGGAGGAACAGGGCAGCAAGCCACTGGGCTACAGGTCAGTTGGTGTTAGGATGCAGAGCTGCTGAAACAAGAAGCATTGGTTCGATGTTAACTGAAACAAAAGACAGCAAGGTTCAGACTTTGGGAACAGAGGGGACGACGATGCCTGCAGCGGACGGGCAGGTCGGAGATGAGGAAGGAGGGGCAGACGAGGACGTGGGGTGCAGCGTGGGTGTGGTGGTGCGGAGAGAGGGACCAGGAGGAGCAGCGCGTACGTGGCAAGAGAGGGCCGAGCACATGACCAGCAGCTCGAGCACGAGCTTGTGCTCGCCCATGGCCGATCGGTGGCCAGCAGCGGATTGGAGGGGGAAAGAGGGGGAGTTGGGAGAGGTGCTCACGGTGGAGGTCAGCAGTGCAGTCGATCGAGTCCGGGGACGACGGAGACGTGCTGGAAGAAGAAGAAGTCGAGGTAGGCGTCCATGGCGTACACGCGGGGAAGACGACGTCGTCGACGACGCACTTGGCGTGTCCCTGGCCGCTCCGGCTCCGGATCTGCGTCAGATTGAAGAAGGAGCCGTGCCGCATCTTCAGGAAACCACGGGGAGGCTTGGGGAAGACCGGTGGCGACGAATTCGACGGCGAGGCGGCGACGGTCGGCGAGGACGTCGTGGACGAAGACGATGCGTGCGGCGATCCTCGGCTCGATTCCTTGCGCGCGAGCGTAGAGGACGACGATGCGAAGGAGATGACGCGCTCAGGTTGCGTCACGGGCGTCCATGTCGTTGCGTCCCTCGGCGGCGTCCCGTTGCGAGCTTCGACGACGGAGTGACCGAGCAAGGTGAGGGAGAGGGGAAAAGAGGTTGGCGGCGCGAGGTGAAGGGAGAGGAGGATAGGGGCTAGGGTTTGGAGAGGGGAGAGGCGCTGGGCTGGCTTTAAAGGAGAGGGGAAAGTGGAGGGGAGCGGCCGGTGGTGGTGCGCTGATGGTCCTCACGCACCCTGCGTGCTCCTCTCGTACGGGAAGAAAACGACAGGGAAAGGAGTTGGTCTGGGCTTGCTTCGGGCCAAAGAGAAAGGAGAGGGGAAGGAGAGATGGGCTAGATGTTGCCATCGGGCCTGCTAGGAGAAACAGGACTTCCCAAATTAAGGAATTGGAAAAAGAGAGAAAGAAAAGGGAGGGAAAGAAATAGGGAGAACGTTTGCAAAATAAAATAATAAAATTGGGGATTGTCAAAATAATTTTAAAATCTTTAATTTGATTTGAAATAGGTTGACAAATACTCCAAATATTATTTTAGGGTTCGTTAGAAAATTAGAAAGGAGGTAGGGATGGATTATTAAACCCGAGGATTAGTTTGCAAAGCAAAAATAGTTTAGCTAAAAAAATATTTAGATTTTTATTTTTGCCAAAAATGCAAGGTGATTGGGATGCATGATGTCATGATGATGCAAAATAAATAAAATAACAAGCAACTCTAATTTGGAGAAAACCCCCGGGACATTACATTTGATGAGTTGGTTGACATTTGAAAAATATGAGTTAGCTTTTCAAGAAATGGTAGGTCTAATTTCTTCGTGGCCAAAAAAAAAGGAAGAAGAATCTGGTTGTGGTCATGAAAGGCATATAGGTAAATCGAAGACTAAGCATTAGTAGCCACCTTTGCTTTGACATTTGAATATTTTTACACAAGTGGTATGGTGGGGCAAAACACATTTTATAATTGAGGGACGCCGATTTACATTCTAATCCCATGGTCTATCGATAGCTTCAATATCTTTGTTCGGTTGATGAGCATCGACTGGAAAATCTGAGGTCAAATAGCCCCCCTCCTGACCGTGAAATCTTCGTAGAACTCAAAATCTCGGCTGCCCAACTCTTCCAGCATACCCCCACCTGTAGTAGATTTTTTGTACTATTCAAACATTGTTGCAGCATTTCTTCCTGCAGTGGGTCAAAGAACACTCCCTCCGATCTGTTTTAATTAAGTGTCATGGGAAAATAACTAAGCTAGCTATAACTCATAATGCCAGCAATGACATTTATTTGGGATCAGAGAGAGTATAACATTTTGAAAACACCAATGGTACAAAAAAAAGTGTTTTTGTTGAGAGATACAAAAAAAGTGTTGGTTTGAAGCGATCTGTCCTACTCAGAGCAAAAATGTATTTGAAAGAACCCAAGCAACATAAAAATCCATGAATACTAACCTTGTACCATTCGTCCACGACGACCCTGATTACAACGATTTGGGCTCTCCCGAGCCTCGTCGGCGCTAAATGCAGCGACTATGGAGTCATTTCTCTCAACCCTACCGTCTCTCAACCATGGACATAGGAGAAGCAGCGGGGAAGAAAGACAGCGGTGGCTTTGTGGGGAGAACGTGTAGCAGCAGTAGAGCAACAAGGAAGCAAGGAGGCAAAGGCGAGAGAAAAATGTAGAGGGGGAGGATACAGCGGGCGTTTGGGAATGATTTGGCCGATTGATTCGATACACCGTATGATTCTTGCAAAGGTCACATAGGGGTGATCTTATAACAATATCGTTTGTTCATTATAAACTTGAGATATAAGAGTAATTCCAGTAGATAATGTAAAATTCCATCCCCAAAATCATCATACATCATGTAAAATCTTTCATACTCTAAAATGGAGGGTGTTAGAATTGATAACATCTTCCTTGAACAATTTGTCCTAAGATACCAACGAGAAGATCCTCCTTGTATGTGTCACAAGTCCCTCTCACTACAATAAATTTGCTTATCTACCACGGATTTTTCGTAGTACATGTGCAATTGTTTTCTCCAAACCACTTCTAGAACGAAAACGTGACGGAATACCGATCATGGTTGAAGGGTTGTGGTAGATTTGATCTACCACGGATCCAGAATAATTGTGGCGTATGGCCTCACATCTACCAAAAAAAAGTGTTTTTGTTGAGAGATACAAAAAAAGTGTTGGTTTGAAGCGATCCGTCCTACTCAGAGCAAAAATGTATTTGAAAGAACCCAAGCAACATAAAAATCCATGAATACTAACCTTGTACCATTCGTCCACGACGACGCTGATTACAACGATTTGGGCTCTCCCGAGCCTTGTCGGCGCTAAATGCAGCGACTATGGAGTCATTTCTCTCAACCCTACCGTCTCTCAACCATGGACATAGGAGAAGCAGCGGGGAAGAAAGACATCGGTGGCTTTGTGGGGAGAACGTGTAGCAGCAGTAGAGCAACAAGGAAGCAAGGAGGCAAAGGCGAGTGAAAAATGTAGAGGGGGGAGGAGACAGCGGGCGTTTGGGAATGATTTGGCCGATTGATTCGATACACCATATGATTCTTGCAAAGGTCACATAGGGGTGATCTTATAACAATATCGTTTGTTCATTATAAACTTGAGATATAAGAGTAATTCCAGTAGATAATGTAAAATTCCATCCCCAAAATCATCATACATCATGTAAAATCTTTCATACTCTAAAATGGAGGGTGTTAGAATTGATAACATCTTCCTTGAACAATTTGTCCTAAGATACCAACGAGAAGATCCTCCTTGTGTGTGTCACAAGTCCCTCTCACTACAATAAATTTGCTTATCTACCACGGATTTTTCGTAGTACATGTGCAATTGTTTTCTCCAAACCACTTCTAGAACGAAAAACGTGACGGAATACCGATCATGGTTGAAGGGTTGTGGTAGATTTGATCTACCACGGATCAAGAATAATTGTGGCGTATGGCCTCACATCTACCACCCCCAGTCCACAAGAGTTCAAATCCCAGGTTTGACATCTAGGTGTTTCATAAGACAGAATATTATTCAGCGAGAGGCGAAGTTCCCGTTGATAGCGAAGCATCTGTGCTGACTTCGTCAATCTCAAGACCTTGACCCGCCTGCTCAGTCTCTCGGAGGTGCTCACATGGGTAGGGTGTGCGTGTATTCATAGGGATGAGTGTATGCGCGTGTATGTTAGCGTTTGTATTTGTTCTATGTTTCGCAATTTTTTTTACTGTAATGCAACGCTGGGAAGTTTCCATGGTTTGAGCGAAATTGATGTTTTGTAACGCTGGTAAAGATACCATTGTCCCGGTTCGAGAGGTATTTACTCCGCTGATGAGGATTACTCGAGCTAGACAGATCATGGAAGAGTTTGCAACATCCCATGGCTATTGCTTGACTGAAGTTCTATAACAGTTCGTGATAAAGACAACTACCAAGAATGTTTTTGCTTCTGGTGGTGCCGAGAAACCCATGAGATGTTCTGTTTGCTGAAGGTAGAATTGGAATCCTAGATTCAGGACTAGAGGGCAATTGGAGCCTCCTTAGTGGAGAGGAGCAACGCACCATGTCCCTAGGCCCTAGCACACTGCAAGTTTCAATTCTTATTAAGAAGTTAGCTCAAAAGGGACTTAACATTCAGATAGTAACCAATGCACCAAAGTGTTTACCATATCGCAAAGAAAGAAAAATTGTCCAAGAAGCGACGTAGCATTCTTTGAGCAAATGACATACTCAGACTATTAACGGATAGGCATAGCGACGTTATGAGTGTGCATGTTCTTCATTCTTCATTCTTTGAGCAAAAACTGCCCATGACATACTCACTTATATGATAAAATGAAGAACATGCACACTCAGACTATTAGAAGATAGGAATAGCGACGTTATCTAAAATTAATCTTGAGCTTGGTTGATTACATACTGGACAAAATAAATTGCAGCCATACTACTAAATGCTAGCAATAAAAGTGATCATGACTGTTCAGATAAAGATTATCTTTAGCTTGAATTCTCTAGCACAAATGGAGTTGTCATTTGTCACAAGATTCTTCTAAAAGTGAAAAACTATTTTGTATATATCAAACCAAGTTGTTATTATGGATTTAATATTACTAGCAACATCAATAAAGATAACAACATTGAATGAAAGAAATATAATAAGCTTTAAGCTTTGGAATGTACCAGTTGGGGTACCTATTTGACATTTCAATTGGTTCAAGCAAGTTTTTGGTGTAATTGTCTTCAATTTCAAAATATTATGTATCTCAACTTAAGGCTACTCACAATGGAGAGTAACATAGTGTGATAACATCACATTTTTCTAGATTATGTTACTAGCTACACAATGGGTAGTAACATATGAGTAGTGTCATGCAAAGCTATATTTATTAGGTCATAGACTCATATGACCTTGGGAGGTGTGATGTTACAGTAACTAGCTATGTTACTCTATTCTTCTCTCTCATTATTAATTAGCTGCCACATCATCTTTTTTGCTTACGTGGTATTGATGTTACTAGTGAAGTTACTCCCACTGTGACTAGCCTGAGAAACAACTGCACTGCACTGCAGCCATTCACTAATTACTGCAATTATGAAACCCTTAAGTATGTCGATAGGCCGGCAACAAAAAAAAATTGTTGGATTACTGTACAATGTACATAGAATTTATCAATCCACCTCAAATATACTATTTATGCTAATCTTTGTGTCCGTTGTCTCATTCTATGGAAGAATAAACAGATAAAGTGTTTGCTACCTCTTACTCGAACCACATATTTCAACAATAATATCACGAGAATATCAAAAAACTTGGTTTCGTTATACCTGCAGTATAGACACCTTCGAATGGATAATATCTATACCAGCCGTTGGATTCGAAAAGTTTCTTGAACTGCAATGATTCAAGATGGACCGTGAAGACGCCGATAGATGTCCACAGTAAGACCACATTATTGTCCTCAGCAAACCCGATGATGAATGGGCTCTCTGTCTCCTTCTCTGGATTAATGGAAAGTAGCTTGTCCAGTGCAATAGTTCTTTGCAGCACCCATGAAGCAACACCATCACAATTTGTCTTTCTCTTCCATAATTGGGCGTTGAATCCTGACAATAACAGGATACCGAGGCCACCACCCTCAGCCATTATAAACCAAAAATCACCAAGGTCCATCTCATCCGTGATAATCTCTTCTCCTGGCAGAGGTATCACACCTAGGCTCCGCCTACCCAGATCAAATTCAAGGATTCCAACGGAATCCCCACGAAGCAACCAGTAAAGGGAATCCCCAATCATCACAGCAGGCATGTCCGAAGAAATATCAGTGGGCAGCCCGGGCGGAACCGGCGCTGTGATGAGATTGCCCCATAGGCTGGTCTTCGAAGAGTAAACAGAGCCAACCTGGAAGTGTTGGGCATCTCCGGCAGTACGAAGCACCGCCGCGCTGATCCGGTTTTCCTCCGTGTCAAACCCCGGAGGAATTTCTAGGAGATGCTGGTCGCCGAAGACGGGGTCCCACACCAGGAGCTGCTTCCGTGGAACGTGGAAGCTGAGCACGAGGCCATGGCGGCATCCGAGGGGCAGGAAGCGGTTGTCGGCGTCCATCGGGAAGGGGAAGCGGCCTTGCGGGATGCGATTGGGGGCCTCCAGGGCAGGTTGGAAGTGGATGTGGCGAATATCATCGAGGAAGCAGCCGAGGAGGGGAGGGTTGCGGCGGTGGTGTGCGCGGAAGCGGCTGCAGAAGCGGGGGTCGGAGGCGAGGTCGTGCCAGCGCGTGGAGACGGCGGAGGCGCGGGGGAGGGAGGAGGGCAGCGGGGGAAGGCGGAGGAGGATCTCGGCGAGCAGGTCGTCGTCCTCCAGCGGCGGCAGCGCCGGCGAGCAGGTGAGGCGGCGGAGGCTGGCCGTCATCTCGTTGCTCATGCTGGATGCGGTGGATCTCGACTGGAACAGTAGCCACGAGCCCACGAACTGGAAGGCCCACGATAAGTAAAGGAAGAGAAAGCCCAGCACACGCAAAAAAAAAAAAAAAAAATCAGTATCACCAGGTTAATGCTTATATTGCTTGACTGGATTTCTGTAGCAGTTAATATACAGATAACTATAAACTGAAGGAAGAAAAATCCCACGAAAAAATATCATCAGGTTTCACCTGTGTCCTTGATGAACAAAGGGAGGGATCTAGCAAAAGTAGTACTACCTCCGACCGGCGGAGCTGCACACAAACTGTGTGGTCAAGCGACAACACTAAAAAATTATGAGCAACAAAGCCCCAGCCATAAATACATCATAAAGACCCCATAAATCCTAATTTATGACATCATTGTAGTTTATTTTGAGTTTTGACATCACTATGTGCTAGTCCCAGCTCCGCCACCGTCCCGAATTGATTGACGCAGCTCATTCACATATGCTAGTAGAAAGATCACGGCAGTAGTTTGCAACAGCTCATGGTTTTTGCTTGGCTGAAGTTCTGTAAACAGTTACCGATACACCCAGCTATGAAGCATCCCTGTTTTGTATCCTCTTGATGCTTCATTTCGAGCTAATAAAATTCGCCCTCTATCAAAAAAAAAAAAATGGAGCCTCCCTACTCGATCGAGAGGAGGAGAGGAATGCGCCACGTCCCTACCACACTCTATGTTTGAATTCTTAAGTTGACTCGTAAGAGACTTCAAATTCAGATTATTAACCATATCCCAAAGTCTTCAACATATGCCAAAGGAAGAACGGTCCCAGACTCGTTATTGCTACTCAGTAGACACAAATTTATTTATTCAGAAAAAATGTTATTTTAACTCACTTCCTGAGAGGTTAACTCATAAAAGAACTGTTCATATATAACTCAAAGTAGCCTTCACCACATATATAACTCAAAGAAGAAAATATGTCCAAGCAAGTAGGACTGCTACTCTAGTCTGTTTCTTTCGTTCTTGGTAAACACACTGCTACTCGGCGGATGCAAATTCCAGCATCGTGGCAGCAATGCCATATTTCTGGGATACAAACGAAACAATGAAGCGGCATCAACAGACAATGCTGATATGAGTATGCGCGCACACACACAGACAATTCCGTACATTATCTAATTTCTGCAGTCAATTGGCCAACTGGCATCAAGGCATAACGGCATGTTTCGATTAATCAGTACCTTTCAGTTGATCTTGGTCGCATTATGTGTGTTCATGTTTTCACTGCTTTCTTTTGATTATGTCAAATTTCGTCCTATGTTGCAGTTTGCACGGTTGTTCTTTCTTGGTTCTGACTGATGAATGTTGAGCTGTTTTGCTTTGGTTGAGATTCAGGGAAGGCTGCTAATGTTTGAATTCTTGTATGTGTCGAAACGCTCCAACTGTTCATTCTCTCGACCCCCTCGCGCCGCCACCCCAGGGCAACGCCAGGGGGACCAAATCCCAACGCCGCCACCCCCTCTCTCGTCCGGCGAAGACTGCCGCCGTTGCCGCCGGCCTTGGCCGCGGTGGCGGCGGCGCCCGGCGCCAAAGGCGCTAGGGCTGGAGGTCGTGGTGGCAACCACCGGGCGTGACTGGGGCGCCTCGGGCAGGGCGTCGTGCACGGCGACCAGGGCGGCTGCCTGGTCGGGCGGCGGCAATCGGCGGCCGCGATGCGGCTGCGGTGGTCGTGGATCAGGCATCTCGGCCTGATCCGTCTAGGCTCGGCTTTGGCCGGCCGGGGCGCGAGATGAGGCCGGTGTGGGGTGACCGGAGATCCCCTACCGGCTTGCCGTCAGCGTTGTTCGTCTTCATGGAGAGAGTGCTCGCGGATCCATCCAACGGCAAGATCTGGGCGACATGACTTCCGGTGAAAACCACGCCGGCTGCGGTCTTGGCGGACGATGGCGGCGTCTCTGACGTCGTTCCCATCTCGAGGCATCGTCGTTGCAGGCCGTGTAACCAAGATCGGGATGTTCCGGGGGAAACCCTAGATCTGGGTCTCCCGGATCAGATGATGACGGCCCTTTTAGGGTCGTTCTCCCTCCTGCGGGCATCGTTTTGGAGCAGCTGCTGGTTGGGACGGGCAAGGAGAGGTGGCGTGTTGAGGCATCTATCACGTCGTCGACGGCGAGTCTTGGCGACGCGGCGTAGCGGAGTCTCGGCGCTGGACGTATGATGATGGTAACGCGCAGATCGGATATGTTGTCTGGCGGCGTGGCGACATCGACGACATGCCTGACAAGGTTAATACTTGGTCCCTGTCCTGAAGATGTTGGGTTTTGAGGAAGACGGTGGCGGCGACTTCTGTAGCAGGTGCATCGGTGCCGCTAAGGGTCTGCTGGACTGGTTGTGCCCTTAGGTCGCTGTCGGGCGGCTTAGTGTGGCCTTCGGTTTTTTGATGATGTGCGTTGGTGTGTGTCACCCCCTTCATTCGTGTTGTAGGTGTCGCGAGCTGTCGCTAGTTTGGTGGTTCACTTCGGGTTGATCCTTGTATTCCTCTTGTAAGGTGTTGATTGAATAATTGCGGATGGCTGTGTGCATCACTCGATGTAGAGGCCGGGGATCCGCACCCCCTTTTCTAAAAAATGTGTCGAAACGCTCAAACCAGGCGCGAGGGGCTTGTTTAAGGCCATAGAGAGAGCGCCGAAGACGGCAAACCATACCATCAGGAACAGAGTACCCCCGTGGTGGCTGCATATAAACCTCCTCACGCAACTCACCATTGAGAAAGGCATTCTGGACATCAGGCTGAGACACAGACCAATGACGAACAGAAGCCACGACGAGAAGAGTGCGAACAGTGGTCATGTGGGCAACAGGAGCGAATGTCTCATCATAATCGCGTCCCTGCTCCTGCTGAAAGCCACGAGCCACAAGACGAGCTTTGTAATGCTCAAGAGAACCATCGGAGCGAGTCTTGATCTTATAGACCCACTTGCAAGTGATGGGACGAACACCGGGAGGAGGGGAAACAATATCCCATGTGCCAGTGCGCTCAAGTGCAGCAATCTCCTCAGCCATCGCAAGCTGCCATTCAGACTGAGCCATGGCATCTCGATAGGAAGTGGGCTCAACAGCAGCAGAAAGACCGTACTGGGACGGAGAATAGCGATCAGGAGACCGTAAGGAAGGACGAGAATGAAGGTTATGAACCGGTGTAGACGGGGAAGGTGGCGATCCGGAAGTAGAGGGTATGTCAGAGGCATCATCCACAGCATGAGGACGACGAGTGTAGTGGAGAGGAAAGGGAGAAAGGGGAGGACACGCCGGAGCGGTAGGTGGAGAGGCAGGTGACGAGGGAGGAGAGGAAGAAGGAGGGGAGGGTGGTGTTGGAGGTGTATCAGAAACCGTGGGACTCGGCGTAGGTGGAGGTGGAACATGAGGCACAGAGGGAGATGTGTCGGGGAGTATAAGGAAGGAGAGATCGTCAACTGAAAAAGTCGAGGTGGTAGGACGCGGATAGTATGGACGAGACTCATCAAAAGTCACATCACGTGAAATACGCAGACGACGACCAGCAGGATCCCAACATCGGTAACCCTTGTGCTCATCACTGTACCCAAGAAAGACACACTCAACCGACTGAGCAGTCAGTTTGGTGCGTTCACGCGGAGCAAGAAGAACATAGCACACACACCCAAACAGACGAAGAGCGGAGTAGTCAGGAGAATGACCAGAGAGACGCTCCATAGGAATACCGCCCTGTAAGGCAGCCGAAGGCTGGATGTTGATAAGATAGGTGGACGCGGAAATAGCCTCAGCCCAAAAGTGGGGAGGAAGAGAGGCGGCGATCATCATCGCACGAGTCGTCTCAAGCAGGTGGCGATGCTTGCGCTCAGCAACACCATTCTGAGCATGGGCACCAGGACAAGAGAACTGGGCAAGAGTACCCTGCTCGGCAAGAAAACCACGCAACATCTGGGAGATATACTCACCAGCCGAGTCAGCACGAAAAACACGGATGGGCGTGGAAAACTGGGTGTGAACCATGGCAGCAAATCGCTTGTATATGGAAAGAACCTCACTGCGAGATTTCATAAAATAGAGCCAAGTATAGCGAGAGAAGTCATCAATAAAAAGAACATAGTAGCGATGACCCCCTTTCGAATCAAAGGGAGCAGGACCCCATACATCAGAATGAACTAAGTCGAAAGGACGTTGAGAGACTGACTCACTGGTAGGATAGGGTAACTGAGTCTGCTTGCCAAGTCTACAACCATTACAATGTAAAGAAACATCACCAGAGACAGACCCTAAAACACCTTGGCGCACTAATGAAGACAAGCGAGAGCCACAAATATGACCAAGTCGATGATGCCACTGCTGGAAGGACGCAGAAGAGGAGGCAGCAAGAGCATGTGAACTGGCGGGTGTGGTGGCAGCGGAAGGAACACAAAGCCAGTCAACCTCCCAAAGGCCCTGAGCATCATGGCGCCGAGGGCCAGCTCCAACTAGAGCCTTGGTGCGACGATCCTGAACAGAGCAAGAGTCGGGATCAAGAATGACACGACAACCAGAATCAGCAAGTTGAGCAGCAGAGAAAAGATTCATGGTAAGACGAGGAACATGAGAAACACCAGGAACAGAGAAAGACGAAGTAGAAAGAGTGCCACGACTAGCAACAGGAAGCGGTGTGCCATCGGCAGTAAGAACATTGACAGGAGAATCAAGAGGTCGAAGAGAAGACAGAGCAGAAGAATCAGAAGACATGTGAAAGGAAGCTCCAGAATCCAGAACCCACGGAGATGTACCTGACTGTGGTGGCGAAGTAGCAGTAGTGGAAGCAGTCAGCGAGGCAACGGTGCCCGTCGAAGAAGAGCCAGAGGAAGCCAGCATACGCTTGAGCTGGGCAATATCCTGGGCAGTGAAGGACTGTGCAGACGGAGGTGCACGAACCGCAGGAGAGGAGCGAGCCATGTCACGCTGCTTCTTGAAACAATCAGACTCTGGGTGGCCCGGCTTCTTGCAGTAGTCGCAGAACATGTGAGAGCGAGGCCGACCCCCCTGCAGAGGGGCGTGTCCCACCCCCCGTGAAGGAGTGGGTAGCAGCGGTGGAACAGACGACACCGGAGCGCGGGCAGCAAGCACAGTGGGAACCACAAGCAGTCCAGCAGAACGGAGTCGAGTCTCCTCAGCGCGAAGCTCTGCAAGTACCTCTGAGATGGAAACACGTCGACCACGGGCAAGCAAGTGAGCACGCCGAGGCTCAAACTCGGTACGCAGGCGAGACAAGAACTCATGGACACGCTGAAACTCCAAATCTGACCTCACTGTCTGACAGCAGCGACAAGTACCACAAACAACAGTCCTCAGAGAGTCAAGCTGACGCCAGATGGCAGAGCACTGTGTGTAGAACTCATCAACAGTAGAGTCACCCTGCTGAAGATCATGCTCCTGACGCACCACAGATAGGTAGAGAGCATCACCAGAGGGCTGATAGCGCTGACAAAGATAAGTCCACATCGCAGCACCAATCCCATCAACTCAGGAGCAAACTCGGGTAGAACACTAGCAGTGAGGACAGCAGCAGCACGAGCATCATCATTGCACCACTGAGTGTAAATAGACAGAGCATCCCGATAATTAGAGAGAGACTCCGAATAATCCGATACCTGCTGGTCATAGGCTTCAACTGCAAGATCATCAGCATCCAGTTTTCCTGGAAAATTTGTAATCGAGCCGAGAATAGCGAATGTAGCTCATGAAGATGAAGCTGCCTCCTGCCTGTGTCCCTGGAAAATTTGTAATCGAGCCGAGAATAAGTGAATAACTGAATGCAGCTCCTGCCTCCTGGTAAAATGCTCGTTCACTGCGTGCCATGTTTATCGGTTGTCCAGTGCAATGCTCACACACACATTAGGTTTATTGTTTCGATTGGGACACATGGGCATGGGCATCGGCATTTCTCTGGCATGCGTAGCTAGTCGGTTGTGTTGGCTGATAAGATAGACCTCTGATTTCCCCACACAAAATTGTAGCCCTCTGAATCTGAAATATTGGTTCCTTAGACACGTGTGATTGTATTTTTTAGAATTTTTTGTTTTAGAACATTTTTAAGAAAATAAGTGAAAATAGTTTGTTTAGAAAAGGCAAGTTGTAACCGTACATTTTGTGTAGTGGGCTTTCCTTTTATTATTTGAGATATGGTGGGCTCTTTTCCTGTGGGCTTCCAATCAGGTTCACAGGGGTCATCCAGTGTCGCATTAGGGTCACCTTCCCTAACGAGATGGACGACGACAATCTTCTCTCCGAGATCCTCCTCCGCCTCCCCCCGCAGCCGTCGTCCCTCCCTCGCGCCTCTGCCATCTGCAACCGCTGGCTCAGCCTCGTCACCGACCGCGGCTTCATCTGCCGATTCCACCTCCGCCACCGCCGCAACCCTCATTTGCTCTGGGGTCCGGCCGTTTAGGGAGTGCCGGTGTGGGAGAAAAAAAAAACGCCGGACACTTGTCCGGCACCCCCCTCAATTGGGATTCCAATTGGGAGGTTCCAGACACAATTTAGGCATCCACGGTGGCAGAGGTTTTTTGGGAGTAGTCGATTTTTCCTATGCTGCCCCACTTTGGGACGGCCTGACACTGTAAATTTCAGTATTTTTTTATCCTTCTATAATGCAATGGCAGAGCTCCTGTCGGTTTCTCGTCCAAAAAAAAAAATTCTGTGATGACTGGTGAGACTATCCATGTCATTTTTTCTGTGATCTTATACAGATACAATTTTCCTGGAAAATTTGTAATCGAGCCGAGAATAGCGAATGCAGCTCATGAAGATGAAGCTGCATGTGTCCCTGGAAAATTTGTAATCGAGCCGAGAATAACTGAATGCAGCTCCTGCCTCCTGGTAAAATGCTCGTTCACTGTGTGCCATGTTTATCGGTTGTCCAGTGCAATGCTCACACACACATTAGGTTTATTGTTTCGATTGGGACACATGGGCATGGGCATCGGCATTTCTCTGGCATGCGTAGCTAGTCGGTTGTGTTGGCTGATAAGATAGACCTCTGATTTCCCCACCAGTCGTCAGTCAAGGAGGGAGCTCCAACCTCCGCGCCTAGCCGCAACCTAAACGCTGGTTCTATCCCGGCCAAGCACAAAATTGTAGCCCTCTGAATCTGAAATATTGGTTCCTTAGACACGTGTGATTGTATTTTTTAGAATTTTTTGTTTTAGAACATTTTTAAGAAAATAAGTGAAAATAGTTTGTTTAGAAAAGGCAAGTTGTAACCGTACATTTTGTGTAGTGGGCTTTCCTTTTATTATTTGAGATATGGTGGGCTCTTTTCTTGTGGGCTTCCAAATTCCAATCAGGCTCGCAGGGGTCACCCAGTGTCGCGTTAGGGTCACCTTCCCTTCACTCGCAGATTCAATTCACAAGTCCACATTGCGGCGGCTGCTTCCACTCCACCACTCCCCGTCCCCGCATGGGCTCCGAGATGTTGCCGGCGGCGCCGCCGCTGGACGACGACAATCTTCTCTCCGAGATCCTCCTCCGCCTGCCCCCGCAGCCATCGTCCCTCCCTCGCGCCTCTGCCGTCTGCAACCGCTGGCTCAGCCTCGTCACCGACCGCGGCTTCATCCGCCGATTCCACCTCCGCCACCGCCGCAACCCTCCTCTGCTCGGTTACTTCCGCCGGCGTGGTGGAGACATCTACTTTGAACCCACGATGGAGGCCCCTAATCGTATCCCTCGCAGCCGCTTCCCCTCTCCGATCGGCGTACTGCTTCATGTTCCTCGGATGCCGCCACGGCCTCGTACTAATCTTCCACGCATCGCGGGACCAGGTCCTGGTATGGGACCCCGTCACCGGCGACCAGCACCGCGTTGCCGCTCCCCCGGGGTTTTGCAAGAACCATCCCCCGACCGACGGTACGGTGCTTCGAGCTGCTGGAGATGCTCACCGCTTCCAGGTGGTATTGGTAGGCTACAAACAAGAACAAAATCTACGAGCGATCGTCTGCATTTACTCATCGGAGACCCGCTTGTGGAGTAATCTCATCTCTACAGCGGTTCCCGACGCCGTCTATTTTAAAGGCACATGCCCCCTGTGGCCTGTGCTGGTCGGGAATTCCATTTACTGCCTGAGTTCAAGTGCAATTCTAGAGGTGGATTTTTGTAGGCAGAGCATAGCTGTGACGCGGGTGCCAACGGAGATGCTTTTCAAGGGTCAAGATCGCGGCTACTTGATGGTTATGCGAGCAGAGGGTGGCGGGGTGGGTTTACTCACCTTGTCAGACTACACTGTCCAATTATGGAAGAGGAATACAGATTCTGATGGTCTTGCTTAGTGGGTGCTGGGAAGAACATTTGAACTGGACAAGCTACTTCCCCTAGACTCACAGAAAAAGAGGCACATATGGTTGTTAGGGTATGCTGAGGAAAATAATGTGGTGCTCTTGCGGACATTTGCCGGTATCTACATGGTCCAGCTTGAGTCGTTGAAGTTCAATAAACATAGCGAAGACAACATCGGTGTTAGCTGTTATCCACTAGAAAGTGTCTATGCTGCAGGTAACAGCATGTCTTAAAACTGTTGTTGTAACAAAACCATGGATATTTTCGATAATTGGTTGATGGAATGCCATTCTTATCCTGTAGTGTTAAAGCTAATAATTTTAAGTAGTGTCATATCACTTGTTTCTTTTGCTGCTTGATGATCTCTTCAACATAGCGAATATTTGCTCTGCAGTGTTTGTGTTCCTTGTGTGGCAGCATTCTGTTTCATGGTTATAATCTGGATTCAAATTTGTTATTGGTAACTGTGTCCTTTATGCTTTTTTATGTCACCACTTTGGCTTCCGTAGCCATGCGATGGGCTTTCATTGTCGAATTATGGCTTCTCAACAAATATGTAGCGGTGCTGTTATTATATTATCTCACACTGGTATTGTGATTGAACTATCTGCTTCAAGTCGAGCTAGCAGTGTCTTAATTAGTTAACTATATTTATATCCATACAATAAAGCAATGAAAACCAAGATTCACAAAATTCATTTTGTAATAATCGAACTAAATCTCTTTGTTGTCTGCAATTGACATATGAAGAATCGTATACTATTAGTGTTCGTGCATAGCTGCAGTGCAGATTCGTCCCAAGTCAAATACAACTAAATGAAATACTAGCTTGAACCAGCTGAAATGTAGGTACCTTAATTTAATAGGTTCATTTGGACGCTTAAATCTAGTTATATTTGTTCATTGAATATTGTTATCGATTCTATCTTGCTAATAATCTTAAATCCATGATGACGAATTTGTTTGAAATCTACAAGAAAATGTTCATTTTATCACTTGTAGGAGAGCGTGCTGCCAACAGCAAGTCCACTGCCAGAGAAAACTAATAAATTGAGTTACAGATGATCTTATTTTAAGTTCGAATAACTTTGGTTGCTAAGATTTTAGTGGTATGAGCATATTTTTTTATATGGCGTGGAACAAGCTTATTAATTCTGGATATCTTGTCTTTTCGGATCAGATAATAGTCCAAGTGTGCAAGTCTTTCATTTTTATGATATAAGTAGTATATACTGTTTTGGGAATATTCTTTAATCAGTATACAATGTTAGTTAGTGTGCAGGCTCTGGGAAGAACCGAGTTTTTTCCAAATTAAAGTTTGAGTTTATCTAAAATATGTTGTTGATGCCTCCTTGTATGACTTCTTATGACTGCAGAAATGGGCATGGCTTGTGAACGTGATGAAGCTGATCAAAATATGGTAGTGCGATGTACTGGTTGAGCAGGCAAGCTTATCTCCTGAATGTATGTTGAGGTATCTGAACTGTTATTTCCAAAATCATCCATGTCTTTCCTTTTTCGTTTTTACTGCCATTCCTCTAGTACCAAATAGCAAGAGAGGGCTCTAAAATTTTCTCTATAACCGTAAGCTTAATGCTGCCAACCTGGCCACCTCCCATCATGCTTTCATGACAGGCTGCATCTTGGATCTTTTCTCCAGGACATGCTTCCTCATCCCTTCCTCAACAGCTCTTCATTCTCTTCATCATGCCTTCACGCAACTACATTCCCTTTAATTTTCTGATGTTTTACCCCTCTACTGGATGTGCTCTTTTGCTTGCCGTCCCCTTCCATCCAGCTGCCTTGCTTTTAGTTTTCCTTCTCCTTAGTTCCCCCCAGTCCCATCTGGTAGTGCAGGTTCTTCTTCCTCTTAACTCCTCAGATGGCTAATGACTTTATTCTTTACCCTTTTGTGCAAAAGAATGTGCCTACTCATAGATGATAATGTTGTCATGTTAAAGTGGTAGGCTGGTAGCAGAATGAAATACATCCTTTTTCGTGCTTCATATTTATTTATTTTTTATTTTTGCCACCTGCTACACTGCCTTTGATTATTTGTTTTTGGTTATGGATCTATGAAGGTGTAATTTAATTTATGTATCTTTTCCCTCCATATGAGAACTAACAATACCTGATCATTTGTTTCATGCTACCTTTATCACTTTATGGCTATGCCATTTCATTATGATACCTAGTGAAATGATGATTGTTGCAATATTTTAAGAGTATGCCTTCATTTAATCTTGTACTTATCATTTTGCTTGCAGTTATTGCCAATTATTCTAGTGACTATTGTTAAGAAGTTTACTTATTTATTTTCTCAGCATATCTCTCATTGTCAGTCTAAGTTGCATATGTAATTGGCCATTATCTGATCCAAAGTATGTGTAGCTAAGCTTTCTGGCCGATCACGGTAGATGTTTAACAGTTTATATTGAAGACATGGTCCAAATGGCATGACTAGATTCATCATAAATACTACTTTAATCATGATTTGTACTTCTTACTACCATATTATCATCAAAAGTTGTGGTCAAAGTGTTGTTTTTCATGCTGGGCAGAGTGAAAAAAAATGACATATATTTTGGATCGAAGGAAATTCATCTTTTAATAGGCTAATGCATGATACCTTATCAAGGCTTCTACTTTATGAACTTGATAAAATATGATCCATTAGTGGCTAGCTAGCTGCTTCTGCATTCATAAGAAGAACACCTATGAGCTAAAAAATGGATGTTTCTGCTTTCCTACTCCATGAACCCCTCGTATTCCCCCAATACTTTAGCCTCCATAGATGCCAGATGTAACAAAATATCTGCTTTCCTACTCCATGAACCCCTCGTATTCCCCCAATACTTTAGCCTCCATAGATGCCAGATGTAACAAAAGATTACTAATACAGACGTTGAAGGTGTGCCACTACACTACAAATTACCTATAGTTTTTTCTGTTTCAAATTTGGTTTTATCTTGTTTACTGTTTAAGTCATACAAAATTGTCAGATATAACATTAACGACATTTCCATGAATGAAAATTGGTTTACTGATGCCATGGTTGCCCTGCAGGTATCTAGAGTTATGCTCTGGTGGCCGAGATGCAGAATTGGCTTGGTTGCTGCGATTTACCCTCTATGTAGCATGAACTGGTCAGCTGTGATGTGGACTTGTAGGAACTATTCGCTTATTTTCCTCAATCCCGCTTGTTATCTAATTTCTATAGTCAATTGGCCAACTGGCATGAAGGCATAATGACTTCTTTCCATTAATCTTTCAGTTGATCTTGCTTGCATTTTGTGTTCTTATGTTCACTGTCTTCCTTTGATTGGTGTTCCATATTGTATCTGTTGGGGAGAATTATGCCATCAAATTTCTTCTTACGTCATGTTTTGTGTGTTTGTGCTTACCTGGTTCTGGATAACAAATGTTGAACTATTTTGCTTTCGTTGAGATTCAGGGAAGGGTTTGGATGAGTCTCCTAAGGCTTGCAGAATAAACATGTCACATAATGATTTTTAAAAAACTGATAAACAGTTTTGCTGTTATTATCTGGACAGGGAAATGTAAAATCAAAGACAACAATATAAGCAGGTATTTGCCTCTACATATCGATAACCGCATTTAGTTTCAGATTTGTAAACTTCCTCACAACTGGTGTTCCGAAGCGAAATACATTTTATCGATTGGTGCAGCAATCACAGCAGTCCAACGTCATATGACCAATCCCATGATCCACCGGCTCCTCAACTCTTTATTTCTGATGAAGGTTACTTGGCGTTAGTTATGCCCCCACCTCTTGTTGTACCCCACCTCTTGTTGCACTCGCGTACACAATCCTCAACACCATCTGCATCCGCAAGATGGGAGACACAAGCATAAGATCATCAAAGGAACAGATGATTCTTCTTTATGTCAACAGAAAAACAAGAACGGCAGCACAGAATTCCCGATGTTCATCAGAGGGGGTTCGTCGTCTTACCAGCCGGTGCTACCGCCGATGGGCCGCAGATGGTGTCCGTGCTGCAGACCATGGTGCAGGCGGCGAGGGTGTCACCCCTGTCGACGCCGTCACATTTGCCGGCGCAGCCGACGTTGCAGAGCCACCAAGGGTTGCTGTCCCTACACCAGGGGTGGCACTGCTGGTAGCAATCGCAGAAGGACATGGCGGCCACCTGCTGCTGCTGCCCGGACAGCATGAGGAGGAGGAGCAGCACGCACAGGGTGGCAACGGCGGCCGCTCTCGACCTCTTCGTCTCCATCTCCGGCGATGGCTTCTTCAGAATCAGTGTCTGGTGACTGGCGAGACTCTGTGTCAGTTTTTCTGTGATCTTATACAACAACACTGGAGCTCTCAGGGCGATATCGTCACTTGACCTGAACTCCTGGACAATTTTTTTTGTTTTTTTGAATTTTCACCGGCGGGAGTAATCCCCACCTGAATTTTTCATGTATATGGTTGCCCAGGGGGGCGGATTTTTGTTTACCCTAATCCTGGACAATTTGTAGTGGAGCCGAGAATAGCTAATGCAGCTCATGAAGCTGCCTGTCCTGATGTAGAAACAAAACTGAACGCAGTTCACCCACTGGGTGCCATATTTATCTGTTGCCCAATGCAATGCTCTCACACACACTTGGTTTATTGTTTCGATTGGAAGAACAGATGGGCATCTGCATTTCTTTGACATGCGTAGCTAGTCGGTGCTGTTGCTTGATTAGGTAGATCTCCCTCATTGTTTGTTCTGATTTCCTCTGTTTCTTAATTCAAGGAAGAATTTGGTTGTACGGTCAGTTCCCCTTTTTTTGTGTGGGAATTCTACGGTCAGTTCCTATAGTTGTCAAATATAGCCCACGAAAAAAGGCGTACAACAACACTAAGAGCGTTTTGTCCCAAACAAGTCGGGTAGGCTAGAGATGAAACCCAACCGAAACCCATGGTAATAAGAGTGTGAAGAGAGGAAAAGGTTAAAATAGTACAAGAAAGATAAATCATGTTTCTAGAACATGGATTACTAACACTCATGCAGTCCTATCAAGTCCCTGGATTAGACTACATTTAGGAGCTTGCTAACTGCTTTGGAGTATTTACTTGCTGCCGTGTCAGTGAACAGTGACTTCTCATACGTGCAGTGCAGGTAAACAGGGAAACAGACAATTGCCTATGAACAGCATTGCATCAATACAGCATTTTGTTTTCTTCCTACAATAACACAGGCATCTTCATACGGGCTTGTCTAGGCGAAAGAAAACATGTGAGTGGTGAACCATCAGGGACTATGTTCAGAAATACATGACACTACCACTTGAGAATCGTTCACTTGCCGAAACACGCCGCATAATCAGGCGGCAATGCTATGAAATTATAGTGATTATATTTTCTGTTGAATTGGCGGAAAATATCTGTGAACTCAAATGTCGATATTGCCCTCAGAAGCCATGCATATAAGAGCTCGCACACCAAAAATTATTAGAGTATCACCAATCACCACACCAGCTCTGAAGAAGCAACGGTAGGTCGGTAGCTTGTAAGAGGAAGGAGATGGAGTCAAATAAGACCGCCGTCCTGTGCGTTCTCCTCCTCGTGATGCTGTTCGGGCAGGAGGTGCCGCCAGCGCCAAGTCCGAGTTATGTGCGTGCTACAAGGAGTGCTACCCTGGGTGCAGGCACCATGTTGCCCCGGTTCGGCTACGTGCTGTTCCGCGCTAACAAATGCAGCCCCAGCACCACCGCCGGCGACTCGTGCAGGGCGGGCAGCGCAACCACCAGGATGTCACTCTAGATACCTGCGGAGCCAGCAATACAATCAATCCAACAAATGTGTACTATTAGTTCAGGAAAACACTTAAGGAGTTATTCTCACAATTTGTTTATGACTCAAGCAGTAAACATTAGGTTCGTCATTGTTGTGTCAAAAGATCCAAAGCTGAACCATCTCAACGTTATGAACAAAATCAACATTTGAAACGCGAACATTAGTGTAGTGCCACCTTCAACTTCTAATATAGCAGTTTTGACTACATCTGGTCTGGATAGAGGCTATAAGAACAGTGGGCATGTCAGGGGCTCATGGAGTAGGGAAGCAGAAACCTTTTAGAAATGTATGAGCTAACTAGTCACTAACAAATCAGTAAAAATGCTACAGCAAGTGGTCATGGGGCATGCATCATCTTATAAGTTTATGCTTCCATTGGTCCACAATGACTGTGTTTTTTTTTTTACTCTGCACAGGATCAAGCAATACTTTCACTCTACTTAAATGGTAATAGACTAGTAAGTGTAAGAAATGTTATTAGTGAAGAAACAAGTTCTTGTGATGGACCTAATTATGTCATTTTCATCATGTGTTCAACATGAAGTATTAAACATCCATAGTGGCCAAAACTGAAGAAATTAGAATGCACACAAAGCATAGCCACATACTATACGTTATTATTGGCTAATGGGCAGTTACAGATATATTCTAGGGTTCACCAAACAACAAAATAAACAAATGATACAACATTACTTAAAATTGTTAGCTTAAGTGTTTTGGCAAATTTACAATGCCTAAATAAGGCCTAAACAAAAGAAGGTTGTTCGTTGCTTGAAGTTGCAAATATGGTCTAAGGCTGTTCATTGGTTTCATTGTAAATAAGCAATAACGAACAGCATTCCATCAACCAATCATCGGAAAATAGCTTGGTTTTTCCATACGAGCATTGTAAATAAGGCATGGTATTACCTGCAGCATAGACACATTCGAATGGATGCCAGTGAGGGTGAAGCAAGTTGATTTCGGGGAGTTTCTTGAATTGCAGTGAGTCAAGTTGAAGCATGAAGACATCACCAAAAGCCCACAAGAACACCACATTATTTTCCTCCGCAAACCCTTGAATCACTATGCCCTGATGTTTCTGTAAATCCAGGGAGAGTAGGCTGTCTAGTTCAATAGTTCTTCCCAGCACCCAAGAAGCAACACCAGCACAATCGGTCTTCCTCTTCCATAATTGGGCGATGCGGTCTGTGTTTGACACAACGAGGAGACCAGTCCCACCACCCTCTGCCCGCATAACCGAGTACTCGAAACTCATCTCGGGATCCAATCCCACAGGCAGAGGTATCACTGCTAGGTTCCGCCTATCAACATCGAACTCAATGATGCTTGACGACTTCCCAAGAAGCAACATGTAAAGGGAATCCCCAACAAGCACAGCAGGAGTGCACGGATCAATCCCGGCCGGAGGAAAATCAGAAACGTTGGGTGGAAGCGGTGTTGTGATGAGATTACCCCATACACCGGTCTCCGACGAGTAAACACAGGCGATCACTCGCTGTTCGACGTCGGTGCTTACCAAGACCACCTGGAAGTTTTGTATGTCTCCGAGGGTAGCGCGAAGCACCGCTGCATTGATCGATTTGTATGCCTTCACACCGAACCACGGGGGAAACGCTAGCCGGTGCTCGTGGCCATTGACAGGGTCCCACACCACGAGTTCGGCGGTCCCCTGAGAGAAGCGGAGCATGAGTAGGAGGCCATGGCGGCATCCAAGGAATAAGCGGCGGTCGCCAGAGTCGAACGGAAAGGGGAAGCGGCCTTCCGGGACACGATTGGGGGGATCCAGTGTATGTAAGAAGCGGAGTTTGTTAGAAAGTTCAAAGAAGCAGCCGAGGAGGGGAGGGTTGCGGCGGTGGTGGATGCGGAAGCGGCGGGAGAAGGTTGGGTCGGAGGCGAGGCTGCGCCAGCGCTTGCAGACGAGGGAGGCGCGGGGAAGGGAGGAGGGCTGCGGGGGGAGGCGGAGGAGGATCTCGGCGAGAAGGTCGTCGTCGTCCAGCGGCGGTCGCGCCGCCGGCGAGGGAGGGTGGCGACGGCGGCGCATCTCGCCCTCCTCACAGCTCATGCGATGGGAAATGGGCAATGCGGAAATCAAACCAGCAGCCACGGTCGGCCCGAAGCAAGAAATCAAGCTGAAATTAGTGAGAATGAAGCCCAAAACGTTTTTCTCAGAGAAAGCCCACCATAAAACTCCTGCGACCAAAGGGGGGAAATTAGGCACAACCGTACATACAAATATACAATACTTTTTTATACAGTCTTGCTGGAATGAATATTCAGCTGCAAAAAAAAAAAAATTTCAAGAATACAGCATGAAATTGGAGGCAGCATTTTGGCACCCGGATGTAGATGTATGCTTTAATTAAAATATATTTTAGTACGTCAAAAAAATTCTAGAAAAAAGTTCACGCGTACATCTTCACACTCTATACGTTTCAAAAGTAGTTTCACGAAAAACCTACTTTTTATGCTAAAACAAGACTTTCCATGAGACATTTTTGTCTATTTTACGCAGCACGAAAATAATATCTGGTTTTTGCGAAACTCTATGTTCCCACATATATATTTTTCATAATTTTTCGACATTTCAAAATGTGGTTTTTAGGTATAGGGAACATATGCACCGGGGAGCCGAATTGAATTTCCGCATGAAAATGTGTATCATTTGCATAGAAGGAGTAGGTTAGAAGCTAGAACGACATATTTTGGCTTACGAGTTAAGACTAGCCACACACAAACTGAACTCAAAGGTCATGCCCCATACAAAACCGAACACCAAGGTCGGAGTCTCGACCGAGGTCGACCACCACCCTAGAGTGCTCTAGCATAACTCTCCATGTCAATTTACCCTCCACCCTTATATGCCTAAGGAGTCGACAAGTGAGTGGCACGACCCTCCAAAAGAAATCATCTTGGAGTCACCGTGATGGCATACATTCTAGATCAACACCCACAAAAACCCATGTGCTCCCCAAGTTGTGCCTCCTAAATGATGGTTTCAACAAAGGAGTGTCTTTCACCGATCTAGACCACGCGGACTCCATCACTGTTGACACCCAACAAAGACGAGCATGACTTTCATCCGAAGTACCCCACATCGATCATCCCGACCCTACGCACCACGCCTTGGAAAACACATCATTTGTGCAATAATGCTCGGCCCCACCACAACACTTCGTTGTCTTGTTGTAGCATCATGGTCCAATGGTAGCTTGCCACCAACACCGCACACACCACATATCTCACTCCTGCAGCCGCCATAGTGTTGTCGTGAGCCAGGGCCGCTGCCTATTATGTCGCCACCAACACTAACATGGTGCCAGGCAATAACCACGGACAAGCGATGCCACACCGTTGCAACCCTAGCCCGTTAGTTCCTTCCCGGCCCCAGATAGCCCACTAGTGAACCAGGGGCAACCGGCGCTGCTACAGGGGCACTCCGACGATGGAGGCAGACCCCCACTTCACCGGCGGGTCAAGTTTGCTGTTATGGACCGCAGTACCATGCCACCGTCGATCTATTGTAAGGCATGCCACTGCAGAAAGAATAGGGGGGGCGGGGGGTCACCTCCCGGGAAAACCCCGCCAACACCGTCGACGCTCAAGGCTTCGCTTGGTGAGACCTCCGATGGTGACGAGGGGGAGGGGGAGGGGGGAGGGGAGGGGCTCAA
The DNA here is from genome assembly GCA_012064385.1 of Puccinellia tenuiflora. Lineage (NCBI taxonomy): Eukaryota > Viridiplantae > Streptophyta > Magnoliopsida > Poales > Poaceae > Puccinellia > Puccinellia tenuiflora. The sequence continues at coordinate 6,782,581 of QRDG01000473.1, read as the reverse complement.
GGACCGGCGACGCAGTCGTCCCCCCATGTCGCATAGGGTTAGTACCGCCGGGGTGTGTTCTTGATATCCCTGTAAACAATGCGTTGCAACGTAAACAACACAAATGATCAAACCAATTTCTAGTCTTCACGAAAGCATATTATCAAGTTCTTGTAGGCCGAGAAAACTATCTAAAATCAATTTTTACTATCGCTAGAGACAAGTATTCGGTTATATGGATGCATGGTATGAAATTTTGCTAGAGTGTTTAATCCGAAAAGATCTTTTTTCTGAAACGTAATGTGAAATTCTTGTTTTTTCCTTTTCTTTTCTTAACGTAGCTCTATCTTTGCAGCTGATCTAATTGCCATTGCTTTCGTGATACAAGCTTATAATGTAATTCCGACGGAATAGTTTCATTCCAGAAAACAAAAACCTTGAGAGTATTTTACAGGAAGCGAGTTTTCCGTGAAAAAGAACTGCATCCTGTTTTCTTTCCACACACACACAGGCAGATTGCACTTGTTAATTTGTCCAATCCTGTAAGTTGTCCCCCTGTACCTACATTTTGTTTTCTGGAATGAACTGTGACTTGGGAGAGTATTTACTTGCTCCCGTGTGTCAATGAACTGTGACTTGTCTCACGGGGAGCTGTACGTACAGCTAAACAGATACTAGTTACCTATCAAAACAGCATTGTATCAAAAAATGCATTCTGCTTTCTTCCTACATCAACACAGACAGCTTTTCCAAGTTTCAGCGGGCTTGTCTAGGAGAAAGAAAGCATGTGAGTGATGAACCATCAGGCAGGACCTATGTTCAGAAATGTATACCATGCATGGCAAAATTGGCTACAAGACACTATACCACTTGAGAATCATTAACTCGCCGAAAAACGCCGTAATCGGGCGGCAATGCTATGAAATCATAGTGAAGTGATTATATTTTCTGTCGAAATAGCGGAAAAAATCTGTGAACTCAAATGTCGATATTGCCCTCGGAAGCCATGCATATAAAGAGCTCCCATATCCCACGCTGAGAGTCACCAGTCACCAAACCGGTTCTGACTTGTGAAGAAGCAACGGTAGCTGGTAAGAGCAAGGAGATGGAGGCGAAGAAGTCCGCCATTGCCGCCATCCTGTGCGTGCTCCTCCTCGTGACGCTGTCCGGGCAGGAGGTGGCTGCCATCGCCAAGTCCGAGTTCTGCGCGTGCTTCAGGGAGTGCTACCCTGGGTGCAGGCACCTCCACGTGCCCCGGTTCAGTTGCATTCCGTTCTGCGCCAACAAATGCAGCCCCAGCACCACCGCCGGCTACTCGTGCAGGGCGGGCTGTGCCGGCATCAAGATATGCGGTCTGTCCGATTCGTCGGCCGGTAAGAAGAAAACAGTCCATCTTGCTCACACCCACCGTTCATGTTTCTTCTCAGTGTCGATCTCTTGACACGAAGGAAAGAAGTACAGTTTGTTCTTCTGCATGCTGTCATTATATCGTTCTTGCATTGCCATTTTGCAGATGCAGAGGATGCCGCGGCATGTGTGCAGAGCTGCAGCGAGATGTGGAGCCATGGGCTCACCAACACCAAGTAAAACTTTGAAGAACAGCTCCGTTCCAAGGAAAGGAATGGGAAAAGATGATTTGAAGAGCTTGTGAATCATGGTATATCATTATATGATTGTAGCAGCAATCAATATAGTAAAACGGGTTATGTCTGCTCCTATGGAAGTTTGTGAATCTCAGCTGGTGCTAATACTTGAAGGAGTATCCATAATATAATGTTCAATTTGTGTCTTTTTTTTTTGTGAGGAAGTAAGTAAGAATATTACGGGGGTGTTTGGTTAGGCTTTCTAGTTGGCTTTTGGCTTTGGCTTATAAGCCCAAAAAGCACCTAAATAGGTGCTTTTGGCTTTTGACTTATGTTTTACTATGGTATAAGCCAAAAGCCAAAAGCACCTATTTAGGTGCTTTTATGGCTTATAAGCCAAAGTCAAAAGCCAACTAGAAAGCCTAACCAAACACCCCCTACTTGTATTTCTTTAGTGACGCATAAAAGGATTAAAATCCAAATGTTGGCCAACTCATCTAAAAACATAAAAAGCAAACTAGAACTGCGACTAAGCATACATAGATTCAACTATAAAGAAGATTCCCACAGCTGCAAGTCAGAAACTCACAAACTGGTTTCTCAATGTACACAACTGGATCAGAGCATGCATAATAAAAGAACTACTGATAACAGAAGTTAGCGAATCTTAAATCAAAGTCGGTTATCAATGTGTAGAGGCGACCCCATGCTACTACTTACTGCGCTGGCCTTGGTTCATCTATCCCAGTACTGATCACAGCAACCAGATTATTCATCCTTTTTATTTTACAAGTGACACATTTTAATTCTTAAAAACTCATGAAAGAGCTCATAATTTAGGAAACCCATTCAAGCCTTGGCAGCATCTCAAAAGAAAGCAAAATACCACTGAAACCAGCCCTGGTTGAGTCGGCGGCTATTTATGCAGTAGCGAAAAGCATTCAACATACAGTAAGTTTGTTCACAACTCCCAGGCCGGTCAGACTACTATTGTGATTCGACACTCAGTAGTCAGTAGTACTAAGCCAAGAAATATCGAGCTCCGGACCAGATAGATATTCAACAACAAAAGGCACACACAAAATGGTATATCTAGGAACATGGGCACACACACTAAAATGCAAGCAAGATCAGTTCACATGTCATCACGCCACAAGTTAAGTACTAATTAAGCGAAGCAAGTCAATGTGCCTTCAACCTTCACGTCAGTTGAGGAATGTCAACCGGAATTAGATAACATGCGGAAGTTATCAAATTAAGCGATTAATTCCTACACGTGCATTTCACAGCTGACCGGTGCATGCTACATAGAGGGTCGATCTCCGCGTCAAGCATACAAATGGAAGAAACTACATCCAACGGCCCATTTCTGCATCTCAGGCACCAGAATGTAACTGTAGGTACTGCAGAGCAAGTAATATACCATCAATCAAAGAAACTTGTAGTATTCAATCAGGAAAAGTTGGAGTTATTCTCATATATTTTTGTATGACTGTAACAGAAACTTTTAGCTTAACAATTTATGGAAGTTGTGTCAAAAACCTCACAGTTAAATCACCTCACAAAACCAACATCTGAAAAAGAGAATAGCAATAGGTAACTTGTAGTGTGGTGGTACACTTTCAACTTCAAACTCCTATGAGCATAGGATACGGGTTAATTAGATAGATGCCATTGCAATTTTTAGCTATTTGAGATATGCCACTACAATTTTCATCTTTTGAAAAATGCCACTCCAATTCTGTATACAGTTCATAGATGCCATTATGCATATATAAACACTCGTACCAGCCATTATACTCTTGTATTTCTTGTGCACGTACATATACGTGGTGGGCTCACCCGAATCAGCCTTAGTATGTGGACTGGCTCGATGCGCAGAGTGATTCGGAAGTGCCGCACATGTCACATACGATGTTTCGTGTACGATGCTTGTACGACTCAGACGTGGCTGAATTCGTTCCCTTAAATCCTCTTCTGCTGGGACTAGGAAGGGCACCGGTGCATGTCTGATGCATGTGTGAGCATATGTCGTACGAAAACCGGATGAGAAACATCGTACGTATAGCATTGCTCTGAGTGATTTCCATCTTCTTCCACCTCGTCTGCTCCCGTGTCTCACCCAGCCGTACAATGGCGGCGGCGGAGAGCAGTCGTCTCACGACTCTCACCCAGCCCTAGTACGATGGCGGCGGCGGAGAGCACTCGATTCCCACAATCCCTCCCTGCCTCTCCGACCGGATGGAAGTTCCCCCAAATCCTCCCTCCAGCGGCAGCGGAAACAAGCGAGACTACCATGGGGAGCACCACTCGATTTCCGCACAACTCGTTGTTGTCCCAATCTCGGCGGCGGAGAGCACGAATCGAAATCCTCTACTGCCAACAACACAGAATTCATTGGCATGGAAAAATAAAATGAAAAACATACCAGATCTAAGCAATAATGTGTTCCTACGCCCCAAGTACTAGAGCCAATCATTTTGCTGCTGTGACCTTTCAAGGTTGCGAATGTGTCCGTACTCTTGCTGTTGTGAATGTTCAGATTGCGGATGCGTTCGTTCATGGCACCGCTCATGTGTTTCTAGCTACCGATGTACAATGGCGACGGAGCTCGGACTCTCTACTGCAATCGAGCTGGGCTCTTGACTGCTATGGAGCAAGCCTCACGTCGCGACCTCACTTGACGCCACGACGACGGACTGGTGAAGGGTCAGAGTGGAGCCTGATTCTGGTCAAGTCAGACCATATATACGTATATACGACGGGAATACGTTAGTATATTATCAAGTATGTGGGCATAAATGAGGGTAATGGCATCTATGAGACGTACAAAGAATTGGAGTGGCATTTTTCAAAAGATGAAAGTTGTAGTGGCATATCTCAAATAGCTAGAAATTGCAATGGCATCTAGCTAATTAACCCGAGGACAAAAGAATAGTGGGCCTATGAGGGGCTCCTGGACTAGAAAAGTATAAACAAGCTCATAGGAATTTTTTAGAAATGTATGAGCTAGCTAGTCACTAGCAAATCGAAATTGATCAAATTCATGCGTACAAGCCTCCAGCAAGGGACTGTGGATAATCTTATTAATTGACAGTTCTTCTATCCAAAAGGTTAAAGGTGATGCAGCCGCAACTAAAACTGTAAGAGTAAAGCAGAATATATGCCCGAAGAAGAGCAAAGGTTACATTTGCTACTATTAGCATGACAACAGTCTTGTCTCTTAGCAGGCACAAACACATGCACAAATAGAGAATGAGGAACGGTTCTAAGTCATGAGTCATTTACACAAGGAACTTGGGGAGTACGTACTAAGGAGGAGGTAAACTGAAAGGAAGGACATTTGATGGAAGGGAGGGCAAACAGAAGAGCACATCCAGTAGATAGGGAAAGAACATTAGTAGATACAAAAAATTAAAAATAAACTGTCATTCATGATGAAAACAGTTTTAAAGATGAATTTAGTCATGTCCTTTTGATCCTATGTTCAATATCAAGTATAAACATCCAGGTGGCTAAAATTGAAGATATTATATTGCACGTAAAGCATACATAGCTACATACAGTTGGATTTTTTACCAGCCAAACTATATCAGTGGCTCATGGTCAATGTACAAATTTGGCGGACAACGAGCAACAGGCTGTGAAAATGTTTATCCAAACAGCTAACAATAGAATAATCGCCCATAAAACTACAATAAATAACATTATAAGATTTAGTGATGGCAATCATTAGTTCACTGGGTATCACAACGATCAAAATAAGAAGCAAAGTAAAGTGGCATAACTATAAGTCTAAAATTGTCAGGTATTGCTATCATATCAATTACTTGCGTAGACGGGACCAGTCTGCAAGTTACACTGTGACTTGATTGACCCTTAACGACATGATTCTTTTAAATCCAAAGTAGCAACAAGTATAATTTAAACACAAATATATCCCCAGAGCAAAGTGAAGTACTACATTTGCCACTACTTAGCGCGGATCATTCTCATCTGTGAGCAGGCACAAGCATATGCACACAAATAGGGAATAGCGGGAGGCTCCTAGCTACAGGAAGAAGAGCCCACACTACCAGAAGGAACTGAGGGAGTACTCATGAAGGGGTAAACTGAGAGCAAGGCAGTTGGATGGAAGGAGGCAAGTGAAAAGGCACATACAGTAAAGATGGGTCGGTAAAACATCAGTAAGTACAAGAGAAGGCGTGTGGGTGAAAGCATGAGGAAGAGACAGATAGCTGCTGAGGAAGGGATAAGGAAACAGGGCCTGGCGAAAAGATGCAAGACACAGCCTGCCATCAAAGAATAAGAGGTGGCCAGGTGGGCAACATACATACATACATTATTTGAAGGAAAGAGTTGTAGAGAAATTTCAGAAAAGAGGATAGCAGTACATTATCTGAAGGAACAGATCTGATACCTCAACATACATGGAGAAGATAAACTTACCTGCTCAACCAGTACATCACGATAGCATATCTAATGGGACAATCCTCTTAAGCACTGTGCAGAAGATCAATTGCATCATGTCCGCCACCATTGCCTGTTTCTGCAAGCATAAGAAGTCAAATGACCAAATGACATTCCAACAAAAGCAAAACTCATAGCTTAGTTCGAAAAAACAGCAGTTTTGACACGTCATTAGGATTTAGGAATAGATAAGTAAACTACACCTACCTTCAAATTTGAAGGATATGTTGAAAACAGTATATACTAATGAATATCGTTAAAATGAAGAACATGCAGACTCAGTCTATTAGCTGGTCAGAAGAGACAAATTATCCACTATTAAGTTTGTGCAGTGCCATATCAGAAAAAAATGCTACAGCAAGTGGTCATGGGGCATGCATCATATTATAAGTTATGCTTCCATTGGTCCACAATGACTGTTTTTTTGTACTCTGCACAGGATCAAGCAATACTTTCACTCTACTTAAATGGTAATAGACTAGTAAGTGTAAGAAATGTTATTAGTGAAGAAACAAGTTCTTGTGATGGACCTAATTATGTCATTTCATCATGTGTTCAACATGAAGTATTAAACATCCATAGTGGCCAAAACTGAAGAAATTAGAATGCACACAAAGCATAGCCACATACTATACGTTATTATTGGCTAATGGGCAGTTACAGATATATTCTAGGGTTCACCAAACAACAAAATAAACAAATGATACAACATTACTTAAAATTGTTAGCTTAAGTGTTTTGGCAAATTTACAATGCCTAAATAAGGCCTAAACAAAAGAAGGTTGTTCGTTGCTTGAAGTTGCAAATATGGTCTAAGGCTGTTCATTGGTTTCATTGTAAATAAGCAATAACGAACAGCATTCCATCAACCAATCATCGGAAAATAGCTTGGTTTTTCCATACGAGCATTGTAAATAAGGCATGGTATTACCTGCAGCATAGACACATTCGAATGGATGCCAGTGAGGGTGAAGCAAGTTGATTTCGGGGAGTTTCTTGAATTGCAGTGAGTCAAGTTGAAGCATGAAGACATCACCAAAAGCCCACAAGAACACCACATTATTTTCCTCCGCAAACCCTTGAATCACTATGCCCTGATGTTTCTGTAAATCCAGGGAGAGTAGGCTGTCTAGTTCAATAGTTCTTCCCAGCACCCAAGAAGCAACACCAGCACAATCGGTCTTCCTCTTCCATAATTGGGCGATGCGGTCTGTGTTTGACACAACGAGGAGACCAGTCCCACCACCCTCTGCCCGCATAACCGAGTACTCGAAACTCATCTCGGGATCCAATCCCACAGGCAGAGGTATCACTGCTAGGTTCCGCCTATCAACATCGAACTCAATGATGCTTGACGACTTCCCAAGAAGCAACATGTAAAGGGAATCCCCAACAAGCACAGCAGGAGTGCACGGATCAATCCCGGCCGGAGGAAAATCAGAAACGTTGGGTGGAAGCGGTGTTGTGATGAGATTACCCCATACACCGGTCTCCGACGAGTAAACACAGGCGATCACTCGCTGTTCGACGTCGGTGCTTACCAAGACCACCTGGAAGTTTTGTATGTCTCCGAGGGTAGCGCGAAGCACCGCTGCATTGATCGATTTGTATGCCTTCACACCGAACCACGGGGGAAACGCTAGCCGGTGCTCGTGGCCATTGACAGGGTCCCACACCACGAGTTCGGCGGTCCCCTGAGAGAAGCGGAGCATGAGTAGGAGGCCATGGCGGCATCCAAGGAATAAGCGGCGGTCGCCAGAGTCGAACGGAAAGGGGAAGCGGCCTTCCGGGACACGATTGGGGGGATCCAGTGTATGTAAGAAGCGGAGTTTGTTAGAAAGTTCAAAGAAGCAGCCGAGGAGGGGAGGGTTGCGGCGGTGGTGGATGCGGAAGCGGCGGGAGAAGGTTGGGTCGGAGGCGAGGCTGCGCCAGCGCTTGCAGACGAGGGAGGCGCGGGGAAGGGAGGAGGGCTGCGGGGGGAGGCGGAGGAGGATCTCGGCGAGAAGGTCGTCGTCGTCCAGCGGCGGTCGCGCCGCCGGCGAGGGAGGGTGGCGACGGCGGCGCATCTCGCCCTCCTCACAGCTCATGCGATGGGAAATGGGCAATGCGGAAATCAAACCAGCAGCCACGGTCGGCCCGAAGCAAGAAATCAAGCTGAAATTAGTGAGAATGAAGCCCAAAACGTTTTTCTCAGAGAAAGCCCACCATAAAACTCCTGCGACCAAAGGGGGGAAATTAGGCCGAAATCGTTAGAAAAAGGGTTCCCTTCGCGAAGGGAACCCCGCGCGCTCTGTAATCGTGACAAGTGTCGTCCTGTGGTTTGTCGCGTGCTGGGTCGGTCACTCCGCAGTTGACATGTGTCGCGCGTCGGTTGCTCCTTGCCCGCGCGCCCGACGGGTCCGGACTCTTTTCGGGTCGGGTTTGGATACCGCTTCGTTTTTTTTTCTTTTCTTCCTCTCTGTCTCGTTACCTTATCCTGAGAGGGCGATTTCAAGGCGATTTCAAGGCGATTTCTTCCTCACGTTCGCCGCCGACGGCGCGTGAACGGTGGCCTCTGCGCCGTCGTTCGGCGAGGTCATCAGCTCGTCTGCCTCTGTTACGGCGAGGTCATCAGCCGTCGTTCGGCGAGGTAGATCTCTCGCTGGGAGTTGTTGGACGAAGACGGCGTCTAGATGGAGGAGGCGCATGCGGGGCAGCGTCTGCGGGTGAAAGGATGGTTGCTCGTATTTTTTCCCTTTCACCATCTTGCGTATTGTGTGTGTTATTATTCATCAGATTCATAATAGTTCTTGGTGCTAAATCGAGGATTCTTGTTTCTTGCTTCCCTTTAAAATGCCAGATTCAGAAAACAAGTACCTGCCTTTTTTTCTTGCCTTTTTTCCCTTTGTATTTTTTCCCTTTGTCATTTTCGGGCAGGGAGTTTTCAGGGGAAGAAATGGGAGGGAGGTAGCACTTTCAACTACAATATTCATCAACTTTGTACATTTGGAATCTTAAACTTTGTACATTTGGAATCTTAAACTTTGTACATTCCATGTGTAACTAATAAAAGATATGTACTTCTTTATGCCAGTCTTGGTTTGATGAATAGGGGTGTCAAATTCGAGTTTGTACTTCCGTAGGTCTGTGCTGTACTTTTCAGGATTAAAGTCTTGTACACCGTTGGTTTCATGTCTTGTACTTTTCCTTGCGTAGGTGTGACTTGTACACTTGTAATGTGATAATCTTGTACTTCCACTTTGAGTGCATGAACATTCCATGTACATTCCATGTGTAACTAATAAAAGATATGTACTTCTTTATGCCAGTCTTGGTTTGATGAATAGGGGTGTCAAATTCGATTTGTACTTTCGTAGATCTGTGTTGTACTTTTCAGGATTAAAGTCTTGTACACCGTTGGTTTCATGTCTTGTACTTTTCCTTGCGTAGGTGCGACTTGTACACTTGTAACGTGAAAATCTTGTACTTCCATGCAATGAATTTTATTTATTTTGCATTTTGAATAGGGTTGTAAATGGACAGGTAAATGGCGCCACATAATCCCGTATAAGTAGGCATGTAGTTCATTTCCACATGAAACATAAAACATTTTTGAACTGTTGATCTAAATAAGTGGGATTATGTGGCGCCACATATGTGACCATTTACATCCCTAATTTTTAACCTGCTAGCTTGTACTTCTTTTTTCAGTTAATACTATAACTTTGAGAGTATATTTCACTGTAGATGGTCAAACACAAGGAATCTAGAACGTCCCTGGTGAGTTGTATATGTACATAAATAGTCGCTTTCGCTTGTTACATTTGGTGTACATATGTAGTGAATGCTGCAGGAAATTAATAATTTTTTGATGATCATCTTGTTATGCTCCACACGTTCGTCATCCTCCTTTTTTCTTCTGTATGACCACACTCTCGTCATCCTCCTCTTATGCTCTCTTCTATATGAACGCGCTTGTGTTCTTTCTCTTCTATATGAAGTCACCTTCGTCTTCCTGCTCTGATCTTTCTCTTCTGTTTGCACTGTATTTAGTTTAGTAGTAGTTAGAAATGTTTGCAATTTATTTGAAACAGATGGAAGTAGACTGATAACAGTAGTTCATCATGTAATATTTGTTCTTGTAATCACCTTGAGAATTGCTGTTGTGTGCCAAACATCAGGTATTCAAATCCACACCTTATCCTACCATTGTTGTAGTGGGGTCCGCTGTTGAAAGTGCATGGTTGATCCCATGCATGGTTTTGGTAATTAATGACAATCTCTATGGACTAATATTTGCATTGAGCTATATTTGTAGGTGTCCATTAGCTTGCTTGTCTCCATGTGTTGGAGTCAAGGTGCTTTGCTTGATCTCCATTTGTTGGAGTCAAGCTCAAGGGAAGAAAAGATTTGTGTTGATCAAGGCTTTGTGCGGATTGATCAACTATCAAGTCCAAGTGAAGATATGCCGAAGAGTGCTCTCCCCATCTTGGTGTATGGGGGAGCGTCATGTGATTCTTCACCAAGCGAAGCGCAATCAAGAAGATGGTTCGCCTTGAGGAGATGAAGATCGTCTCCATCGACCTCAAGTGGTTAATGCGCAAGGCAAAGGTATGATCTTGATAGGGTTTCTATTTTACCGGTCTCATGTTGTTTAGTGAGAGACCGGATTATAGGATAGGTAACCGTACTATCAAGAGGGGCTCTCGACCGAATATCGTGATCGTATCGCCGTAGAGAGCACAAACCTTTGCATCCATGCATTCATCTTTATTGGTTCTTATTTGTCTCGAATCGTGGTGTGGTCTTGGTGCTTGTCGTGCTTGTCATGACAAAGCCAAGTTCACCGAAAACGGTTTTCATATGCGTCTTCTATTGCGGTTTCGGTATTGGAGATTTTGCCGGTTTATCCGAGTGGAAGATTTCTCTCTTCCAATTCTTTGCAAAATCTCCATTGCTTGTTTGTCATTTTCAAAGGTAGCATTTGTCGTCCTCTTTCCAACAAAATTGGTTTTATTTCATTCGGACGTCAATTGCAAAAGTTCCGGCATTTTCGGTTTGTGAAAAAGAGTTTTTAACTTTCCCCATTTGGTTTTATTATATTTTCTTGGACTATGATGTTTTTTTTGCATAATCTTGTTGTGCTCGTTGTGACGATTCCAACGAGTCCAAGATTATCGAAAACGGAGTTCGTGGGTGAAAGTTATTGCATTTCCGATTTGCAAATGGGAGCTTTTACCTTTCCCCATTTATCTTTATAATATATTCTTGGACTATGATGTTTCTCTGCATATTCTTGTTGTGCTCGTTGTGACGATTCCAACGAGTCCAAGTTTATCGAAAACGGAGTTCGTATGCGAAAGTTATTGCATTTCTATTTCGGAGATTTTATTAGACAGAATTTTGAAAAGTGAAAAAGAAAAAAAAAAGGCAGGCTGGCCGGCCGGGCCGGCCTCTGGCCGGGACCGGGCCGGAAGCCTCGGGTGGCCAGCCGGCCTGCTTCTCCCGCTGGCTGGGCCTTGGCCGGGCCTTGGCCGGCAGCCTCTGTTGGCTCCCCGGCCTGCTGCTTCGCGGGCCGGCCCAAGGCTGGCAGCAGGCCGGCTGCCCAGCTTCATGCGTTGACTGGATCGATCGCTGGGATATTTCCTGGCCGGCCAGGCCGGCTGTTGGCCGGCCTCTCTGCTGCTTTCTTTGTCCACGTTTTTCTTCTACAACGGCTCTATTTTAGAGCCACCTATAAAAGGGTTTTCTTCCCCTTTTTTTGTGTAGATCTCATCCCTTGCTCTCTCTCCTACATTGCCAACATTTTGAGAGCTCGATTCCTCCTAATCCCTCCGATGATTCTTGCCCAAATTTAGGGAAACAAGAGAGGAGATCTAGATCCATCTTTCCACCAAACAAAATCTCCTCTAAGTGAGGGGAACTTGTGGGATCTAGATTTTGGAGTTCTTGGTGTTTCTCCTCCGTTCTTCCTCCTAAATCCCTCCGTAGCATTAGTTGCTTCGGTTGGATTTTGGGGAGAAGAATTTGACCACTTGGTGTGATCTTCCCCATTTGCATTTGTTGCATCGGGTTGTGCTCCCCACGGTGATTCGTGGGATTGAAGGTTGAGAGCTTGTTACTCTTGGGTGCATTGTGTTCCCAAGAGCTTGTTGCCTCTTGGGTGCATTGTGTACCCTAGACGGTTGGAGGTGCCGCGAAGTGTTCGTGTTGTGAAGCTTCAGCACGAGTTTGGGAGCCCCCAATTGAGTTGTGGGTGTGTGCCCCAAGAGAAGTTGTAAAGGGCTCCGGAATCCGCCCCGAAGGATTCCGATAGTGGAAGGTGAACCAATCCCTTGGGTGAGGTTCATCGGAGAATAGGGTGAGGCCTTAGTGGCATCTTGAGTAGGCCTTTTGTGGCGAGCTCACACCCCTCCAACGAGACGTACTCCCTTAACAAGGAGGAACTCGGGAATAAATCTTCGTCTCCGCGTGCCTCGGTTATTTCTATACCCGAGCTTTTACTTATGCAAATTTACATTGTGATAGCCATCGTGCTTGAAGTCTATATCTTGCTATCACCTTGTTACTTGCCTTGTTTAGCATAGGTTGTTGGTGCACTTAGGTAAACCTAGAATTTTAGGTTGTTGGCTTGTTAATTTAAACACCTAGTTTTATTCCGCAATTATCAAGCCCCTAAATAGAAAAAGTTTTAATTGCCTATTCACCCCCCCCCCTCTAGGCGACATCTCGGGCATAGTTGTTCTTTCAGCTGTTTCTTTGGTTGAGTGGTTGAGTCGACGGGATGTTTGTTGTATTTTGACGGTTTTGCGCTTGCTGTTCCTGTTGACTATTCTGTTTGTTTGCGGCTCCTTGTATTTCAGCTTTCAGAATTTTGCATGATGTTCTGATGTGTCCTTTCTCTTTGCAGTGGCCGCATGTAACATGTCTTGCTTTCTTGCTTTTCTCTGACCCAGGCTTTGGTCTGTTTCCCCTATTTGTTCCTCTCCTGGAAGTAATTGGTGGGTCGTGTAGCCTGTCATCTTCGATGGAGTCTGCTGCTTCTTCTTGAGTGTTTTCTTGTCCTGCTAGCGCAGCCATTACCTTTGTTTTCATGTCTTGCATGCATTCCATCATCACCTTATATGCTTCATCAACCGGACATGCTAGGTTGCACATTTCTGCCATGCTGCTCATGGCGCCTGCAAACCTTAGAGTTTCCTCCGTGTTGGAAACATCTACAGCATCTCCTAATGTTGGTATAACTATCTCGATATCTTTTCTCCATCTCTTAATCACGAAGCTTTCAGGCAAGTCCTTAATTCCAAGGTGCACTAGTGCCTTTATTACATGGCAACAATGTATGCCATCTCTCTGCATCTTCTTGCAGCTGCAACTGAAATTCTTTTTTTCTTCGTCATAGTAGACGTCGAAGAATCTTCTTTTGAACTCCATATTCTCATAATGACTCACTCTTTCTAAATTCATATGACCTGCCTGGAATGATCCGTTAACGACAAACCCCGTGCTGTTTGTTACTTCTAACTGGGATTTCAGAAAGATGTCATGTGTGTATGCCTCAAGCGCTTGCTTCTCGAATGGATGGTGGGTATTTGGTTTCGCTGTTTTCAGAGTTGATTTCAGCTTCTTCTTGTCAAGTGCAGACAGGCACTTGTCTTGTATGACTTCGTATTGTTCGAGGAAATATGATATTGTGTCTGTGTTCCTGCTGTAACAATTCCACATGTTGTTTGTGCTTTCGCTCCGCCCCGTGCTTGATGAGAATGGGAAGAATTTATCCATGAAATATGCCGGAACCCATCTGCTTCTAATTCTGTACAGCTTGGTTAGGTGCTTCTCTCCCTCTGCGCCGTATTTTTTGATGACGTTTGTCCATGCTGTTTCGAATTCCTCTGGTGTGAATGCGTTCTTTGCTGCAAATCTCAACTCATCTGACAACATTGGGTGTGTTGCGAAGAATGAACCTTCTTTCTGACTCATTTTTGTTACTATGTGATAGAAACAATTCCTGTGTGTTGTGTTTTTCAGAATGTCCTGAATTGCTCTCTTCATTGCCTTGTCTTGGTCTGTTATAATTGTCTGCGGCTCTTTTCCTCCCATTGCCTCAACAAAAGTCTGTAGGACCCACTTGAATGATGATATTGTTTCATCCTTAAGCAATGCAACAGCAAAAAGCACCGTGGACCCGTGATTGTTGACACCTACTATAGGAACAAACGGCAGGTTGTATTTGTTCGTGCTGAATGTTGTGTCAAATGATATGTACTCTCCAAACAACTTGTAATTCATCACGCACATAGCGTCCATCCAGCAAATACTTCGAACCCTTTTCTGCTCGTCTTTTTCAATTGCATAATAGAATCCAGGCACTTTTTTCTGCAGCGTTTTGAAACGCTCTAGGCAGTGGTCTATGTCGTGATCCTTCTCTATTGCATTTTGGTGACTCTGTATGTTGCTAAGGTCGATTGTGTCAAACGGGATGTTCCGGAATTTGCCCCTTATTTTGTGGAAGATTAACATCATTTTTCTAGGAGGCAGGCGGCCAATCTGTAGGAGCTCAATCAGTTTCCTATCCACTGGAGTCATCCTCTTGTGACAGTGTGAGAACCTAATCAGATAATCTGTTGGTTCCAGCGGATGGTTGTGTTCGAGTTGCACCTTCTTTATATACCATCCATTTTCCCACTTACGGACCATTATTTGTGCTTCACACCCTGTCTTCACCAATGAAGTTGCTCTCCTCGTCTTGCTAGGATTAACATCCATTTTAGTCACCCCTTCTTTGTTGCATGCAAAATGCTAGTAGTACACCTCATTGTCTTTTCTGGATCTCTTGCTGCTGAATTTCTTTACTGAAAAACCTGATTTCCTTGCATACAGTGCGTATCTGTAGAATGCGTCTTCTCTTGTCTTGAAGTTTTCCCCTTCCTTTTGGATTGTTGCATTCATTATTTCATCGATTGCTGGGTAGTTGTTTGTATCGAACATCTTGTCCATTTCTTCTTCTAGCATTGTTGGGGGCTCTGGGTTTATTGTAGGATCGTCATCTTGCAGAGTCATATCATTTTCTTGATGGCTTTCTGTTTTATTGGTGTTGTGCTGTTTGCTCGTGTGCTCATCTGATGAACTACTCTCTTTTGTTGCTGACTTCTCTGTGTATGCTTTCCTTGTGCCTGAGCTCTGTGTCATCGACTCCTCGGTTGGGTAGTTCCCTCTGTAATCCTGTATTCATGCCGAGTATAACATCAATTGAGCTGTAGTGTTGCAAAAAATCGTCTAAAAAATGTGTGTTGTTGTGTATTGCCTGTTTTCCATTGCATTCGTTGTAGTTTCTCTGGTCCTCTTGTGTATAGTACATTGATTCCCCTCCTTGTGTTTGTTGGTCACTGTATTTTGAATGCTGCCTTATATCGTCCTGCAATGTAGCAAATTAATTTATCTATTTATTGTCCTGCAATAATTACTTCACATTGTTGATGCTGTTATTATTTGTTAATTAGTTGTTATCTCTAGTGCAATCTTATTCATTTATTATACCTTGCTTGTTTCTAAGCTGCTGTCCTGTCTGAAGACCCTTCTCTGCTCTTGTATTGATTCAACGGAGCTTGTTTTTTGTACCATGCAATCCTGTGTCTGTTTGTAGAATAGTATCATTGATATATACTGATGTATGGGTGAAATAAATAGACTGTGTGTGTTTTGTGATACCTCTTTTCCCTTGCATTCTACCCATCTTGGAATTGCTTCATGATCATATCCTGAATTGTGGACTTGCACTGGTCGATCTTCATGCGAGTTTTGCTTGCTGGATCTTGGTATCTGTCTTATATCATCCTGCAATTAGAATGGAAAAATAATTAATTTCCTTCATGCGTTGCTGTAGTAATTCACAATAGTCTCGTAGAAAAAATAGCAGCGTACCTTGATCATTGTGGGCATTGCTGACTTATTAAGAGTGGTTTCTTGATATTGTGTTAGTCCACTATAGAAGTTTTGAGTTGTTGAATGCTCCTGCCAGAAAAAAAAAACATTGGAAAGCACTGTCAGCCAGGTGTTTACTTTAAAATGTTGATGCTGTTATTATTAAGCATGGTAGTAGATTAGCATAGTAGTATTTTCTATTTTGTACCTTGTTCCTTGTCAAGCTGTTTGAATGATTTGACGAAGCGGCATATGATGCTGAGGCTGTTAATCCTGATGAGGTTGTTTTTGTTCTTGCCTTGCTTGTTTTTTCTTGTTCCAGCTTACTATCTGAAGCACGCTTCGAGCCAGAGATACTCTCTTTTCGCTGCATCTCTTTTTCTTTCTTTATTGGTATTATAACTCGTCTTAAATGAGCTTGTTGTACTTCCCTAAGGGATTCAATGTATGTATTCAACTGGTCTGTATTTTTCCTGGCTTTTTTGTCTTTCTATTTTTGCACCATTAACTGCAATTTAAACAAACACAGATCTATAACATCAGTTATTGTGGATATATAACTAGTCGTAATACTATAATTTAAAACATGGTTAAGCTATATTGAACTCTCTTCTACATTAGAGTGTTTTTTGTACTTATATAGTTTTTTGTACTTCTGATGTGGTAAGGTTTGTACATTCAAAATATCCTATTTTGTACTCCCTGGGTGTTACACTTGTACATTCATCAGATATGATATGTGTACTTTGAAGCTGTTACAGAACGTACAAATATAGTCCAACTAAGTACACTCTATGTTGTACTTCTTAAATTTCATGTGTACGAGTTATTTGTTGAGATTTGTACTTCCTCAACTGGAAGGAATGTACGGTGTTAGTAGTACCTGTCTGATTATTTTGGTGATTTCTTCCTTGGTTGGTAGCTTTACCATCCCAGGTGGTATCATTTTTTCATGCTCTTCATCACCCATCTCCTCCGTTGTTGACCATTTATTTTTGATTATTCCTGCAGAAGATGAACAGAGTCAAGGCATGACGATGGTGTTAGAGAAGCTACTGCTCTTGTTATGAAAGAAGAATCTCGATGAATGCTCGTTTGCTATGAAGAATGAATGAACTGTTTGATACTCAAAGGATTCGATGATAAGAACGAACGAGTTGACGGTAGAAACGAGCGAGTTTAGGTGATCAGCTATAGAATTTATCCAAAAAAAAAAGATCGAATCGAAGAAATCGAAAGTAGGTTGGAACAATCCGAGCTAAATCCATGATAGAATCAAAAGAAATTTTGATCAACGGGATGAGAAGAACAATACGTGACCTCGATCGCAAGTGCTCTTCCTCCGTGCGATCGTCTGGTTCTTTTTGAAATTTGAATCAGGAGGAGATATAGGTATTGAAGCCTCGGTGGGGTCTATTTCCATTTTATATACGTGTGTTTGACATGTGGGCCCCTCGTAGTTTTCCAGCTTGAGCTGTCAATTGCGTGATTCCTTTTGCATCCATTCCGTTTTCTCTGTCGCTGACATGTGGGCCCATCTCCTCCTTCCCTTTTCGTTTCCTTTTTTCTCCCTTCCGGTGCGGTTCGTTCTCTTCTTTTCCTTCTATCGAACTAGCGAATTCGTTTCCTTCTACAGTACGTTCCTTGCCTGCTGGTGAGGAGCGTTTTTTTAGGGTTCGTCGAGCGGGTTTCTCCTTCCGCGTCGCTATTTCGCGGCGAGGTGGTCGAGTTGCTTCTTCCAACAATCGAGGTTGATCTGGCAACATTTCCGGCAAGCAGTTTTCAGGGGAATATATTGGAGAGAGGTAACACTTTCCACTACTTTGCAGTCGGTGGGACATCATCTTAGTTTAATTTCGAGCAGCCAGTCAGTCTTGTACTTTTCTTCTTGAAAGTTATTTCTCCATGCGTAACTTGGAATCTGAAATCTTGTTCTACGGCTTTGATTTATTATTTCTGCCATGTCAGTTTTGCACTTTCCATGCTTGAGTTCGTGTACTCCGTTGGTTTGATGTCTTGTACTTTCCATGCTTGAGGTCTTGTACTCCGTTGGTTTGATGTCGTGTACTTTCCATGCTTGAGGTCTTGTACTCCGTTGGTTTGATGTCGTGTACTTTCCACGCTTGAGGTCTTGTACTCTGTTGGTTTTGATGTCTTGTACTTTCCACGCTTGAGGTCTTGTACTCCGTTGGTTTGATGTCTTGTACTTTCCACGCTTGAGTTCGTGTACTCCGTTGGTTTGATGTCTTGTACTTTCCATGCTTGAGGTCTTGTACTCTGTTGGTTTGATGTCGTGTACTTTCCACCCTTGAGTTCTTGTACTCCGTTGGTTTTGATGTCTTGTACTTTCCACGCTTGAGGTCTCGTACTCCCCACTTTTAGTGTATGTTCATTCCATGTAACGAAAATGTATTTATTGTGTATTTTGCGATAACTTGTACTTCTGTTTTCAGGTAATACTAACGCTGGTTTCTGTCGACTAAGGGCTTCTTCTTCTGCGCTGCCATTTCTCGACGCGGTGAACTCAAGCATTGCTTCTGTCAACACTTGAGTTGGATCTGACATAAATCTAGAGGTTTGTTGGCTGGAATACCCCTGTATTGAATTGTATGATTTGTTGTACTGTTCTTATTCTTCCTGTAACTGGTTTTACTTCTTGAATTAGCCCTGGATCATCAGGATGATCTTGTTGAATCTACTCCTCAGTGGTCAGACACGCCGTCCTGCTCTGTTCATAGTCCTGAAGTTGTCAACCAAGAATTTATGGTCGCAAAGCAGTTAGAAAGAGAAAGGATCAGGATAGAGGAGAAGAAACTTGCATTTCAGAAATCCATTGAAGAATTCAGAAATAAAAAAGCTAGGTGACGTATGCATTGTGTTGTACTTTTTTCATCTTAACAGTTGTACTCCATGTATTCATGTAATTCTAGATGTTCTTTTTTGTTTTACTGCTTGTATGCTTGATTTTATTAGTTGTACTTCCATTGTACCTCCTGTTATTTGTACATTTACCCACTTCTTATTTGTACTTCTGTTATATATAAGTGAGTACCTTTTGTCTTCATATCTTGTACTTACCATCCTCTTGTTGATGTTTTTTTGTTATTCGTAGTGCATGTAATATGGCTGGATCTGGACGCAAATTTGAGTTCACTACGAAACTTAGTCTCCCAAAATTTCTTGCTGTCCAGAGATCTCTCTCTCCTAGGCAAGAGAAGCTTGTGTATGAAATTGGGCAAGGCTCTCTGCTTGATCTTTGTCTTGATGAAATCCCAAGAAGTCTTGTCGTCTGGATTATTCGTCATTTCAAACCACGGAAGAATATTGTGGAGTTTCCTGATGGTTCAAGCTTTCGGTTGAACTCTATGTGTACCTATAAGGTCTTGGGCATTCCTATAGGTGGCCGCCTCATCCCAAACAAGTGCAGTGATAATTTCAGGGTTTATATCAGGGAGCGAACCCAGTGTGATGGCCAGACACCTTCTATCAATGAGCTTATTGAATTGCTAAGGACTGATTTAAGTGATGATGATTTCCAGAGATACTGGATGATGTTCAGTGTCACTGTTTTGCTCTGCCCTACAACTTATGATTGTGTCAGTCCAGAGTATCTTTCTGCATTTGAAGGTCCACCTGAAGAGATTGCCTCCTATGATTGGTCGTTAGTTGTTTTCCGGAAGCTTTCAAGCTCAATTGACATTTTTATCAAGAATGACTTCAGCGGAGCATTGTGTGGCTGTTTGCTCGTTCCTCTGGTTCGTTCATCATCTGTTTAGATTGCTTGTGTCAAACATTATTATTATGGTTCTGAAGTTCTTTAACTTGAAAATTGTTTTTTTGCAGATGACCTACCTGGACTACCTTAACACTGAAGCTGTTAATCTTTCCAGAGTTGTCCCACGTATCAGCGTATGGAACAATGAGACGGTCAGATTGTACGAGAGGCTAGATTTGGTATCTGAAGAAGATGGAACTTATGGCGCACTATCGGCAAGTTTATATGTTTACTGTGTGTTTATTATATTTCCCTGTCTGTATTATTTTCATTACTTATTGTCTCCTTTTTGATAGATGACAGTTGAAGGATGTCAGGTTCACTGTTTTCTATCAGGGTCTTTCTCCTGAATTATCTTTTGAGGATGTCCATCCTGGACTCGAGACATTTTTGTGCTCGTTTGTGCATCCTGAGAAGCACATTCTGGTATATAATTCAAACCCCACTGGCTATTTAAATCTTTGTACTTGCACCGTTCGATATGTCCTAGAGGATATAAAAGATGAAAAGATGGTTGGAACAAGTACAGACAAATCACAAAGCCAAGACATTGAAAATAATGTACCGAGCAATGAAGATAGACTCAATCTTGTCTGTTCCTCTTCTGGTCTGAATTTTGCAGGAAACACTTCAACTGTCATTCATGGTAGTAAGACAGTTTCGACTGCTAAAGAAAGTCTCACCATATCTGATGGGGTGAAAGCTAAATCCTCTTCTCATGCTGGTCAGATGAAGCAGTCCAGCGCAAATAATAAAGACGTACACGACCTTGTGACGCAGCTAAAGGGTCACCCTGATCGATGTGATGCACAATCACAAGGAACTATTTATGCTAGGTCTGTTCCTGCAGGTGCTATGAATAATCAAATACATGTTGCTGTGGACACCCTAACAGTGCCTACGATTGAAGCGTCCAAGATTTCGCTCGTTCATCGTTCTGTATGCTTATCTGATAAGAAGAGGTCCTTTTCTGAATCCCTTGATCGTGGTGTTGTATTGGTTGATGGTGGATCTGCTAAGATACTGAGGGTGGACGAGACAGGAAATAAATTGTACGAAACAGGACCATCGAGTTGGAATGGTAATGACAGTGTGCTGGATGACTCTTCAGTTTGGGATTTTGTAGACAAAATTGCAGATCAGATGCAGGTTTCCAAGATGCATACTGGCAGTGCTTCATCTTCAGCATATCCGTTGACCCAGCCTTCCAGCTCGCTACCAATGAAGGAGGTCGTGTGCAATGCTCGGCAGACTTGTCCGCTCTCAATGAACAATTCGTTGCATTCTTCATCGCATACTGAAAGTTCATACAGGTGTGCGAGCATTCTTCGTGGTCAAGACTCCAGGCCAATAAGTGGTACATCAAGGACAGTTAACTTCACTGACCCGCTTGTATCGCAAATGTATGGTTCCCCTGGCATGTCTGGCAGGGTGAATTGTGGAGAACCCTCCAGTTCTCTAGGAATGCAAAGGATGATGCATTTATCTGAACCTCATTTCTCGAGGGCACCTTCTTTCTGTGGGGGATCGGCTGGTTCATCGAGTTTTATTTACAGAAACCCAAACTCATGCCAGAGGTCACATTCCCAGAACACATGTGCTTACCAGCCCAACTGTGAGAACTCGCATTCATCTGTACTTTTCCAACAAACTTGTCCTGATGCACCGTCTAGCTCAGTGAGGGGTCACACTCTTCTGTACCCTACGGGTTCAGGTTACAATTACAACCAACAGTTTGGTTATTACCGTCCAAATGATTGTCATCCTTCATCTTCTCGCTATCATAATCATCAATACCAATCCAATTTTAACCCGAGTCAACGAGAATTCAACGGGAGTTATTCTTCAGGTTCTGGCAGCCGTTTTTCAGGATCTGGCAGTCATGCATCAGCCAATTCAGAATCTGGCAGACATCCATCGGCCAATCTTGCTATTCTTGACGCGAACAATGTCAATCCAGGAAATAACAAACCGGTACTATTTGTAAGAGAATCGACCGAGAAGGAAGTTCTGGTGATGGACTGGATAAATGAGTTTTTACCCAGCGAATATGGCAGAAGGTACTTTTAAGTTTTATGATACATCTGGCTTACTGGTTGTCAGTTGTGCTTTTTCTTTATTATTATTTATTTGTTTTGTTGTTCAGATTTTTATGTTAATTTTTTTATATTGTGCAGCCCGAGGGTAGTAAAGATTGGCAAGAGGTATGCGGTGCATCGTAATTTTGGCCTCTCAATGCAAGTCGGTGGCTACGTCCATGGTTATGTGATGGATGTTTTTGCTGCTGCTCTGATGGGAGAGGAGTTTGATAATACTGAATATCAAGATGAACGTTGGCCAACCTTCTTAAGATACATCGTACAGCACGATTTTTCAGTAAGTTTGATGACCTTTGTAGATATTATTGTTCTCAACTTTTGTACGTCGGTGGTTCCAGGTTCTATAGGAAGAAAAAGCTTCTCTGAATTGATATAATCCTTATTTTTTGTTATAATTTTTTATTCAGTAATAAATAATCTTGTTATAAAGCACTTATTATATGAATTATACTCATATCGTTATTTTGTTATTTTGTCAGAAACTGTTCATGGCTGTTGGTGCAGACGTTGCAATTCTAAAGAAGGTGATTAGTGAGCCAACATTGCCATGTAGACTGCATAATTTTAATGCTGTGAGTACATTCTGCTTGTTTTCATTTGAAACTCAATATTCTCTATTCTCTATAATTATTCACGTGCACAATGTATAGAATTGTTGACCATTCTATTGTCAGCATTTTTCTATATGAAATGTTCATCTTACAGTCTTTTCTTTCAGGCTTTTATTCCAGTTATAGAGAATCAGTTCTGGATTCTTATTGTCGCTAATTTTAATCGACAATGTTTTGAGACATACTGCCCCTACTACGATGCTACACATATAGTACAAACGGCACGTGTTGTCATCAGTAATTTTCAGAGAGCATATCATGAAGCTTATTACTCTCACCCGTTTAGCATCTATAACTTTCGAGTTGAATCCGTACAAATTGTGTCAGATGATACAAATGGGTGAGTTTGGACTACCATATCCACTAATTGTTTTCTCATGTAACCCCAAATAAACAATCCATGTGATTACTCAAATTATTGTAAACATATACATTTGCACTTTATAACTGCATCTTGTACTTCTATTTTTTTTTCACGTGTACCGTCCACATATTTTTTTAAAAACTTTTCTTGGAAACAGGAATGACACTGGTGTTCATGTCATGGAGATAATTCGAAAATATAATGGTGACTTCCCTTATCGTATCCGAGCTGTAAGTATACTTCGGATTTGAGACATTTAATTCAGATTTGAGACATTCAGTGTATCTTTAAACTACTAATTCGTTATTTCTGTATGCAGAGCGATACCAAGAAGCTTCGTGAACAGGTTGCATATTATATGCTCGCATCTCCATCAAACACCGTGAGACCGCCACATGTCACAAACATTATTTCTAGATAAGTAGAAGAGTTGACTTTGTAAGTCATTAAAATGTTTTTGCTGGTGTGAACGATGTGTTTCTCGTCGTTTGGCAGATACATATATCTATCGAACTCAAAACTTTGTTGCGGTTGTATCTAGAATGGATGGTATGTAATGATTGTGAAAAAATTATGTCAGTTTGAGAGGGTAGTTTGATGTTCTCCGTGTTCATTGTTGATGTACTTCCCATGGGCACACAGCATGTAGATTGTTTTTTTTTGTCTTAACCATGCACTGTTTTCGATTTACATCATTCGGGTCAAATGTTATATTCTTATGGGATCACGGTTTGTACTCCCATTTACGGTAGATGTAGCCAATAGTGAACATCCACTAAGCATCATTTTCTATTTATTTGTACTTCCGTACAGATTCAAGTTGTACTCCTACTTAGACCATCCACTAAGTGATGATGTATGGCAATTGGTTGAGATGGTTGTCTCCTGATGGAGCACCCTTTGTACTTCCAATTACGTACCAAGCCATGTACATCCATTAGTCTACGTTTTGTACTTTGGATACACGTGATTACTATTTAAGATGTAACCATCTGCATAACTAGGTGTACAAGTTAATAAGCTGACACTTTGTACGCAGTCAAACGTGTACATCCACGAGTTAACACTTTGTACGCTGGATACACGTGCCTACTGTTGTAAATGTACAAGTGGTGACTATATGGGTGTACAAGTCTGGATAACAGGGAGTACAGTGTTTGTTGTCTAAAAGCTGACGGACTACTCGTCGATGTACATCAGTTGGATGAGATGCGGTAGACTTGTTGGAGCACGCTTTGTTCTACCATTTACAAGACAAAAAGTCTGGAGTTTACAAATTACGCAGTCAAACGTGTACATCCAGGAGTCGACACTTTGTACGCTGAATTCACGTGCCTACTGTTGTAAATGTACAAGTGGTGACTATATGGGTGTACAAGTCTGGATAACAGGGAGTACAGTGTTTGTTGTCTAAAAGCTGACAGGTAGGTACCACCCCTGCCCCTAGAGTCGTAAGCCCCATCACGCTTCGCCCCTTTTCCTCCCGCCAGAAGCATTCGTTTCCCTTATTTCAAATCACATAGAGGGAAACACCAAAATATCAACCAGGACATCGGAAGAACCGCCGCGCGGAGGGGGTAACCGGTGCGCGCCAGCAAAATCCGTCACCGCCGTCTTTGCCGTCGCCCCCGCAGTATAAGAGCAGCCTCAACGGCGGATAGGCCATCGGAGAAACCGCCGCGCGGAGTGGGAACTGGTGTGCGCCAGCAAAACCGTTGTCCTCGCCGTCGCCGTCGTCGTCGCCGTCTCCGTCGCCGTCACCGTTGGAGTTGCCTCTGTCTTCCTGCTACGAACATTAGCTTCATCGACGTGGCGCACTGGTTGGTACCGTCGCCGCCGCCGCCGCCGCCGCCGCCAAGGAATCTAGGGTTTGCTTCAGGTGAGAGTCTGGAAGACGACGGCCAACACCGGTGATTTCGCTAGCACCGACGACCTTGCTGAGTATGGCTTCGACGCAGCCAGAATCAGGTAAAAACCTTCCAACTTGTAGAAACCCTGACGTATTTGTTCACCATTTGTTAATATTACTGGGGATTGTGTGTACATCTATTTTTCTCCGTAAACATCCGATGATTCGTGGCCAAACAACCAGTAACATTAAGTTGTACTTCTGTTATTATTCTTGGATGTACAGTCAATTTTCCATCATTTTTTACTACACTGGCATTCGAGTATGATCATCCTTATATAAAATATAAGTATGGGTAGAATTAGTAGTTGATAATTATAACTCTCATCATGCATAGATAATTTGTTTGAAGTTTAAGTTCTAATTGTCCAGAAGTTGCGTGTGTCGTAGTACATGGATGAACCAATTGGATGTACTAGCAAGCAGACTAATTTCCCCTCTATTTCAGAGCTTGATTAGATGCATTGTGCAACATGGATACTTTAGTTTTTTCTTTCCATATATCTAGTAGTAACTTTATTTAATATGCAGATGACTTTTCGAGATCGCCAACAAGCCAATATATTGGTGATATAATCATGGATTTGAAGACAACTGATGCTCAGACATATTCCCAAGAGCACCAACAAGGCAGCGAAATCGTGTATGAAAGGAAGAAAAGAGGTAAGTCGTGTACAAGGGCAGATGTTGCTGCCAAACCTGTGAATAAGAGAGGAATAGAAAACAATGCTGTCAGAGATAAGGTTGGTGCAAAACCTGCGAAGAAAAGAAAGACAGTTAACACCGCTGACAGAGATGGTGCAGTGATTGCGTTGGAAGCAAACAGCAATACCACGATTCCAAGAAGAAATGTAAAGTGGAAAACAAAAGATGCAGATGCCCAAGGCGAGGAATTCAAGGATGGAAGTGAAGAAGAAGTAGAAGACAAGGTTGGTGCAAAACCTGCGAAGAAAAGAAAGACAGTTAACACCGCTGACAGAGATGGTGCATTGATTGCGTTGGAAGCAAACAGCAATGCCACGATTCCAAGAAGAAATGTAAAGCGCAAAACAAAAGATGCAGATGCTCAAGGCGAGGAATTCAAGGATGGAAGAGAAGAAGAAGAAGAAGTAGAAAACAAGGTTGGTGCAAAACCTGCGAAGAAAAGAAAGACAGTTAACACCGCTGACAGAGTTGGTACAGTGATTGCGTTGGAAGCAAACAGCAATACCACGATTCCAAGAAGAAATGTAAAGCGCAAAACAAAAGATGCAGATGCTCAAGGCGAGGAATTCAAGGATGGAAGAGAAGAAGAAGAAGAAGAAGAAGAAGAAGAAGAAGAAGAAGAAGTAGAAGAAGAAGAAGAAGAAGAGGAAGAAGGAGAAGAGTGTAAAGAACAGTGCGATAGCGACTACAATGTTGAGCAGGATGAAGCCCTGGGAGAATTAAATAGTCAGCTTGTGCTGCATGACTCCCAACCTGATGCTGATGTGCTGAGTGTTGTACCAATTGAGCAGAATGACAAATGTGTTAAGAAGGGTAATGTGCAGTGCGAGTTGTCCATTAAAGCCGTAAAGAAAGCCTTTAAGCAACTGGAAAAAGTCAAAGGATGGTTAGATAAGGTCATTGCTGCAGGGTTCGGTGCTTTCCGGAACACAAACATTGGCTCATCGATGAATAAAAACTGCATGAGCTTCTGCATGATGAAGATTGACCCGGTTACAATGAAAATTACATTTGGTCATGATAAGGTGATAGAAGTTAACCGTTATAATATCCACAAATTGACTGGATTGCCTAATGGAGAGTTTACAGCTCCAAGGCCATCAATAGGAGGAGAAAACACGGCTGTTAACAAGCTGAGGGCTGAGTTAGGAATTGCAAAAGGGGAGGAATTAACCAAATCATGCCGGCAAAAACTGCTTGAGAAGTTGGTAAAAGATGAAACTGACTCGCCTGATCCAGATAGAGAAAAATTGCACTGAAGGTGTTTTTCCTCATTTTCTTTAACAAGATCATATGCGTTGGAGCATCAGCGCGCTTAAAGAGAGAACCAAATATGGTTGATGGTCTGGAATTTGACCAGATGAAACATATGGATTACTGCCAAATTGTGGTGGATGAGATACAGAGATCAGCAGAGAATTGGCAGTCGGAAAAACGATCTAGATGGACATATCTGGAGGGCTTCTCTCTTGGGCCGATGCTGATGTATCTAGATTCATAGATATGTGGTCGCAATGAAGATATGTCTACACATACTCCTAGACTTGATTGCCTGCTTGAAGAGAAACTAGAGAAGATTGCAAATGCTGACTGCATCGTCAAGGACGACAGAATAGAATTCGGCAATATTAAAGTAAGTACCCTCTCTACTTTTAAATGTATGAATGTAGATGTGTTTTTCGTTTGTATATGATTTCACTAAGTTCAGTCTTTACGTGTCCCACAATTAAATATTTAAAGCAATATTTATTCACATTTTGAGCTGACAAACCATTTTTATGATTTTAGGAATGGAAGGCGCCAGGTAATCGAGTTTACAGAACTTTCGAAGAGCATCAGGCAGAAGAAAACAAATGTAAGGAACTCAGGACTGGAACCATCCATCCTGCTACCGATATGGAGCCTTTTATACAACAAGCATTGATTGGAACAGGGAGTACTGATGATGATTGCAACCTGGAATGCAAAAGCGAAGTATTGAAGGAGATTATGAGTAGATTGGCAGAGGTCCAACTACTGGCAGAAAGTATACCGACAACCGACTATATCTTAGGCGACAAACTACATTGTCAAGTGAAATTAGACGGAGAAGATGTTGACAGAGAGAAAAGACATATAAAATTCCTGAAAAACCAGACCAGCAATCTCATAGAAATGTTTCGTGATTTTGGTGTCGACCAGAGTGGTACGGTGAACAAATACATGGATGGGTCATACAAGAAACAAAAAATTCAGGGACAGTTTAAACAGACGCATGTGGAATCTGCCAAAGCCCGGATAAATAAAACTGCAGTTTATATTAAACAAGCTGGTTGCAAGGTAATTCGCCGTGTTTGTGAACTCCTTTTCTTTGTATGTTACTACTCCAATATGTTCAACTTTTATGGCATTGATTCTACCTGTTCTTCACACCTGTTGCTACTTGTGTTGCACAACTGTTGCTACGTGTACTTCTCACGAGTTTATTCTTGTTCTTCACACCTGCATAATCTTGTTCTTATCACTTGAGAATGCTTGTACATTCGATCATTTAAGTTGTAGTTTCCTTAGCTTTCTGGATGTACAACTAATGTCACACATTTTGTACTCCCTTCATAACCGTGCTTGTACATCCGATAATGTATGGCCGTACTTACAGATTCCTAAAGTTGTACTCTTTCATGTTGATTAATACGCAGACCAACAAAGAACAGAATGCTATCACTAGTGAGCACCCACCTGTTAGGAAGATAGAACAAACAGAGATTGCAAGAAGGAAGAAGCAACATGGAGGGGTTGGGGAGAAGATTGTTGCACAACCAGAGAGAAAAAATGAGATTGTTCCCCAACCGGAAAGCAAGGTGCTCCATTTATATCTCTGCATATATCTCTGTAATCTTGTACTTCACACTTGCATAATCTTGTTCTTATCACTTGTGACTGCTTGTACATCCGATCATGGACGTACTACTAATGTCACACACTTTGTACTCCCTTCATACCTTTGCTTGTACATCTGATAATGTATGGCCGTACTTACAGATTCCTAAAGTTGTACTCTTTCATGTTGATTAATACGTAGGCCAACAAAGAACAGAATGCTATCACTAATGAGCACCCACCTGTTAGGAAGTTAAAACAAACAGAGAATGCAAGAAGGAAGAAGCAACAGGGTGGGGTTGGGGAGAAGATTGTTGCACAACCAGAGAGAGAAAATGAGATTGTTCCCCAACCGGAAAGCAAGGTGCTACATTTATATCTCTGCATATATCTCTGTAATCTTGTACTTCACATCTGCATAATCTTGTTCTTATCACTTTTGACTGCTTGTACATCCGATCATGGACGTACTACTAATGTCACACACTTTGTACTCCCTTCATACCTTTGCTTGTACATCCGATAATGTATGGCCGTACTTACAGATTCCTAAAGTTGTACTCTTTCATGTTGATTAATACGCAGGCCAACAAAGAACAGAATGCTATCACTAATGAGCACCCACCTGTTAGGAAGTTAAAACAAACAGAGATTGTAAGAAGGAAGAAGCAACAGGGTGGGGTTGGGGAGAAGATTGTTGCACAACCAGAGAGAGAAAATGAGATTGTTCCCCAACCGGAAAGCAAGGTGCTCTATTTATATCTCTGCATATATCTCTGTAATCTTGCTACACTAGTTATATTGCCGATATTGATAAAACCAATGCTCAATAAAACAGGTAACTGTAGAAAATGTTTTAAAAGAAAATTTGCCTCCTCCTAGAGGAAATGGGCCCGTTGATGAATTGGTGGATAATAATATCAAGCCAGCGTCTGCTGAAAGTGTAACTTAATGTTGTATCTTGTATCTGTAAATACGTATATATTATATTTGTTGGTCGTAGTGATTCAGACATCTGACAAATGATTATTACGTATTTATGATAAGCAGGATGAACAATTGCCAACTATTTCTGCTTACTTGATTGGAGATGACCATAATAAGAGCCACCTGGGGAATGAAGAAGGTGAGAAATACAGCGCAACTTCTGTAGAAACTGCTTTGCATAGTGACGAAGAGACACATGCACTTATTGGCAAAACTTGTACTCTATGTAATTGAGATATAATCTACTGTTTTCAATCATTCACTGTACTGTTTGATTAAACTACTGTTGCTTCTATATTTATTCGGAGATAGGCAAAACAATGAAAGAGACGGATTTGACACAGTCCACAGCAGCGGAAAAAGCTGACAATATAGAAGAGAACGATGTGGTGACTTCTCTTGGCGAGGTAATCGATTAGTAAAATTATTTTAGACCATATGGTCATGTATTAACTAATGAAGAAAATTAAATAACTGTATACTGTTGCAAAACTTTAATCATAACCCTTTTTTTTTAGGTCAATGATGTGTCAGAACAAATAGGCACCGACGAAATGAATGGCTTGTCCTGGAATGATTCCCAGTATGATGCTTAGACCTCTATGAGAGATGGTGTAGAAGAACTCCACCTGAACGATGAATCTACTGCTACAGAGAAGATTGATCTCCAACCAGAGAGAGAAAATGAGATTGTTCCCCAACCGGAAAGCAAGGTGCTCTATTTATATCTTTACATATATCTCTGTAATCATGCTACACTAGTTATATTGCCGATATTGATAAAACCAATGCTCAATAAAACAGGTAACTGAAGAAAATGGTATAAAAGAAAAGTTGCCTTCTCCTAGAGGAAATGGGCCCGTTGATGGATTGGTGGATAATAACATCAAGACAGCGTCTGCTGAAAATGTAATTTAATGCTGTATCTTGTATAAGTATATATTATATTTGTTGGTTGTAGTGATTCAAACATCCGACAATTGATTATTTCGTATTTTCGGTAAGCAGGATCAACAAGATCCAACTGTTTCTGCTTTCTTGCTCGGAGACGACTGTAACAGGACCCAGCTGGAGAATGCAGGTGGTTAGAAAGACAACAAAACTTCTGTAGAGACTGCTTTTATTGAGATATAAACTACTGTTGCAGATCATTCATTGTACTGTTTGAATAAACTACTGTTGCCTCTATATTTTAACCAGAAATAGGCGAGGCAATGAAAGAGACGGACATGACACTGTCTACCGCAGTTGAGACCTCTATGAGAGATGGCGTAGAAGAATCTGCTGCTAGGGAGAATCTTCATGAACAGACAATATGCAAGGGTAAACACAATCAAATTTTCTTATATATATTTCGTATCGAGAAGTTCATAAGTGCTATGATTCTAAAGTAATTTTTAATTGTTTTCTTATATGGTAGATGAAACGCTTGATGCAGACTCCCTGTACTTTATAAATAATCTAATTGTTGACAATGATGAAGAGGACCAACTTGTTAATGCAAATCAAACAGGTAAAGATTTATTATAATTATTTTGTTGCAATTTAAGTTAAATACTATAAAACCAATGCAGGCCAACTAACATACAACTGCATTTTTTGTTTTGTTTTGTTTTGTTGTTACACTAGATTCTTTCAAGCCAAAAAAGGACAAATCAATGTCAAAACTTGAAACCAAAAAGGAATTTCAAGACACAGTATGCGAGCAGGTAAGGATGTTTTGTCGAATCTAACCACTCTTGCAAAGTTCTTTGGCGAACGAAAAGAATTCTATCTTGACATTTCTATCATGTAACAATGTAATGCAGGAAACTACTGACCATATACCAAAAGCACCTTCTGACACCAGGAATCAATGTAATGATCTGCCTGGTCATGAAAACTCAACTGAAGCCACTGCAGTGATGGAGTATAAGCTTGAGCAGGCAGAACATCAAACGGAAGAAAGAGGCACACCAAGTACTACCCAAGGTATAGCAAAAGAAATATAATTTTTGGCATGTTTATAGCTATGTCAACCCTTATTATTGATTCACTCAAAATGTTCTATGTAGGCACTGATGAATATTCAATGGAAGAGAAGGAAAATGTGGAAGAAGACATACAGAAGCTACACAGAGATATCTGCACAAACGTGGATAATAGGTAAACTCATCAAGCTTCGAAAGTTTAACCAGTGCATGCCATAACTTACATAAGTTGCATTTGTGTGCTTACTGTTTGGCAATTGTCTTGTGTAAAATAACAGGGAAAAAACATTCATCATACATGGCGAAACGGAAGTTAAACTTGGTACTTTTGCTGATTCATTTAAAGACGGAGCTTGTCTTAATACATTTGTAGCACAAATCATAGTCGACGTAATAAGAGAAGAAACAAGAGGTTTAAGCCGTCTAGTGGTACCGTTATTCACCTTTGTAAGTTCAATTATCTTCACCAGTCTATTTTGTATATATCTGTTAATCATTGTAATCATATCTTAATTAGCAAGCAGATATAAATCATACGGTTAATCTGTGAAATGATGGCAATGCTTTTTTTTTCGATCAGACGAGAGTAACAAAGAGATCAGTATTGACAGATCGGCTCATATCAAACTTACTGAGATCAATGGATCCATTCAACCCAGATGGTTGTCTTGAAGAATACGACTTAGTACGTTATTTCGCATCAAATAATTTGTTTTGTATTTGTTTTATGTTAGTTGCTCCAGGCAAATCTGATTTATTTAAATGCAACTTTTACGCAGATAAGAATCCCTTTCTATGATGAAGCTGATGTGAAAGGAGGAGTAGGCCACTATTTCATGGTCTCAGTGAACATCAGGGATAGAAGGTTCGAGCTTCTAGACTCTTTGGGAGGAACAAGATCTGAACAGATATTCTTCAGACTGTCCAGGGTTCTAAAGAAGATATGGAAGGAAGCATACAGAAAAAGCAACAACGAGAAATCGCTGCCGGACATAGACGATTTCTCCTATTGCAAAATTAATGTTCCAAATCAAGAACAGACGTAAGTATTTTATAATATAGAAATGTCAATGAAGCAAAAAAATAAAAAATAAAAAATGAAAAACAGCTCTATAAAACATTACTCTGAATGATTAATGCAGGTTAAACTGTGGATTCTATATGTTAATGTTCCTAATGTATTGCACTGGAAGGAAGTTGCTAGACTTTAATAACAGCAACATGCTGGACATACGGAGAAGGATTTTGTACATTGTCATGTGCTGCAACAAAATAAAAATAGATCTCGGGTTGATTGGTTATAAAAGAGGTAAGGCGATCTGCAATTCAGGCCCATACTAAGGGATTATTAGTCTTGTACATACATGGAAAAGAGGTTGTACATACATGGAAGCAAGCCACGTACTTCCATCTAAGGAAAGTACGAACTATAAGTAAATTAGGATGCTTGCTGATTAACATTCATTGCCTGTACATCAAATCAGTTAATTCATCTACTACTTCACATGCAACAGCCGTACTGTTGTGTAGGCAAAAATTATAATTGGAACTAATGATACGCTATCTGCAAGACTAGAAGCTGATTAGTTGTACTTGTAGATTATTAATGTGATAAACTACTACTTATAGATTATTAATGTGATAAACAGCTAATATATTTTTTTTCTTTACTCTATCTTCATTTTCTTGTAGATGACCTGCCCAGAATTACTGGCACATTCTTTGTGGTGCCATTTGCCTCAACCATCAGTCCAGCTGTAGTGGAAATGGACATAGATACGGAAATCTTAACAAATGAAGACAATGCAAACAAGATTGACGTTCACGGAGATAATGCTTTCGTAATTATTGATGGCGATGATAATGAAGAAGAAAAACAGAAGAAGCTAGAAGGTATCATCAAAACCAGCCAGCAAGCCAATTACAGCATGGAGTATCAGAGGAGGAAGAGAAAAAAATGTATTGATTTCCAGCAGGAAGATGAGGAGAATAAAAAACCGAAGAAGCCGGATAAACCATAGACGATCAAAATAAAAACCCCACGCAGTCAAGTGTTGCCTGCTCCTGGTTACGCTGTATTGACAGATCAGCACCGCACGGATGGGTACGCGGTAACACCCGACCGTTTCAATGCTCTTTTACAAAGATCAGAAGACTCGCAGACTCCACCAAAATATAGAGCGAGGAAATATGTCGATTCAGCTGACATACTGTCAGGGGTAAGACCAATTGCACCTGCCAGTAGGGTGTGTGAAAAGGTTGCTGAATTTCGTCCGCTAAAGTTCAAAAATATCAACCTAGCAAGGCAGGTGCTGGATGTCATACTGGGTGAAAAAACACGGGAAAAGTACAAAGAGTGAGTAATTTTACTTGTACATACTGCCTTATGAACTATATTAAGAATTATATGCTATGTATTCTAACACTACTCACCTTTTTTTCAGTGTTGTGCTCTTTGAAGGGAAAGATGTTAATTTCCCTGATTTGCCAATCACGCATGTTTTGACTGGAACAAACATTAAGAATATTTTCACCCCTGGAAAATGCATGGAAGGTGCAGTACTGGACTATATCATTGATGACTGGCGTTGCACCTCTGAACAATACAAGACTGGCGAACGAGTGTTATTGTCACCAGAGTTTATAAAAGTAAGACCTCGAGGCATGGTAACATTAAAACTGTTCTTTTGTATCTTTGATTTATATTGTGATTCATATTTTTCACACTGCGTAACTACTTACTTCAGGATGTGCTTCAAGTTTGTATAATGAAACAATCTGATGTTGAATTGAAACAAGTGAAAAGTCTTATTAAAAAAAATCGTTCGAAAACCGATGAGGAGATGTTACAGGGGTTTGACATAGATGAAGCAGTCAAGTTGTTTGACAGGTTCACAAGAGGAAAAGAAAATCTTCTTAATTCAAAATTGGTAAGTTTTTTCATAAGAATTCATTGGGTATTATTTTTTATTACCTCTGAAAAAAATAACACAAACGTGTATGACTTAACACCCTATATTTATTAAAAACAGATACTGCTGCCTTATTTCAAATGCAGTCACTACTGCCTGTACGTCATGAATAGATATAAAAAATCAGTTCAGATAATTGACTCATTGAGTTATGGCAAAAAGGATTTGCGTACATTCAACTCCTTCCATTATGATCTCATGACAATTGTAAGTGCTGAGTTCACATGAAAACATTATCTTCTTCTCCCTGCATATTATCACATGATTAAAGGGACATGTTATAATGACCTCGTTCTTGTGCTAACACAGATGAAAAGAATGGAATTAGTTTTGATGCGCAAGTATGGTGAGGCTGCATACTTTGCAAGCAAACAACCAAACTGGGTTCAGTTAGCCAAAAAAAGATCAAGGATAAAAGTTCCAACCCAAGGGAACAATCAATGTGGTTTCTACATGCTGCAATACGCTTATCACTTCGATGGAGATAAGATGGTGTATGAAAGACAGGAGAACAAGTCGAAGTATAAAGAAATAGTGGCTAACGATGTAATGAAGCTCGATAAAAAAGTTTTTTGCTGTGAACTGAATTTCCTTACACCAACAAATCTAACTTGTGCTTAATATGTCCTTGCAGCCTAATATCGGCGACTGGAGGGCAGAGTACTTGTACACTATGTTGTTCAGCAGCAAAAACTTGGTGGAGTTGCCAAAAGAGATTTTCGATCTTGCTCCACCAGATTACAAGAGTAAGTGACAACGTACTCGGTTTCACGTATTTTTGTTGCAGAATAATTTTATGTCTATCCGTATTATTGGAAAATTATTATGGACTAACAAGTTTCACAATATTTGTGCAGCTCTCATGAAAAGATTAAGAAGGGACAATGTAGATAAAGAACCAACTAGTACAGAGAGTGTTCGTGAAGAATCTGGGAAATAGGAGACCAAAATAAAGGAAAATATACCATCTTATTCATCACATTTGTTTTCTCAATAGAAGCTTACCATTTGTGCAACTGAATAATAGTTGATGTAATACTATGTAGTTGTACAACTATTTTTTCTGAGTTTTTTCCTTGTACATCCTATCTTCTGTCTATGTACTACGGAATGTCCTTTAGTTGTACTACGAAATGCCTGCTATTCGAACATGCACATCCATTTTTCTCTTATAGTATGTTTTTCTCCATGAATATTGCTTGAGCTATTCATCCTGGAAAATTCCTATAAATACAGCCATTACTTGTTGTACTCCCTTGGTATTCGAGCTTGTACAACCCTTTTCATCCTTGTACATCGGATCGTGTGTATTTGTACATCCTCGATTTGTACTTCCTTTAAATTTCTGGATGTACATCTATTTTATTCTTGTACACCCGATAGGAGCTGCACATCCTGGAAACTGGTGGAAGAATGCGAAGAGGCCGGATGCAAAGAGGCAGCACAACTGGCCTTTTGGTCAAAGGAAGACTGACTTAGTGGGACCGCATGTCTTCGTGTGCCACGTTGCGCACCCCTTCCTCAACTTCTCCGCGGCTATCGAGGGTAGTTTTCTCCCCATCCCATATCTTCTAGTTCTCTCCGTGAGCAGTTCATACGGTAGAACGGAGAAGAGAGAGGGAATGTGCCGCGGCTAAGGTTCATCATTGAAATTTAGCAGGTACATGTTTCTTGAACAATACACTGACATTATAGCATTAGATGATTTTCGGTCGTCCGCATCTCTGCTCCCTCTGCCTTTGTCAATTTTGTTTTTTCATTATATTCATTTTGTTCATCTGTACCCCAACTTTTCTATCCTTATTTGTGATGAGGGATTTGTTGATTCATATATTACTTACCCCTCCCCATTCATTGCTCTTTAATATTACCGGGCAGGGTTTTTTTTCTATTTGTTATCTGAAATACTTAACATCATCTCTTTTCAGTTCTAATCTGACCTGATATTTATTTCTCTCCACCTCTTTCTTTGCAAGCAGGCTAGTTCGGGAAAGGAACCTGCGCATTATGGCGTCAGGATCTGGTAATTTCGACTGTTGTTAGAATTCAGATTGATTATTCCTACGTTTTCATTGATTATTTTACTGTGTGTACACAGATACGGTGGAACGAAATTCATGTTTACTATTAAGATTTTTCCTCATTGTTTACTGTTAATGAATAAATCAGTAGCCGTAGGTGTTCGATTCTTCTCATGTTTTGGTGTCGAGTTTCAGTTTGCTGTTTCAGTTAACTATTCTTCAGGGTTTGATTTGCGCATGACTTTTTCATGCGAATGTTCAATGGTCTTCCGTCATGTAGGTCCCGAGTAGTGTATCTGAAAAGTATCTGATCCTCCACCTGTCTCTCTGATGTGTGTGTTGATCATCTTCTCTCTGAAAGTAACTGATCATCCACCTACACCAAGCATGAAGATTTCAAAGTAAACACCCTAGTAATGAATACATACTAGTTTAGGCATCTGAGATCTTGTTTCAATGATTTGTGTCTGAAATTCTATTTTTCAGTTTTCACTTGCAGTTATTTGAGTAAGTTGTTCTTTTCCAATAAGACTGTAAATTATTTTTGCTTTCGTAATTTTATTTGTATTAATTAGTAGTATGATTTTTAATTCTGTTCTTCTGTGCATATGAGCATTTTCTAATGTGGTTGATGTAATTCTCTCCTCTGCTTTTCCTTTTATATGTCTTCTGTAAAGATGTGTCATCCTCAGCGAAATCCAGCACTCCATGCCCCTCATGCCGTCAGAGTTTCCCTGAATGTGATCGTGCTAGGCGGTCTGTCAACCGTTTTAGCTTGAAGATTCTCTCACACGCATTCAAGAGTGGTGTTGTATGTACATTCTTTTTCTGATTTTTGTGCTGAAGCTCGTCTGACGTTTCTTGCTGACCCTCTTTTTTTTTTTGGTAAAATTGTGATTTTCAGGAAGTCCCTTGCGGTTTCAAGACAAAACTTGACACATTATGTCCAGGCAACTACATGACAGTAAAAGGGGGGGGGGGAAAAAGATACTAGATTCCCAGCTTTCAGCATTACAACAAAACACCACCTATGGATTGACAGGTGGGAATCAAAATACATTCTATGTGGACCTATGTGGAGGTCCCTGTGTGAAGCTTACGATGTAGCAATAGGCGATACCCTGACATTTGATTATGACGAAGAAATGAAGGTTTTCAGCATTGAATTTGTATCAGATGGGAAAAAATCTAAACCATTTGTTCGTTTGCCTGGTACTTTCTCTATTTATTTTAATTCACTAAAGGGCTTAATATTGTTGTTCATCCTTTGATTTCTCTTTTTTTTTTTTGTTGTTGTTGTGAATGTAGAGTGCTGGAACTTAGACGACATATGCGAAGATACACTCAAAAGGACTTTTTTCTCAGATCCCGATGATGTCACTCAGGGTGAAATGAATGCAATTAATCACACTCTGCATGAATTGGTTCTCCAGAAGAAACATGAAGAGGGCGATTTTTTTTTTGTACACAAGCTGGATGCTGATGATGTGTACAAGTTGGTAAGATGATATTTTAATTTTCTGTAAATACATTTTTTGTGCAAGCACTTGTCTTGTTATGTAATATGTGCTTCCATTTGTCATGCAATATAAATTTGTCATCTTCATCTTTGTTACAGGAACTACCTATTGAAGCTTATGGTCCTAGTAGACGCAGAATTCCTAAGTCAGGAATTGCAATGTTTGGGTTCGGAGATAAGGTGGTTCGAGGAAAATTCAATGTTATAGATAGAGGGTTCATTGAATTTAAGGATAACTGGTCTGAATTCTGTGGGATTGCAAGATTACGCAAAGATTCATTTATGTTTGCCAAGATTGAGTTTTCGAAGGAGTGGATCAGCATAGACGTCATCAAGAAAATAATTCTAGAGAAGTAGATATCTAGTAGCTTTTGATGTCAGTTTGTTGGTAGTTAACTTCTAGAGAATTTGCAGAATGTTTAATTGTTGAATCTTTAGTAGTTTGATGTTCTTACTATTTACTGTCTGGAGTGAAGTGAACTTTTGTCATGTATGTTCTATGTTATATAAATGTTACTTTAGTAGGATGTACATCTTTTTATCTCCTTGTACATCCGAGAGTTTGCAGACATACATCGAGTTACACTGAGTTGTACTTCCTGGGTATTGTTGGATGTACGACTAACTGCCTTTGATATTACAGGATGTACAATTTATTTCTCCCTATAGATCAGATCGTATATAGCCGTACAGCCAATTACCTCGAGTTGTACTTCAAAGAGATTCTTGTCTGTACGACCAACGGCCAATATCTTGTACTCCATTGATATTAGAGCATGTGCATATGTTTTTTCATTGTACGTACGATCGTATGCGTCTGAACAACCGTTTACTTAGGGATGTACTTCATGTATATTCTTGAATGTACAGCCAATGTCCTGTACTTTATACGTGCGTGTATTTCGACATACCTAAAGATAAGAAGATGCTCTTCAAAAAGAATGTGAAGACTGTGAAGACTGTGTATTCTTGAATGTACATCACTGCATGAAATTCATTTAACGGCCGGTGACAGGTGGGTAACGGGCGACAGTTCCCCCATTATATTTAGTTAAATGAAGAGAAAAGGAAACAAAAAAAACCCCGACATCGTCCCAAAAAAACCCTCTCCCCTGCCCCTACGCTACGCTACGCTACGCATTCGAAAACTGTGTCTTCCCCACCTCTCTCCTTCGCCGCGACTCGGAGGTTTCGTCGACAACATCGCTCAACTTGGCAACCGCCGCGCGGAGGGGATAACTACGAATGCGTGAGTCTACTTGTTCTCGAAAGCCCTCTGTTCTACTCACTCACTGACGCTTCTTCTCCCCTCTTTTCCTCCGCCTCGCCGGTGAGAATCCTTTGCCGACGCATTGACAACCGGCGAGCAGCAGCGGCAACGACGGCGGCGGCGGGGGAGGGGTGGGGGTACTGTCGATCTGTTTTATACTTCTCTGTCCCGATACCTTTTAGATTTGATTTATTTTGTTTTCGTCTCTAACTTTCCCCTTCATCTATCTTACCTAGGGTTTGCGTTTCTTTCATTGCAAATTTTGGAGATGGCTTCAGAAGGACATGCTGCAGATACTTCCCAAGGTACATCACTTTTCCTGATTCCAATTCGTCCTTAATTTTTGTGCTATCTTGTACTTCGGGTGCTATCTACCTTGTACTACTATAATATATCTTTAGTAATCGATGTGGTTCACTGGATTGTGAATTTAAAATTGGTTTAAAATTTTGTTCCATAATTGGTTTGTTTTTCTTACTATTGTGTTTTGTGTCATATTTTTCATGCTGTGTATATTTTGTGCGCTTAGATTTTTCTTTTTAATTTATATTGTTTTTTTCATTCTATATGGCAGATAAAATACCTGATCAAAATTTGTTTTGTATACAAATCAATATTGCTTTTCTTTGTCTGTGGAATGATTTTTATTTCAAAAATACCTATGCATTTAACTGTTTCATTCGTGAACATCTTCTGGGGAATTAAATTTTATATCGATGTTTTGTTTGTTTGTGTGTAGATGAGTTAACTGGATCAGCCATGAAAGATATATCTGATGTTTGTGCACCAGTGTCAGAAGAGTATGCACGACAGCCTGATGCCATTTCTGGCGGGGAGGAAACAAAAGTTTTCCATGACTCCTCGGTTGATTTTCCAGATAAGGAAAAACAGTCTGTCGATGGTACTGAGCCTGTTATGCAGGTCGAGGATATGCCTGCTCAGCTCGCAGAAGAGGAAGCAAGCCGTAATAACATGGTTGCCGCTGCGCTTGAAAGTCGGCCGATAGATGTTGATCAGAGTGCTCCTCAATCTACTCAGCCTACTGAAGAGCGAAAGCTGACAAAAGCACAAGCTGCTCGTTCAACTACACATCGTCATACAAATGTTCCTCCAAAGCCTTCTACACGCCATAGTTCAAGGGTTTTAGAAAAGCAGCAGGCTATCTCATCCTCCCCTGACGTTGTCGGTACATCTCGTGTTACGAGGTCAAAAACTAAGGCGGTAAAACCTGCTGTTGCCCGTAGAGAGAGGAAAGCTGTTATCAAAGTGAAAAAGGTTGCTTCAAGTGTCAAGCAGACTGTTCGTGCACCGAAAAAAGGAGTGGCTACAAGGAAGCAGACAGCTGCTAAGGATAAAAAGGATGCTGGTGTTGTCAGAAAGTCACCTCTTAAGAGAAAGAAAACGGTATATTTCGATGACCAAGATGAAGATTTTGCTGTGGGCGAAGAAGAGGAGCAGGAGGAGGATGACAGTCAGGGTTCTGATGAGGAGACTGATTTCAATCAGGTTAGCTATTGTACACACTGAACGTGCATTCATTACAGTTTATTGCTACTCATGTAGTATTTTAATTCTTTACAATACAATTGAACCGCCTGTTAATATAATGATTTTAGCTCCTGAATAATTGCTGATCTAATGTTTTCTCTTTCATTCTGTAGTTCGAACTTGTTAAGAGGCCCGTAAAGAGGAAGAGGAATAGTGGAGCGAAAGGCGATGACAGAGAGAGTGACCCTGAGCCACAAAACAAGAAGAAAAAAAGATGCAAAAACAATATAAGGTGCTCATTGAAGGAGTTACTTAAATGCACTGAACTGTTGAAAGAACCCCACCTCCAAGATCTTCGTACTGGGGGATTGGTCATCTTCCAGATTGGAAGATCAAGACAAATATCAACCGCCGTCTCATCTGCTTTCTCATGTACAACATTGACCCTACCACCATGACACTTGATCTTGGTGATGGCAAGAAGAAATTGCAGATAACTGCATATGGCATTCAGATGCTCTTTGGTTTGCCTAGCGGCAAAGACACTCCTCCTAGACCATCAGATAATGGAAACGATGAGGCTGTCATGCTTCTGAAGCAAGAACTTGGTATCCCTAGGAACAAGCACATAAACACTGATAATCTTCGGACTCTTCTTGAAGAACTAGTAAAAGATGAAGCCAGCCATGCATTGGCTATGAAGGTTTTTGGTGTGATACTATATATGAAGTTTATCTGTCCAGGATACTCTATTCGTGTTTCTAGGGAGGCACCCATGGTCCAAGAAAAGACCATAGCTGAGCTTAAGAATGTTGATTTGTGCCAATTACTTGTGGACGAGCTGAAGAGAGCTGTTATCAACTGGCAGAAAGCTGGGGCTGATTGGCGAGCAGTTCCAGGATGTTGCATCGCCCCACTCCTGATGTACCTTGACTGCATCCATCATAGAAAGTTAAGCCCCAAGGATAAGCGTACACCCCGCATTCTTTACATGGACGAGAAGAATTTTAAGAAACTGTCTAAGATAGACTTGATGGAAAGAGGGACAGAGGATCCTAGGACGTGGATATTTGGGGCTCAACCAGTGAGCTCACCTTTCCTATCATTTTTTTCAATTTCTTTCAGGTATTGGAGTTTAACGTGTTTTTTTTTTGTGTGTGTGTTTTTTGTAGTGGAAGTCCCGGGATGACATTGTTTATTATGAAGATAGCTCGAGGTTTCCTCGTAGCACTACTTTTGTGTCCCCGCTGAAGAGGAGTGCCCCATCCTCCTTTGATGATCACGCAAGCAAGCGGAATTATTATGCAGGAAGCACGAGTGCAACAGATACTCGTCCTGAAGGAAGAACCGTACCTGATTTCGGTTCAGTTTTTAATAACCTTGAATCGATACTTGGAACCGTAAACGAGCTTGTTCAACAGATTCCGAGTACTTCGGACCGTCTGATAAAAATTGCTGGTTTGCTACCCTCTGGACACAATATTGAAAATGAAATTACTCAGGGGAGCCACACCATGGGAGATGAAAGCCTTAAACAGATGAAATGTAGCCTCCTCCAGATTCATGCTGGTCTGGGGGTTTACAAATCTTTTCAGGATTCACTCTGCAAACCTTACGAGGACGAGGCTCGACGATACATCAATGAGAAGAGCAACGAAGATGCTGCAGCTGCCGATGAACGGCGTGTTGATGAAACTGTGAGATATGAATTCATTATGACTACTAGTGCTTATTTTTGCAACTTGAATTTACCCAGATTTTTTGATTGTGCATGTAATTACAATGTTGCATTCCTTTTGTTTTAGGCCAATAATGAGGCCAAAAATGAAGATGAACCGGCACAAACTTCTGACAAGGCTCGTGCGCCATCTCCAGCTGCTCCCCCGGAAGATGTTGATAGCGAGAAGACTCATTCTCAACATCCACATCCTGAGCATACAAGTGGCTGTGAAGTCCTTCAAGACACTACTTCCAAGCTCACTGATTTGGGAGATGCTTGCGCTGCGGGTGAATCTGATAAAATTTACAAACCCATTCTGGTGATCATGCCTGACGATAAACACCCCAAGGAGAATATTGATGGTTTACCTGATGTTGAATCTGAAGACAAGAATCTTCAACATGTCTCTGGTGTTGCGGCTGCAAGTTCTAAACCTCCTGAACCAATCGCCATGAATGATAGAGTTCTGGATGAATTATCTGTGGATACAAGCTCACCTGATGCTGGTAAATTAAGTGTTCACGATGCGAAAAGTTCTCCCGTTCAGGACGAAGGCAAGAACCCATGAAGTCCATGTTTTCAATACTTAAGTTTCTGTATATGCTACTCTTTAATTTTATAAGTTCTCTTGCAGCCACGACAGAGAACATGGTATTGGGAAACTCTAGCTTTTGCAGTGCGTGTGTGTGTTGAACATGTGATTGTAAATATGGAAGTCAGTGCGTGTCATTGAACTTCTTTTTGTGGATAGTTCTGTTTCCCTACTGCTGATGGTAGTTAGACCTGTGTATGTTAGAATCAAAAGCCAGGAAGTAGTATTTTTTGTCCTGGCGATTTTGCTGGCGACTTTGCAATCAAAAACACACCCTGCGAGACGACCATGTTCTTAATTATCTCCATATGCATCTGTACTTCCCTAGATCTGGAGTTGCACACTGAACTTCCCTTCCTTCCATCTGTACTTTTTTTCATTTGTTAGTATACTTACTTTTGATCCGCACTTGTACAGCCTGTTTGTGACACTGTTTTTAGCTTTTTGGTGTTTGTTGTCTTATGTTTTCTTTTTTGGTGCTGTGTGCTTGCAGATGCTGATTTCCGGACTGTGCAAGCTAGACTTCCTGATGTAGTCAATAAATTCTATGACATTGTTAGACGTGTGAAGGAAAAGGATGCAAAAGCGTAAGTATGCATTATAAGAAAATTTTATATCTAAATATTGCTTACTAAAAATTTTTCTAACTGTTCCCACATAGAATTAAATTTTCTAACTGTTCCTACGCACAGGAGTACTATCATGTTTGAGAATGACCATTGCAAAGCTTCTATATGGGACATTGTATCATCCTTTCGTCCTACTGGGATGCTTAATTCCTCAGCAGCAGCAGTTGGTATCACCCTCTTAAGGCATATGTTCAGGGAGTCTGACAAATTGGTTGTGCCCTACTTTATTACTGTAAGCTTACAGTGTTTGCATCATTGCTTATTTCTCTTTTTCTTTCTTATTGTTCTATGCATGTCCTCATGATTTTTGAATTTTTTTCAGTCAAAGATATATGCTGGAAATTTTGACAAGACTATCAGGAGGTGGTTTATTAAAAACCCCATTGAGCGGCTCGACAAGTATGACTACGTAAGTAATTCTGTCAGCTGGATGAATTTCTTGTTGTAATACATTTTATAAACAGTTATTTGCTTCTTTCCCTTTTTTTTCAGA
Organism: Puccinellia tenuiflora; assembly: GCA_012064385.1. Classification (NCBI taxonomy): domain Eukaryota; kingdom Viridiplantae; phylum Streptophyta; class Magnoliopsida; order Poales; family Poaceae; genus Puccinellia; species Puccinellia tenuiflora. Next base: position 6,738,666 of record QRDG01000473.1, on the reverse strand, counting down.
TCGTATTTCCTACTCTTGACCCTCCCCCGGTGCCCAAAGAAAGTGTTGGACACTGGGTGGTTGTTTGTTTGAACATGAAAGATAAATGTTTCCAGTATATTGACTCATTATATGGAGTTGATAATACTGGAGGCTGGCAGATTTTCAAGAAAATGGAAAAGAACATTCGCAAGCTGTGGAATATTATTACTGAAGACCATCTGGACTCCCCGTTGACACCCTTGACCCATGATGCATTCGAGACGAAATATATGATAACGCCGAAGCAAAATAATGCGTTAGTGGATCCCATAAATTATTTACATTCTGCAAATCGTAATGCACGAAATGTGTTGTTTTCTTTGAATGTCTATTGACTTTGTGAAAAAAAAATCATCTGCAGGCGCGATTGCGGTTTCTTTATGCTACAAATTGCGCAGTCTTGGAATGGCAAAGAGCATACAAGATTCTCAAAACTGGATATACCAAATATTAAGAAGATGATGCTATTTGAGTGGGCGACTTCACCTGTATTCAACTTGGACCTTGTGGGTCTATTCGGCTATAACCCCGGATGTGTACATGGCTTTTCACTTTTTGGTGGACAGATGTATCAGCCTAAATCTCATCATGGAAACAGAGATTGTATCATGGAAAAGTTGGAGCCGGCAACCTGTGAAAAACAATCTGTTGAGAATAATGATGTCATCGATTTAGATGCTGCAGATCATTCCGACGAAGAATTAATTCAAAAAAAGAGAGCTCCCAAGAGGGCGAAGAAATGGAGTGCATCTGTTGAGGTGCTCAAACCTTGTCATTTTCAAAATATTGAGAATGCTCGTCTTCTGCGACAATTTATCCTCAGCGAACTTGCCAAAGATAAGCACAAGAAGTTAGTATTCTGAACTATTATACGTTGATTATCTGAACTTTCTTAAGTAGTAGGAATATGCATAGTTTTTTTTTGAATAAATCTGGGACCATACATAATCTGAAAACATATATTCATATTTTTTTTTACAATTGCAGTACCGTTTTTTGCCGGTTCACTCATGGTGTGGACGACAATGATAAGGACATTGATACACAATTTACCGGCAAGGAATTGGCAACGGTATTTGATGAATTCGGTCAGATTGAAGGGGAACTGATGGAAATAATTATAAGGAACTGGAAGATCGATAACACTTACAGCCACATGTTTGATTCATGCACTCGTCTTCTTTTGAGCCCGTACTTTATCATGGTAAACAATTTTCATTTAAATTCGGCATTCCATGAGCATAGTTTTGATTATACTTGAACTGACTAAAGTAAGAAAAAAAAATGGTATGTGCAGTATGTTCTTGGAATAGATGGAATGAGTAGCAAAACCACTTTTAACGTCGACAGAGCTGTGTCCGTGTTAAAGAGATATGTCAGGCCTGAAGATAACCTCAATATGGCAAAAATGGTTAGTTGATTTCCTGCTATGCTTCATTGCAAACAAAAAAAAATAACAATGTTGCATTGCTGATAATTAGATGAGCACTTCCTTTTAAATTGTTTTGGTACAGATAATGATGCCTTACTTTAAGGAGTTCCCTGGTTCAAACAATGCCCACTATGCTCTGTACGTTATGAATAAATACCGTGCTACATTTGATGTGCTTGACTCTATGGACTGGAAAAAGGGCAGCAATCCATCGAGGAGCAGATTCCACAAGGACACAAAAGAGATTGTGAGTTCATAGTTATTGTTTTTGCTTCCACAATTTTTATGTTGTGATCTTAGTTGTAACACAAAGCATCTATTAATTCTATTTTTTCTGTTTGATCTTTGTCATTAACAGGCAAGAAGGATGGTGCTTTTGATGAAAGCCGTATATGGGGTTGAAGAGTACAACCAAAGTGGTCATCCAAACTGGCAGAAGGTTGCCGAGAAGCCATGCTTCGTGAAGGTTTCTCTTCAGGGAATTAACCAGTGTGGCTTCTACTGCTTGAAGTTTGCTTCTGACTTTGACGGAGATAAGTTAGTCAACAAAATCGAAGATAATGATGTAAGTTTGTTTTCTTGATGATCTTTTTCCTTTTTCCGTCTATTGCTCTGATTTTCTATTTGATGTATTGCAGCCTCATGTCGATGACTGGAAGGCAGAATATCTGTACACAGCAGTGTTCCACTCAGAGAACCGGGTCAGCCTTGAAGAAATGCCAAATGAGATCTATTCTCTTGCTCCTCGTTCTACACAAGGTCGAGAGCTCACCAACAGAACTATGGACCCAAAATAGTTAACCTAATGCGGCGCGTCAGCGTAGGCGTTGCGTCGACGGCGACGAATCCTCCGTACCCTAACGCCCCGAGGCTGAGTCCGCCCGTATGCCGCGGTAGCGGCGACGGGGGACGAAGCCGAGCCGCTAGATCATGAAAAACTTGAAAAATGTATATATAAATTAGGGTTTAGGGTGGGGGTGACAAATAATCCAACTCATGTACCGTTATGCAAGGGAGATTTAGATTTAATTTATTGTGAACTTGGATTATCGAGGCTAAGTCGCCAGTCGACGCTACCAGCCGAGCTCGTTATATTATTTTGATCTTTTGTACTCACTTAATATTCAGAGCATGTACATCTGTTATTTTACTTGTGCATCAGATTGTTTGTCGCCGTACAAGAATTGGATTATCCTTTTTTTTTCTTGTACATCCTATAGTATGCGGCCGTACAACCAATAACCTTAGTTTGAACTTCCTAACGATTCCTAGTTGTACAGCAAATGGCCCATCCTTTTAGTACACCTTAATATTTAAGGATGTACATCCTTATTTTTCCTTCTTGTACATCTTATTGTGCGAGGATCTACAACCAATTCTTTGTACTTCCTTGCTATTCAAGCATGTACAACTTTTTTTTCACTGTATATCCGATTGTGTGCGCCTGTAGTACGGAATATGCTTAATACGAACTTCCAGAGCGGCTAAAACCTTTAAGGCGCAGCTGAGATGTTGCGCCGTAGGCGCCTAGTGCTCTGCGAAGAAGAGCAATCGAGGCGAAGCCGAGCCGTAGCACGCGCAACGATGAACGTGCGTAACGACGAATGTACCGATTTTAAGATATTTATTTAAATTTATCGAGGCGAAGCCGAGCCGTAATAATTATTCTAAAATTTAGAACCAAGAAATATACTATTTGAAATAATATTAGATTCAATTTACGTTATTTATTTATTTTCTTGTTAAGTGAAAGTTAATTTATATTGCAGTTGAAAGTGCTACCTCCCTCCCATTTTTTCCCCTGAAAACTCAATGCCCGTAAAAAACAAAGGGAAAAAATACAAAGGGAAAAAGGCAAGAAAAAAAGGCAGGTACTTGTTTTGTGAATCTGGCATTTTAAAGGGAAAAAGGGAAAAAAGGACAGTTCCGGGTACCGGGTGCTGTCTGTAATAGGATTCAACCTGCTAACCCGAAAAACGATTCGGTCTGGATCGCGCGCGCGTCCCTCCGCGCGTCTCTCCGCGCGCGACACGTGTCGCAACAGGAGCTCTTGTTCGGTAGATTTTTTTCCCTTTCTAAAGGTCTCCCTTTCTGTAGTCGCACCCAAATTAGGCACAACCGTACATACAAATATACAATACTTTTTTATACAGTCTTGCTGGAATGAATATTCAGCTGCAAAAAAAAAACAATTTTTTCAAGAATACAGCATGAAATTGGAGGCAGCATTTTGGCACCCGGATGTAGATGTATGCTTTAATTAAAATATATTTTAGTATGTCAAAAAAATTCTAGAAAAAAGTTCACGCGTACATCTTCACACTCTATACGTTTCAAAAGTAGTTTCACAAAAAACCTACTTTTTATGCTAAAACAAGACATTCCATGAGACATTTTTGTCTATTTTACGCAGCACGAAAATAATATCGGGTTTTTGCGAAACTCTATGTTCCCACATATATATTTTTCATAATTTTTTGACATTTCAAAATGTGGTTTTTAGGTATAGGGAACCTATGCACCGGGGAGCCGAATTGAATTTCCACATGAAAATGTGTATCATTTGCATAGAAGGAGTAGGTTAGAAGCTAGAACGACATATTTTGGCTTACGAGTTAAGACTAGCCACACACAAACTGAACTCAAAGGTCATGCCCCATACAAAACCGAACACCAAGGTCGGAGTCTCGACCGAGGTCGACCACCACCCTAGAGTGCTCTAGCATAACTCTCCATGTCAATTTACCCTCCACCCTTATATGCCTAAGGAGTCGACAAGTGAGTGGCACGACCCTCCAAAATAAATCATCTTGGAGTCACCGTGATGGCATACATTCTAGATCAACACCCACAAAAACCCATGTGCTCCCCAAGTTGTGCCTCCTAAATGATGGTTTCAACAAAGGAGTGTCTTTCACCGATCTAGACCACGCGGACTCCATCACTGTTGACACCCAACAAAGACGAGCATGACTTTCATCCGGAGTACCCCACATCGATCATCCGACCCTACGCACCACGCCTTGGAAAACACATCATTTGTGCAATAAAGCTTGGCCCCACCACAACATTTCGTTGTCTTGTTGCAGCATCATGGTCCAATGGTAGCTTGCCACCAACACCGCTCCGATTGGTGCCACCAACACCGCACGCACCACATATCTCACTCCCGCAGCCGCCATAGTGTTGTCGTGAGCCAGGGCCGCTACCTATTATGTCGCCACCAACACTAACATTGTGCCAGGCAATAACCACAGACAAGCGCTGCCACACTGTTGCAACCCTAGCCCGTTAGGTCCCTCCCGGCCCCAGATAGCCCACTAGTGAACCAGGGGCAACCGGCGCTGGGGCACTCCGACGATGGAGGCAGACCCCCACTTCACCGGCGGTTCAAGTTCGCTGTTATGGACCGCAGCACCACGCCACCGTCGATCTATTGTAAGGAATGCCACTGTAGAAAGAATGGGGGGCCGGGGGGTCACCTCCCGGGAAAACCCCGCCAACACCATCGACGCTCAAGGCTTCGCTTGGTGAGACCTCCGATGGTGTCGAAGGGGGAGGGGGAGGGGGAGGGGAGGGGCTCAAGGACCGGCGACGCAGTCGTCCCCCCATGTCGCCTAGGGTTAGTACCGCCGGTGTGTGTTCTTGATCTCCCTGTAAACAATGCGTTACAACGTAAACAACACAAATGATCAAACCAATTTCTAGTCTTCGCGAAAGCATATTATCAAGTTCTTGTAGGCCGAGAAAACTATCTAAAATCAATTTTTACTATCGCTAGAGACAAGTATACGGTTATATGGATGCATATGGATGCATGGTGTAAAATTTTGCTAGAATGATTAATCCGAAAAGATCTTTTTTCTGAAATGTAATGTGAAAGTCTTTATTTCCTTTTTCTTTTCTGAACGGAGCTGTATCTTTGCAGCTGATCTAGTTGCCATCCATTTCGTGATACAAGCTTATAATGTAATTCCGATGGAATAGTTTCATTCCAGACAAAAACCCTGGGAGTATTTACAGGAAGCGAGTTTTCCGTGAAAAAGATAGATTGCCCTTGGTAATTTGTCCAATCCTGTAAGTTGTCCCCCTGTACCTACATTTTGTTTTCTGGAATGAACTATTCCATCGAAACTACATTTAGAAGTTTGCAAACTTGCTTGGGAGAGTATTTACTTGCTACCGCGTGTCAATGAACTGTGACTTGTCTCACGTCGTACAGCTAAACAGATAGTTATTACCTATCAAAACAGCATTGTATCAATACTGCATTCTGGTTTATTCCTACATCAACACAGACAGCTTTTCCAAGTTTCAGCGGGCTTGTCTAGGAGAAAGAAAGCATGTGAGTTATGAACCATCAGGCGGGACTATGTTCAGAAATGTATACCATGCATGGCAAAATTGGCTACAAGACACTATACCACTTGAGAATCATTAACTCGCCGAAACACGCCGCATAATCGGGTGGCGATGCTATGAAATCATAGTGAAGTGATTATATTTTCTGTCGAAATAGCGGAAAAAATCTGTGAACTCAAATGTCGATATTGCCCTCGGAAGCCATGCATATAAAGAGCTCCCATATCCCACGCTGAGAGTCACCAGTCACCACTCACCAAACCGGTTCTGACTTGTGAAGAAGCAACGGTAGCTGGTAAGACCAAGGAGATGGAGGCGAAGAAGTCCGCCATTGCCGCCGTCCTGTGCGTGCTCCTCCTCGTGACGCTGTCCGGGCAGGAGGTGGCTGCCATCGCCAAGTCCGAGTTCTGCGCGTGCTTCAGGGAGTGCTACCCTGGGTGCAGGCACCTCCACGTGCCCCGGTTCAGTTGCATTCCGTTCTGCGCCAACAAATGCAGCCCCAGCACCACCGCCGGCTACTCGTGCAGGGCGGGCTGTGCCGGCATCAAGATATGCGGTCTGTCCGATTCGTCGGCCGGTAAGAAGAAAACAGACCATCTTGCTCACACCCACCGTTCATGTTTCTTCTCAGTGTCGATCTCTTGACACGAAGGAAAGAAGTACAGTTTGTTCTTCTGCATGCTGTCATTATATCGTTCTTGCATTGCCATTTTGCAGATGCAGAGGATGCCGCGGCATGTGTGCAGAGCTGCAGCGAGATGTGGAGCCATGGGCTCACCAACACCAAGTAAAACTTTGAAGAACAGCTCCGTTCCAAGGAAAGGAATGGGAAAAGATGATTTGAAGAGCTTGTGAATCATGGTATATCATTATATGATTGTAGCAGCAATCAATATAGTAAAACGGGTTATGTCTGCTCCTATGGAAGTTTGTGAACCTCAGCTTGTGCTAATACTTGAAGGAGTATCCATAATATAATGTTTAATTTGTGTCTTTCTTGTGAGGAAGATGTAAGTAAGAATATTACTTGTATTTCTTTAGCGACGCATAAAAGGATTAAAATCCAAATGTTGGCCAACTCATCTAAAAACATAAATAGCAAACTAGAACTGCGACTAAGCATACATAGATTCAACTATAAAGAAGATCCCCACAGCTGCAAGTCAGAAACTCACAAACTGGTTTCTCAATGTACAACTGGATCAGAGCATGCATAATAAAAGAACTACCGATAACAGAAGTTAGTGAATCTTAAATCGATCGAAGGCAGTTATCAATGTGTAGAGACGACCCCATGCTACTACTTACTGCGTTGGCCTTGGTTCATATATCCCAGTACTGATCACAACAACCAGATTATTCATCCTTTTTATTTTGCAAGTGACACATTTTATTTCTTAAAAACTCATGAAAGAGCTCAAAATTTAGGCAACCCATCCAAGCCTTGGCAGCATTTCAAAAGAAAGCAAAATACCACTGAAACCAGCCCTGGTTGAGTCGGCGGCTATTTATGCAGTAGCGAAAAGCATTCAACATACAGTAAGTTTGTTCACAACTCCCAGGCCGGTCAGACTACTATTGTGATTCGACACTCAGTAGTCAGTAGTACTAAGCCTAGAAATATCGAGCTCCGGACCAGATAGATATTCAACAACAAAAGGCACACACAAAATGGTATATCTAGGAACATGGGCACACACACTAAAATGCAAGCAAGATCAGTTCACATGTTATCGCGCCACAAGTTAAGTACTAATTAAGCGAAGCAAGTCAATGTGCCTTCAACCTTCACGTCAGTTGAGGAATGTCAACCGGAATTAGATAACATGGGGAAGTTATCAAATGAAGCGATTAATTCCTACACGTGCATTTCACAGCTGACCGGTGCATGCTACATAGAGGGGTCGATCTCCGCGTCAAGCATACAAATGGAAGAAACTACATCCAACGGCCCATTTCTGCATCTCAGACACCAGAATGTAACTGTAGGTACCTGCAGAGCAAGTAATATACCATCAATCAAAGAAACTTGTAGTATTCAATCAGGAAAAGTTGGAGTTATTCTCATATATTTTTGTATGACTGTAACAGAACCTTTTAGCTTAACAATTTGTGGAAGTTGTGTCAAAAACCCCACAGTTAAATCACCTCACAAAACCAACATCTGAAAAAGAGAATAGCAATAGGTAACTTGTAGTGTGGTGGTACACTTTCAACTTCAAACTCGTATGAGCATAGGACAAAAGAATAGTGGGCCTATGAGGGGCTCCTGGACTAGAAAAGTATAAACAAGCTCATAGGAATTTTTTAGAAATGTATGAGCTAGCTAGTCACTAGCAAATCGAAATTGATCAAATTCATGCAGTACAAGCCTCCAGCAAAGGGACTGTGGATAATCTTATTAATTGACAGTTCTTCTATCCAAAAGGTTAAAGGTGATGCAGCCGCAACTAAAACTGTAAGAGTAAAGCAGAATATATGCCTGAAGAAGAGCAAATGGTTACATTTGCTACTATTAGCATGACAACAGTCTTGTCTCTTAGCAGGCACAAACACATGCACAAATAGAGAATGAGGAACGGTTCTAAGTCATGAGTCATTTACACAAGGAACTTGGGGAGTACGTACTAAGGAGGAGGTAAACCGAAAGGAAGGACATTTGATGGAAGGGAGGGCAAACAGAAGAGCACATCCAGTAGATAGGGAAAGAACATTAGCAGATACAAAAACTTAAAAATAAACTGTTATTCATGATGAAAACAGTTTTAAAGATGAATTTAGTCATCTCCTTTTGATCCTATGTTCAATATCAAGTATAAACATCCAGGTGGCTAAAATTGAAGATATTATATTGCACGTAAAGCATACATAGCTACATACAGTTGGATTTTTGACCAGCCAAACTATATCAGTGGCTCATGGTCAATGTACAAATCTGGCGGACAACGAGCAACAGGCTGTGAAAATGTTTATCCAAACAGCTAACAATAGAATAATCGCCCATGAAACTACAATAAATAACATTATAAGATTTAGTGATGGCAATCATTAGTTCACTGGGTATCACAATGATCAAAATAAGAAGCAAAGTAAAGTGGCATAACTATAAGTCTAAAATTGTCAGGTATTGCTATCATATCAATTACTTGCGTAGACGGGACCAGTCTGCAAGTTACACTGTGACTTGACTGACCCTTAACGACATGATTCTTTTAAATCCAAAGTAGCAACAAGTATAATTTAAACACAAATATATCCCCAGAGCAAAGTGAAGTACTACATTTGCCACTACTTAGCGCGGATCATTCTCATCTGTGAGCAGGCACGAGCATATGCACACAAATAGGGAATAGCGGGAGGCTCCTAGCTACAGGAAGAAGAGCCTGTTGGATTGATCTCCACCCGTACGAGCCCAACGGCTCTCACGGACCCTTGCCTCGCGCCCTGATCGGGGGCGCCCAACCACATACGGTTGACGGGCCCCTGTCACCACGCTATATAAAGGGTGGGGGGGCTGACCTGCACGACGGACGAGGTTGACCGTGCACCGTCGCCCCCCACCAACATCCCTGCCGATCTAGGGTTAGCGTGAGCCGACGGGAAGCACCGCCGCCACACCCACTCACGCCACCACTCACTGCCACCGCCGGCCACCTCCACCATGGCCGGCACTCTGGGTTTTTGGTCTGCAAGAGGAGAAGGTACCTCGATATTCTCCCCATCTCTCTGTTCTACCGATCTGATCTAGCCTAGATGATCCTAAGGGATTCAACAATGGTATCAGAGCACCTAGTGCTAGATCTTACTCGGTTAGAAAAGCAAATCGAGAAAAGAAAAGAAAAGAATCCCTCCCTGGAACCCCAGATTGAATCAAAGAAAAGGGTGAAAGGCAAGGAAACTCACCGGTAGGGCCTCGCGCTCGCTGGCAAAGAGCGCTGCCGGCATGGCCGCGCCGTTCCTCTCGATCCGGTGCGCACCAGTAGGAGCACCGGACGAAGAACACCACCCCGCAAGGGGCAAAGGGCTCCCGTAGCCTCCCCGTTCGACGGCGGCGCGCTCACCGCAAGGGGGGACGCGCGACCGGCGAAAGGGAAGGCAAAGGGGCCACAGCTTCTTCCTCGTCGGCCTGCTGGTCGTTTTGCTCCGGCAAAGGGGATGAAGAGAGAAGCAAAGATGGGGAAAGAGAGGTGCGGGTGGCCGTCGCCGATGTTGCCGTCCTCCGCAGTCGTCGCGACCGGCGGCGACCGCCGGAACCCTAACCCTATACAGATCGGGGAGGAGGAGGAGAGCGGCGGGTGAGGGGGGAAATGACATAGGGTTTTCCTCTCTCCCGGGCCGGTCGGGCGTTTTGTTCTGGCGATGAGCGTGGAGAGCCGTTGGATCTCCATCCGACGGCCAAAATCCAAACCCTAGCCAGCGTTTGGGCCAGTGGGTCGAAAGAAAGGAGGCCATGGGCCGCGTCCCTGGCATCTGCGTCACCGCGAGCGGCAAATAAGCGCCGGGCGCTCACGTGGGCCGTGGGCCGCACGGAAAAATCACAGATTTTTCCAGTACATGTTTTTAATTGTTTTTTGTCTAATTTTTAGGCAAATTTCATCTAGTTTTTCCTATTCAAAATTATCCAACGAAAATTTTGTTTGGGAAACAGAAAAGTAAAATAATTGTTTCTGTAAAGTATAAAGTTCATGAATTTTTATTTCATGTTTTTCCGCTGCAAATAGAGAAATGTGCTCCTTTTAAATTTAAAAGGTCAAAAGAATTAAAAGTGAGAATTAAAATTTAAGAGGAGCATCTTAAAGTGATTATTGCAATGTTTATGATTCTGTTAAAGCTTTCACTAAAAAAATTTGTTTAGAGATCAAAAGAAAAGACATACAGAGAAGTCTTTTATGACAAAGAATTTGCTAAAAGATGATCTCTTTTCAAATTTGATGAATTTGTATAGAGAACAGACCAGAACAGTGCAATGTTTGTGAAATAATGTGAATATTTTACACTTTCTACTGTAAAGTAAAAGGACTCTCCTCTAATTAAATTGGAACCAACGGGAAAATTTAATTAGAGATAGGAGGAAAAAGAGAAATACTTGTTTAACAGATTAATCATGGTATTGTTATTTTCTGACCAACGTTGATAATAGCAGTACTATAATTATATGAGTTCTATAGTCAAAGGGCTAGATCTCTGATAATTTTGCATCAAAATGATCAATTTTTCAGAGAAAAGATAAAAGATCAAGAAATGCTCTTGAACTATAGAAATATGTATATTTCATGTTTCCGCTGCAATAGAATTGATGATAATGTTATTTTCTGAACAGAGTTCTTTATTGCAATAGAAATATTATCATCATATTGTTTATGAGTTTTGTACATTGACTCTATTTCTGCCCAACGGTGATGTAGAATTAGTGTAGAAAGATGATGTTTTATTCTAATTCTGCCCAAATGGTGTTTTAGAATATAGAAGAAATTTTTATAAAGATTTAATGTGCATATCTTTAACCAGACCAACGTAGGGTTATTTTTATGCTCATTATTGTTTATTATTATTGAATGTTTTCTCAGACAAAGATTCTCATGCTTTCATTCGTGAAAGCAAAAGGATGGGTACTTGTGACCCGAAAGATGACCAAGAAAGGTCATAAAGTGAGAGAGTATGTTCTCTCTAAAGAATGACTGCAAAAGAAAAAGAATTTTTGGATGTTAATCCAAGAATACAAATAGATCATCGAGAGTCTTGTTTGACGAATGTCTTTCATGTACTCTCCATGCAAATAAATCATTCAGAGCTTTGTTTAACGAATTTCTTTCATGTACTCCATATGAAGAAATTTTTTAAACGAGCAACATGAATGCTTAATTTGACTAACGTTGGATTAAGCATGTGTATAAAAGAGTATTCAGATTTATTTCTAAATTTGATGATTGAATATGCAGTCTAAAGAGCCAATTGTGGCATCTATGTCTCTTAATTACCCGCATGACGGGAAAAGATGATAATAATACCCACGTGGTGGGAAAAGTCTGGGAAAATACCCGCATGGTGGGAGAAAATTTTGACAAAGAACTTTTCACAAATGAATCTAAAGATAGGATTGATATGCAAGTGTGACTTGCAAAAGCACCATTGAGAAAGAACTCTTGTGAGTTATGAAAAAGGAATGAGGAAAAAGTACCCCCATACGTTGAAAGATAACTTCATTTTGAATAAAGCAGACAATCAAAGTTTCGAAATTGTGGCAAAAAGGTTATTACCACATTTCGAGGGGGAGATAGAGAGATAGAGAATGTTACAGAATAAACTCCCCTATACTTCAGATAATGTGATGCATATTATGTATCTAAGTGATCTATGATGAATTGTGATCGTCTAGGGAGTACGACGATCACAATAATGATACCCCTAAAGTAAAGAGATAGATGTATTCTTGAATGAATTTACAGCTCCGAAAGGAGACTAAGGACTACTAAGACGGTACTCAAAGTGCCATAAAGAAGACAGATTGACAGGTTAACAGAATAAACCCAAATAAAAAGGATTAAGAATACTCCATTTTCGAGAAAATGGAGTAATCTGGGGGAGCATGGTATGAACATACCTAAGGCTCGAATAGATTTTATCTGGGGGAGCTTGTTGCTTTAGAAAAGAGATGAACAATCAAACATGGATCTTGTGATTTAGGTCCTTGTAAGAGCTATTGCCTTTTTGGCAATAGGAGACTACAGAATTAATTGCCTCTAGGTAATGACAGAGCAACAACATCCCCATATGAGAAAAACAGATGACTTTAAAGTCTATATCAAAGAAATTTAAATGAAGATTGATCCCACCTCATTTATAGAAATTATAAGAAGCGCTCGATCGATTTTGACAAGTGTCTACTTGTCTTAATGATTAGAGACTATGTGAATCCCGACGATGTTTGGGACTCATAAGTAATTTCCAATGGAGCCAAAACAATAGGCTATAAAGGGTCTACAATGGCAATGTGACTCCAAAGGAAATATGTGAAAAGCGATTTTAAATCAAAAGTTTTGCGCTAAGAGAATAAACAGATTATAAAGAGTGCTAATGGCACATAATGATCTGAGTTACATCAGATGAAAGTAAAGAACACAAGGGATCTTATGGACTAGAGAAAGTCTCTAGAATCATAAGTTATTTTGGGTTAAAGAAAATGAGAGGACAATCGCATTTGTGCAAACTTATAGAATGGGAAATTCATTTCCTAATCCCATGTATGTGGATGATATCCTACTTGCTAGTGGTGATGTCAATCTACTACCGGCAGAGAAAAGAAGTTCTTGTCCTCAAAAGAGTATTCTCGGTAGAGTGTCTCTCGTTATAAGTATCGAGATTTACTGAGAAAAGAAGAAAAAGGGGTATTAGAAATATCGCATGGACATGCTGAGAAGAAGTCTCTATAGCATGCATGTCGAGAAAACCTACGCCTGTTCTTATTGACAAGGGTAATGGAATTGGGAACTTTAGTGTTCCAAGAGATAACATAGAACGGATCAAATGGATATGGTGCCATATGCTTCCGCTGTTGGTTGCTCAATATTACCCTGAAAATTCACGTATCCGGGTTGTTTTGGCAATGTCCAATCCAGATATAGATCACTGGAATGGAATCAAAGATATCGGCCTCATGCTAAAAGAAAACTCTCAAAAGGTTGTGAGTGTAAAGATAGATCTATAAGAGTGCTCTCAAAAGGTTATGAGTACTCTGAAAGAATTTGTGAAATGTATAGCGAAATCCACAATTGTCGCTAAATTTTCACATTTGGAGTTTTTGTGTGGAAAATCTCCAAAGAGTTAAAAGATTGACATCAGTGTGATGTAAAGACACTTTATAGCATCATATGAGGCTGAGGGACCGGCAAAATGGTCAAGGAAACCTGTACCCGGAATTGATAATGGTTGACAACAGCAATAACCATTAAGCAATTTACTCCTAAGACAACGAGTCAAGTGTGGTGCCAAACACATTGACACAGAGTTATACGTTGTAAAGGAGAAAGTCCGGAATTATGTTGAAATGCTTGGAGAATAAGAGGAACAGATAAAAGAAACACACAAGTGTTTGCAGATCTGCTAATTAAAGGCTTACCGCCCAGTGTGTTTGGAGAACACATAGTCGACATGGGTTTATGGTATATTCTATATGCTTTCCGGACAATAAAGAGGCCCAAAAGATTAAAGAATCTTTTCTGAATGGAGGCGTACATCGTAGCTGTCTGATTCTATCGGCAATTGAGCTGAGACGATGAAACATGCTCTATGTACTGATCTGTGATGAAACGAGTAAAGTAAAAGGTAAAAGTAAAAGTTGAGATCAAGGGGGAGAATGTTGGATTGATCTCCACCCGTACGAGCCCAACGGCTCTCACGGACCCTTGCCTCGCGCCCTGATCGGGGGCGCCCAACCGCATACGGTTGACGGGCCCCTGTCGCCACGCTATATAAAGGGTGGGGGGGCCGACCTGCACGACGGACGAGGTTGACCGTGCACCGTCGCCCCCCACCAACATCCCTACCAATCTAGGGTTAGCGTGAGAGCCGACGGGAAGCACCGCCGCCACACCCACTCACGCCACCACTCACTGCCACCGCCGGCCACCTCCACCATGGCCGGCACTCTGGGTTTTTGGTCTGCAAGAGGAGAAGGTACCTCGATATTCTCCCCATCTCTCTGTTCTACCGATCTGATCTAGCCTAGATGATCCTAAGGGATTCAACAGAGCCCACACTACCAGAAGGAACTGAGGGAGTACTCATGAAGGGGTAAACTGAGAGCAAGGCAGTTGGATGGAACGAGGCAAGTGAAAAGGCACATACAGTAAAGATGGGTCGGTAAAACATCAGTAAGTACAAGAGAAGGCGTGTGGGTGAAAGCATGAGGAAGAGACAGATAGCTGCTGAGGAAGGGATAAGGAAACAGGGCCTGACGAAAAGATGCAAGACACAACCTGCCATCAAAGAATAAGAGGTGGCCAGGTGGGCAACATACATACATACATTATTTGAAGGAAAGAGTTGTAGAGAAATTTCAGTAAAGAGGATAGCAGTACATTATCTGAAGGAACAGATCTGATACCTCAACAAACATGGAGAAGATAAACTTACCTGCTCAACCAGTACATCACGATAGCATATCTAATGGGACAATCCTCTTAAGCACTGTGCTGAAGATCAATTGCATCATGTCCGCCACCATTGCCTGTTTCTGCAAGCATAAGAAGTCAAATGACCAAATGACATTCCAACAAAAGCAAAACTCATAGCTTAGTTCGAAAAACAGCAGTTTTGACACATCATTAGGATTTAGGAATAGATAAGTAAACTACACCTACCTTCAAATTTGAAGGATATGTTGAAAACAGTATATACTGATGAATATCGTTAAAATGAAGAACATGCAGACTCAGTCTATTAGCTGGTCAGAAGAGACAAATTATCCACTATTAAGTTTGTGCAGCGCCATATCAGAAAAAAATCATACTAACAATCCTAGAAAAAGGTGATCATGAGTTTTCAGATTAGGCTATCTTCAAATATTTTTAGCATTAAAATGAAATGAAGTCTATTTATTAGTTTTCCCAGCAAATGGACTTTGTCACTCGTGAAAATTTATCTTAAATGTGATAGAATGACCAGCTATTTGTAAATTTCAAACAAATTAATCATTAATAATTTAACATTACTAGCAAGATTATCAGAGATAATCATACAGAATGAAAGAATCAGAACTAGCTCTAAGCTTCCAAATGTACCTACTGATTCGAAGGATTTTCATAGGGATCTCAAAGAATTTGACAAGAAAATAACCATTGATCCCTTGCACAATATTTATGTAAACTGCTGAACAGAGAATAAACGATTCGATTCTTAATAGTAGAAGCTATGATAGAAACCAGCAGCAGACCTTGATCAAGCAATAACAATCTGTCATGATCTAAAATATATCATGCACAAAACTCACATCAAACTCCAACTCAGCACTCGGTGAGCTATGTACTAGTAATAATTCCAACAGTCACATGATTGGGTTTGAGATGTGGCCTTCAGCTATGCCACAAAATAGCAAATACTTTTATAAGAAAGTCTGAAGCAAGGTGGCAGGATAGTACCAAATCAACATGTTTGTGTGCATATTGAGCAATTCGACAAATGCATGGTGATGGTCCTTAACATGTCAAAGCTCATGACGTAAACTACGTTACGTTTTCCATATTAAGTTATCTCTGCTCTAGCAGAGAAATGAACTTTGCAAGCTCCATATGTGAATATAAATAACTCATATTTCTTGCACTATGACTAATTATTCACAAGCCACAACCAACAAAGTAAGCAAACATAGAGAAGCTGTAACGAAAATGCAAGACAACAGACAAGATGCAAGGGCTAGTACCATTGATACGTGGAAGGTAGAAGCTCATGTAAGGTAGGACGCTGAGGTAGACATTAGGCTCATCCACCTTCTTAACATTTCCAGAGCTGAGCTTGACAGTGAATAAGCCAACACCTGAGCAAACAAAGACGGCATCCACGCCCTCAGCAAAGCCGACCACGATGGGCTTGTCCTTTGGACTGGCAACAGGTATTGTTCTCTCCAGATCGATGACCATGTAAGGTACCCATTCTGCATCTTCTTCTGTTCTTCAGTATCCACCTTCCTTGACCACGTATACAGGATGGATCCCTGAATAGACGCAAAGCCCAGTGAAGTGTTGTTCTCCATCGCCGTGAGGGCAGTGGAGTACACTTCCCGCAGCGGCATGTAAATCATGGATAAGCGATCCTTGCCCAAGTCATACTTAATGATGACATTTCCCCAGCGGACTGTGAAATAAACTATAATGTGACCGCCTACTTATGTCACTCGTAAAATATAATATGGACATATTTCACGGCTGTACTCGACTTCTCCCGAGTCCCAGCAGTTAAAATTAGCGAAACCTCTACGCGTACGAGTCTACGACACTTCTATGTTCGACGTCCGTCTGACTAGAAATCCAATGGGCTACTTTGCTTTTGTCCCGAGTATGAACGGGCCGATGGTGCACATCGTACCCAAACTGTTGTACGCATAGCAGTCCTCTAAAATTAATCATATAGAGCACCGTATCGAAATGCACATTCAGTTTTCTATGTACATCAACATTGGAAGCTTCATAAAGCTTGTCTCGGAAAGAGACACACGTTCAGTATATGTTTGTCTCATCAGTTTAAGATTCAAGGTTTCTTTTTTGAGGTTAAGGTTCATTGACAATAATACATCAAGCCCTATTTTCTTCAGAAAGTCTACATACCATGGCAAAACTGGATCAGCATACTCCACTTGAAACGGTGGTCATTTGATTTGCTAGAAAACACTGAAATAATAAGTTTGGCGAGTGGGCCTTTTTAATTGATGTTACATATTTTCTTGGGGGTGGCATTTTGACTCCCAGGTGCAAATGCACGCAGTATTTAAAAACTATTTTATGTATGGTTAGAAACGTCAAAAAAAATGTTCGCATATAAATCTTGACATCATATATGGTCACGAAGTCATTTAGTAAAAACCGACAAATGGATTGGTTATCCATAAATGAAAATAAAGAAAGCTTTATTTTGGTTCCGCTTCTTGCTCTAAGCAGAAAGACTTGTCAGATGGGTTGGTCCGACCAAGAAAGGCCCCGAGAGCTGAACCAAAGCCGGCCGTTTCGAGACCAGGGAGGTCTATGTAAAAAAGACAAATTTTGGTGCTAAAATAAACCTTTTCACGAGACATATTTTTGTCTTTCTACATAGGTCACAAAAATATCGAACCTTCACGAAACGACTTTGTGAACACATTAAATGTGAAGTTGTATCTTCAAAATTTTATTTCAGAATTTTTCGGCATTTCGAACTTCATTTTTCAAATACCGGGTGCATATGCACCCGAGATCCAAAGTGGATTTCCGTATTTTCTTTTGTTATTCTTTTCCTTTCTAATTTTTGTATTCATGTTTTCTATTTTCTTTGTCTATTTTCTTTTCCTTTCTAATTTTTGTATTCATGTTTTTTATTTTCTTTGTCTATTTACATTTTTAATTGATGTTACACATCTCAACGGCTGATACAACACGGAAGATAATCAAACGCACCCACACAAATGCACACACACACACACTAAAATGCAAGCAAGATCAACTGGCAGGTGAGCTCACCACAACATGCTTGAAAAACACAAAGCAACTAATTAATCGAAGCTAGTCGATGTGCCTTCATCCTTCATGCGAGTTGAGGAGTGTCTACATAAAATAGATAATAGACGGGAGTGTGCAAATTACGAAAATTATTTCCTACAAGTGCACTTCACAGCTGACTGGTGCATGCTGCATATAGGCTCCCCGTCAAGCATACAGAACGAAAGAAGTTACACCTAACAACTCGTTTCTGCAACTTGGCCACCGGAATATGACTCTAGATACCTGTGGAGCAAGCAATACCATCAGTCAAGCAAATATGTATTATTCATTCAGAGTAATTATTATAATTATGTTATGAGTGAACATGAGATTCACCATTGCAGAAATTGTGTCAAAAGCTCCAAAGCTGAGTCATATCAGCATTATTAGACAAAACAAACATTCGAGATATAGAACAACAATGTGTAAATGTAGTGTAGTGGCACTCCTTCAACTTTTAATATTAGCAATTTTTGGCTACATCAGGTCTGACCAGAGAATATAAGAACAGTGGGCACATGGAGTAGGAAAGCAGAAAAAATGGCATACTCTTAAGTAACACTTCTTTTGGAGAGTCTTCTAGGTCCCAGAAAGCTTAAGCCCAAAAGAACTCTCTGGATTCTACCTAGCTTATTTCCACCGAGAAGCAACCTTCATGTGTATCTGCAGAAACCACGCACGAGCAGATTCCTAGCCGTACGAGCTAGTCACTAAGAAATCAAATTTCATTATATTCATGTGTTACAAGCCTGAAGCAAGGAATCGTGCATCATCTTATCGATTGATACTTCCATCAGTCCAAAATGACTGTCGCTGTTTAATACAGTCCACAGCATCAAGCAATACTTTCACCACTACTTTAATTTTTTCAAGAAGACGCAAAACCACTTTCGTCTCATTATATTGAAAAGATAGAAGCAGAAGTTCAAACCCAAAGGGGCAGATTACAGCACAAAACAGAGGAAAGAAACAGGAAAATTTATGGACATCCCAAACAACCGGGAGTACAGCGTGTAACCCCAGTGCACCTGGGCAAGCCCAGTGGTGTGCCTCAGCCTTGATGAGGGCAAGCAGCCGCTGAAAATTCAGTTTCACGATGTTGACAATATGCTCATAAATATTATAAAATGTTATTAGTGATGAAACAAGTATCTATAATGAATCTAGTCATATATCATTTTGGTCATGTTTTTAGATATAAAGTACGGTATTAAATATCCATGCTGGCCAAAACTGAAGATATACAACTACACACAAAGCCTAGCTACATATAATTTGGACCTGCCAAATAGTATCAGTAGCTAAGGGCCAATTACATATATATGCAAGTTTTGCGAACAATGGGTGACATGGCAAGAAAAGGTTTAACCAAACAGACTAACTAGATTAATTGTCCATTAAAGTACAATAGCTGCAAGAAAAAAAAATCTAACAAAGGCACAGGACACAATGGCATTTCAAAGAAAAGCCAAATAGAAACAAGGAGGCATCAGCGAGATATTTATAGATAAACTCATAGTTGTACTTTGAGATAAACAACTCAGTTTTGAACCAACAAATACGAATTCATATCCAAAGCACACCTACTTTCAAATTTACTGAATATTCGCAAAACATCATACACTCATTATTTCATTAATATCGTAAAAGTGAAAACATACATACCCAGACTACTCCTAAGCTTGTTTAACACCATACTGGAAGCAAAACACTCGTTTGCCCTTGATGGAGGCTAGAAAGGGCTCTTTTTCCTTTTTTGTTACTTTGTTTTGAGAAATGCATAATATGGAATATATGAGATGGACTCGTAGATGACATCGAAATTTGGTTCTATTTTAGGTCAAGGGGTTAAGGACCTTTTCGAGGAAGATACTTCTGATCCCTTAAATAAGAAGAAGAACCGAAAGTGAAAATAAAGCAGCGGCCATCTATGTATCCTTGATAATTAGAAGGATTGCACGAGCCGGTCTTATTCAATTAAACCTAAAAGGGAGGATATGGCAACATGAGTGATCACGATTTATATTATCTAAACAAATTTAGCGTGACGAGATGAAAACAAAATTTATTTTTAATTTCTCCAGCCGCATGCAAGGCTGTCACACAATTGATAAAATTAACACCTATTTGAAGATTTCGAACCAGGTGGTTATTAGGTACGGTTTTAAGATTATTAGCAATATTAAGAGATAACGATACTAAGTAACAGAAATATAACTACTGTTAATCTTCAGAATAAACCTGTTGAGCTACCTATTTGACAACTTAGTTGGTTCAACGTAATTTTTCATGTTGTCAACTTCCCAATGTTTTGTATCTCACATTGAGAAAAAAGAAGGAACTGTGGCTATGCACTACACAAAACACCACCAAACAAGTATCAGACCAGAACAACATCGTTGTATGTTGCAGAGCAGAAGAATTAACAAGTGATGATGCAACACTACTTACAATTGTTAGCTTAACACGATAGAATATGAACAGCATTCCATCAATCTATAATCGAAAATTAACTCGGTTTGTTATAACCACAATGTAAAGGGATAATTTATTTAACTGTGTGAAGTCATGCTATTACCTGCAGCATAGACACTTTCAAATGGATGGTTGCAAAATTCCAGGATGCCTGCGGGAAGCTCCTCGAACTGCAATGTCTTAAGATGGATCATGAAGACGCCTTTATGTGTCCACAGAAACACCACACTGTTGTCCTCAGCAAACCCTAGTATCCATAAGTGCGCTCTTTCCTCATAGGTACTCAGGGGAAGTAGCTTGTCTAGTTCAATAGTTCTGTCCAGCACCCAGGTAGAAACACCACCACAATCGGTTATCCTCTTCCACAACTGAGTGATGCAGTCATATTTTGACACAAAGAGGAAACCAAGCCCACCACCCTCTGCCCGCATAACCGTGTATTTATGTTTGCCCTCTGTAAGCACATCTACTGGCGTAAACACATCAACTGGTGTCTGTATTACAGCTATGTTCTTCCTCTCCAAATCAAACTCGAGAATTCCAACGAAATCTCCAGTAAGTATCCAGTAAAGGGAATTCTCAGCAAGCACGGCCGGCTTGGCCAGAGAAATCATGATGCCGAGGTCGCTCGTAGGAGCCTTGGGCGGAAGCGGTGCTGAGACAAGATCACCCCATACGCCGGTCTCTGACGAATAAAAGCAGGCGAGTGCTCGTCTATGTTGTGTGTCCTTGTCATCTGCTATTGCCAATGCCAAGACCACCTGGAAGTGTTGGACGCCACCGGCAGCAGCGCGGAGCACCGCCCCGTGGAAGTCCGTCTTGCCAAATCTGGCGGGTACCGGGATGCGGTGCTTGTCGGCGTTGACGGGATCCCATACCAGGACCTGCTCCCGCGATGCGTCAAAGAGCAGTAGGAGGCCATGGCGGCACCCGAGGACCTCCGGGTGTTTTTCGAACTGCGAGGAGAAGCGCCCGGGTGGGACGCGATTGGGGGCGTCCATGGTAGGCACGAAGTGGAGGCCGAGTCTCGGATGTTCGACGAAGCAGCCGAGGAGGGGAGGGCTACGGCGGTGGCGGAGGTGGAAGCGACGGGTGAATTTGGTGTCGGAGACGAGGCCGCGCCATTGCTTGCAGACGATGGCGGCGCGCGGGAGGGTGGAGGGCTGCGGGGGGAGGCGGAGGAGGATCTCGGAGAGCAGGTCTTCGTCTTCCAGCACCGCCGCCGCCGGCGATAAGGTGAGGCTACTCATCTCGCCCTCCTCACTCCTCGCCGCTGCGGGGAAAGTGAAGTGGATCTCCTCCGCCTTCAATCAATCAAGAAAAACTGAAGTCCGGCGGCGACGGATTTCGCGGGTGGTGGTGGAAACTGAGGTCCGGCGGCGACGGATTTCGGGTGGATTCGGTTGGGGAACGGGGGAGGGGTTCGAATCCGGTTGGTTAAATTGACTTGGGTTTGGGAGGGGAACCGAGTCCGACTCGTCTCTGGTTTCTTTATTTTGGAACAGTCAGAGAAGGGCATTCGCAGGAGATGGGCCGGCCCGGGCACGACACGTGGTGGTCCCTTTACTGGAACCAAGAGGGGAAACCGGAAACTGCTCCCTATCGCTCGAGCGATGCGGTGTCACCGTTTCGCTTAGAAAGTCAATCGTGGGCTTGGCCCGTTTAAACGCGTTTCCTTCTTTCGGTCGTCTGTATGTTCGTGTCTCGTACTCTCGTTTGATTCGTTTCTTTTCCTTTATTTTTCTTTTCTTTTGTTCTTTCTTCTGATAGTTTTTGCAGGTATTTTTTATGTCTATTATTCTTTCCTTTTTCGTTTTTTATTTCTTTTATTCTTTTGTTTCTTTGTCTAAACTTTTTTGTTTCCTGTTAGTTATCCGAATTTGTTTTCTTGTGTATTTAATTTTTACATTATCTAATCTTTGTTCACTCGGTGATAAATTTTTTGTTCAAACGGTCTACATTTTTATTCCGGCATGATCAAATCTTTGTTCCCTTTATGATTAATATTTCGTATTATTCTTTCAGTTTACCTGAATTAAAGTTCTCTATTATATTTTATTCACCGGTATTTTGGTTCATCGGCATTTTCTAATTTTCGCGCTGACTTTTTTGGCTTACTATCATTTTTTGGTTCACTCACATTTTCGGTTCATCGGCATTTTTCCAGTTGACTATATATTTTTCTTTGGTTCACTATTATTTTTAGTTCAATGTCATTATCGACTCACCGACATTTTTCGTTCATCGGCATTTCTTGGTCCACTATTATTTTTGCTTACATTTTCGGTTCATCGGTATTTTTAGTTCACTATTTTTGGTTCACCGGCATTTTCGGTTCACTGTTATTTCGGTTCACTATATATTTTTCATTTCGCCTCAAATTTAGTTCACTGTTATTTTCAGTTCACTATTATTTTTCGGTTCACCGGCTTTTTGGGTTCACTCACATTTTCACATTTTTGGTTCATCGGCATTTTTGGTCCACTATTATTTTTGGTTCACTTACATTTTCGGTTCATATGTCTTTTTGGTTCACTATTTATTTTTGGTTCAGCGACATTTTCGGTTCCGCATCATTTTTGGGTTCACCGTTATTTTTGGTTCAATGACATCATTTTCGGCATTTTTTGTTCACTATTATTTTTGGTTCACGGACATTTTCGGTTCATCGGCATTTTTGGTTCACTATTATTTTTTGGTTCACTATTATTTTTTGGTTCACTTACATTTTTGGTTCATCGGCTTTTTTGGTTCACTATTTATTTTGGTTCACTGACATTTTCGTTCTGCATCATTTTCGGTTCACCGGGCATTTTTTGTTTCATCGGCATTTTTGGTTCACTATTACGTTTGGTTCACTTTTATTTTTCGGTTTGATGGCATTTTTGGTGCACTATTATTTTTTTGGTTCACTGAAAATTTTCGGTTCATCAGCATTATCTGATTCACTATTATTTTTCAGCTCACGGACATTTTCGGTTCATTGGCATTTTGGTTCACAGTTTTTTTCAGGTTTTCACCTTACTGGTAAACCTTGCAGAAGGACCTCTGGTGTTTGCTATAAAACTTTCCCTATTTTATGTATATATTTTTGTAAATGTAAAAACAATTTACTGAATCAGTAATTTATTTGTTCCAGTCTTTTAAGATTTTTTTATGAAAGTGATTTTGTACAGTATATGGATTGCAATGAATTTCCGTTTCTTATAGTACCATAGAATATGGGGAAGAATCAAAGAAAAGAAGAGAAACTAGATTAAGCAGAACACGTAGCTAGCTAGCGAACGAAAAAACATACGAATTGGAAAAGGAAACATACGAAAGGGTTAACCAGTCGAACGAACGACATAAGCCGCCGTCATCTAGGCCTAGTCGAGTGATGCTTCTGCGAAATGGAAGCAGTGAATCGCCCGAGCGCTAGGGAGGAGCACCCGGGAAACCCTATACTCTGCGTAACGCGGAGGTAGTGGGCCAGCCCATTAAATGCTTCCTCGATGAGTTTTTTTATATTTTGTTTTTCTGTTTCTTTTTTCTTTTTTCTTCTTTGCATTTCATTTTCCTTTTTCTTTTTGTTTTATTTTCTTTATTTTTATGTTTATTTTCTGTTTTATTTTTTGTTTTAATTTTTTGTTCAAATAACATAATTGTTCCTGTTTTGAAAATCGTTCAAATAAGATAAATTTTTTATTGAAAATTCGTTCAAATAAGATAAATATTTTATTGAAAATTCATTCAAATAATATAATTGTTCATGTTTTGAAAATCGTTCAGATCAGATAAATATTTTATTAAAATTTCGTTCAAATAACATAATTGTTCATTTTTAAAAATCGTTCAAAATAAACAAATGTTCTTTTATGAAAAATGGTCAAATACCATAAATGTTCATATTTTAAAATTCGTTCAAACAATATAAATGTTCATTTTTTAAAATTGTTCAAATAGATGTATATTTTTTCTTTTTTTTCTTATATATGTGATTTATTTCAATTTTATTGTAAAAGCAGAAAACAAAAAACAAAAAAATAAAATAAAACAGAAAAAAGGTACACAGAAAAATCGATATTGGGCCGTGACGGGAGGCCCATCCCGAAATCCCTGTTTGCGGGAGCGAGCGCGCTCCGCGCAGGTCGGGATATAGGAGCTCCCAACCAAGAGCATCTTCAGCGCCGAATCCTAATTGCCGGCCGTTGCGGCGCGGGAGGCTCGCGCCGCGCACCCCCGTCTCAGCAACGGGCCGACCCATTGACAGCTTTTCTCTCATTTTCTCTTTTTGTTTTTTCTTTTCTTTTCTGATTTGTTTTCCTTTTCTTTTTCTTTTTCTTTCATTTTTCTTTTTCGTTTTCTTTCTTTGTCACTTGTTTATGATTTTTAAAAAATCATTTTAATAAATGTTTAGATTTTTAAATGTTCTTAAAAAAATTGCTCATATTAAAAAATATTCAAATTGAAAATTGTTCAAAATTTAAAATCTTCAGATAATGACAATGTTTAACTTTTGAAAATGTTCATTCTTAAAAATTGTTCAGAATTAAAAAAATATTCAGATTTTGAAAAAACTATATTTTTTGTTTCATGTTTCGGTTTGGTTTATCAGATTTGGAAAAAAAATTAAATGTTCAGATTAAAGAAATGTTCAAAATTTGAAAATATTCAGCTTTTTGAAAAAACAACTGATTTGAAAAATGGGCAGATTAAAACATTGTACAGATTTAAAAAATGTTTAGATTCTAAAAAATATTCAGATTTTCGAAAATATGTTCGAAAGACACCATACCACAAGGGTATTTAGGGAAGATGTTATCAAAGACTGCTGCATTAGTAATCTTCCATGTAGTCCACACAAGTGCAGCCGCACGAGCTGCCACCACTGCCCTAACTTTACTGGGAAAACTTCACACCAATTCACTAATCTCTACAAACTTACCAGGAGCACCGTTCAAATAGAAAGTACACTTAATAATACTCCACAGATATTTCGCCACAACATACTCAAAAAACAGATGATCTATGGTCTCGACTTTGTCACAAAACATGCATTTCGATTTTTTTCTCTTTCCACCCCCTATGTAAAAGACTATCTTTTGCTAAGATACTATTATGCCCCCTGTCATCAAGAGAAATATTTTGACCGTCAAAGGAACTTTAATAAACCACAGTTTTCTATGCGGCCATTTAAATTGGGACATTTTTACAGCTAAGTACATAGATTGTACTGAAAAAATCCCAGACTTAGAAAGCATCCATACCAAGGAGTCCTCTTCTGTGGTTAGTCTTACATCTACACATACATTCTGAATTTGCTTCCATAAATCAGCTCTTACACCCCACAAGGTCCTCCTAAATCTCATACACCCCATCCTTCACCAAAAACCATAGCCACACTAATATTATTACTAAAAGTCAGAGCATACAGCCTCGAAAATCTGTCCCTTAGAGTACCAGAGATCCTCCCATAATCTCGTTCTAACCCCATTCCCTACCTTTTTTCTACAAAAAATGAGGAACAGGTCCTTCACTTTCATAAGACCTTACCAAAAGTGAGACTACCCTGGTTTGAACTTGCACATAGATAAGATTTATTTTTAATATATTTATTTCTAAGCAGCTCTTGCCACATCCCATCACTCATCTCCAATTTTCCAATTTCCTTGCGCAAGTCATATCTGACAATCGCATTTCCCCAGCGAAGTGTGAAATAGACAGCATCTGCCACAAGTGCGCCTCGCCTGACCTCGAGAATCTGAATGCATTGTTCGCCGAGGCTTACTGGCACGCTCCACGCACCCGTATCTGACGAGTAGACGCTCGCAATTATGGTCCCTTTCGCCATGGCCGCGA
Source organism: Puccinellia tenuiflora (assembly GCA_012064385.1). Lineage (NCBI taxonomy): Eukaryota > Viridiplantae > Streptophyta > Magnoliopsida > Poales > Poaceae > Puccinellia > Puccinellia tenuiflora. The sequence goes on along the minus strand of QRDG01000473.1, from coordinate 6,712,311 downwards.
AGACGACGCGGAAGGGGCCGCCGTGGCAGTCGAGGTGGTCGCAGGCTCGCAGCCGTCGGTCGTGCAGAGCACCGCGGCGGAGTAACCGAGCCACTCGATTTCGTCCGGCTCATGTGGCAGGTGGTGTCGGTGGCCAGTGACGGGGTCCCAGAAGAGGAATCGACGCTCGCCGTTCAGCATGTAGATAAGGACGCGGCCATGGCGGCAGTCGAGCGGGAGCATGAGGTAGCCGAGCCGTCGTCGCTCGGGCAAGGGAAATCTGGAATCGAAGTGGTGGAGGCGAAGCGGGAAGGGGAAGGCTGTACATCGAAGCTCATGAAGCAGTGGAGGAGGCCGAGGAGGGGAGGGGCACCGTGGAACTCACGGTAAGTGCGGCGGAAGTCGGGGTCGCAGATGATGCGGAGCCACGGCTTGCAGACGAGGGCGGCGCGGAAGAGGTGCTCGGGCTCGTCCGGAGGGAGGCGGAGGAGGATCTCGGCGATGACGTCGTCGTTCAGCGGGGGTGGCGGCAGCGCCATGGTGCGGTCGTGGTTTGGGTGGGGAAGACTGGGTTCGACCAGAATGCTTGCGGGGTGGTACTGGGAGGGGCCAAAATGGGGATCTCCTATGCTATGCTGGCGGCGGCGAAATGGTGTGTCCGCTGTGCGGGTCGCTGTGGCCGGCCCAAATAAGGTGGGCCTTTTCAATTGATGTTACATATTTTATTTTATTTTTCTTTTCCTTTCTAATTCTTGAATTCATGTTATTTTTTTCTACCAAGAGGAAAGAAGAAATTGCTTATATGAATTGCATCAAAGAAGAAAAAATCTGCTACAATACAGCTGATGAAGAAAAATTGCTACAAAGAGGAAAGAAGAAATTGCTACAATCATTATGTGGATTTGCATCAAAAGAGGAAATTTTTTTGCTACAAACCTTTCAAAATTTTGTACCACATCAAGAAAATTGCATCTGTGAAGAAAGAATTGCTACAATCAGTTTGGGAATTTGCATCAATGGGAATTTTCTTTGCTACAAACCTTACGAGAATTTCCACCAGATATAGCAGAAAGAAAGAAAAAATGAAGACACAAAGGAGAAAAATTGCTCTTAGACGCGCACACGCAGCTCGAAGAGAGGTCGCATCCTTCCGAACTCCGCCAGGTGCGGGACCCTCTCAGCACCATGCCTGCCGCAAACGGCATCGCTGCCACAGCGAGCAACATGAGCAGAAGCCCGACGAGCATGGCCACAGCTCCGCCGGCGTGCTCAGGCAGCGGAGAGCCGGTCGAAGGGAGAAGAGGGAAGGAGGCGATGGCCTTCGGGCCGCACGGGGGAGCAGCCAGATGGAGGAGATGCGGGCCTGGGAGAGGATGAGAGAGGAACGATGGCATGCCGCGGCTGAGGCGAGGAGTCGCTGGCTGGAGGGCGGCGGTGGTCCAGTGAGGCGGCGGGGCAAAAACTGCAGAGGGGAGCGGTGGCGAGGAAAAAGGATGGGGACAGAACGAGTGGAGGGGAGAGCATGATAGAAAGATAAGGTAGAAGGGTACGCTGCGTTTCATCATGAGGCGGGACACGTGGCGTGCGCTCGATCCGGAGGATGGAGCAGCGTGATCCCCCGGATGATTTGAAGCGTTTCCCCTTTTTAATTGATGTCACATATTTTATTTTTCTTTTCCTTTCTAATTTTGTATTCATGTTTTCTTTTGTTTTTCTTTTCCTTTCTAATTTTTGTATTCATGTTTTTCTATTTTGTTTGTCTATTTGCGTTTCTAATTGATGTTACATATCTCAACGGCTGATACAACAGGGAAGATAATCAAACACACCAACACTGTAACGCCCCAAGATCGGTACTATGCAGATTTTAGCGTTCCAGCCAAATCCGCATAATAACGATCCTAAAGGACGCTCACCAGGCATAACGTGCAGGTCGCAACACACACGTTATGCGGGTGGAATTGTGATAACATTACAATAGTTCTCGATGGAACCCACAAAAGAACATATATACAACAACGACTCACCGAGTCAAGAGCAAGATACAATACAAAGATCCAAGGAACAGCGGAAACGGGTAGCGTCCGGCTACGGACAAGAAACAAATTGGACTAAGAGTCCTGAAGATAAACGAAGGCACCATATCCCTGCCCAGGCCAAGCCGGAGGGATTCCCAAGCTAACGTCGTCAGACTTCAAACCTGTTGGCTGCATTGGAATAGCAGCCCCGAAGGGGTCAGTACTAGTAGAAGTACTGGCAAGTAATACTCACAAGATATCAAAGCTGGAATTCCAGGGAAAGAGGGTTAGCGATTGAGGCGGCAAGCAGCACTAACAACTTATAGAGACACGCTACAACTTCCGTCTATCAGAGACAAGGTAAGAGAGCGCATAAGGAACCAACTATACTACTCACCAAACAAACCCACCCTAAACGACTCCCTCGTATCCTCAGCCCACGAGGAAGAAGTCCGGGCACTCACATGCTGGACAAGTTTTATGAGTTATTATTCAAGCAATCTATCTTACTAGTCAAGTTATAATCATTAGGTGCAAGTTGTCTATGATCTTTTTAGCCAGCGCATTTCACCAAGTCGTCCATAACCGCGGACACGGCTTTTCGAAAAGATTTAACACTGCAGGGATGCACCAATGAACCCACACGCATCGAAACTCTCGCTTAGAGGTGTACCGGTGGAGGTTTCGACGCAATACTTCCCTTCAATACAAACAAGTCCAGGGAGCCACCTAGCTAGGACTGATCCACCTTGAGAGTCCGGCCGAAGCTTCGAGGTGGGCCTAACCGTTGCGCGCACGGCTTCAGGAGGAACACTCATACGATTGCCCTCCTTCCACATGCGGTAAACGCCCATGCCGCAAGCCCTACCGTAAGTAACCACGTAACCATCATCTTCTTACCTTCACATCATCATCGTAATACGCGCGCAAATGGAAACACCCGAACTAAGTTGTGGCTCCTGGACAAGTTTGAGGATCCGGTAATAGATTGCGGGGAGGCCCATAGAACTCCCACATGTGGTTAGTGCGCTCAGTCTTGGATCAGCGGAAAAGAACTCGGGTCCTAGGCGACACTAGCAGAACAAATCACCACGATTGGCCTTCCGCCGGTGCCTTATCTTTATTATATTATTCCCATCGCAACAGAAAAGAAAGATTAACATTTTAGTTGAGCCTAGCTATCATATTAAAACAAGACTAGATAAAGAGATAACAGGACTGAAGCAAAGCACCTAAGCATGCACTACGACTCGCAAGGCCAACAAGGTAAACATGCAACGGGGTAATAGGATGTGGGGGTGGTGGCATTTCATGGCTGCAAGGTAAACATGCAAATAGGATCGTGACACAAGCATCGTGACATAAGGCTAGCAAGGAACAAAAGATAGGACGAGTAAGAGACAGAAAACAAGCAAAGATAACAAGGGAGTATCACTTGCCTGCAATCCGGTAGAGGTAGCAGAACCTGTCGTTGCTCACATCAACTCAACGTCCTATTCCCGAAGAAGCAACGAACACTGGAAGGCAAAAGATGCATTTTACTACTACGGCAAAAGAAGCGGCATGTTGATGACATGATGCATGACAAATTAAAGGTTGTCCAATTTTATTCCCTAACACATGGCAAAACATTTTAAATGGGATTGGTGCAAAATATAGATGCACCGGTCAAATCCCATAATTAGTTGATTTAATTCCACTAAATGGATAAAGGGGCGATGTTAATTAATGATGCATGATTTTATAAGATATCGCATATATATGGCATATAGGGGTTTAGGGTTGGGGTCGCACATCGGATTCGGGGATCTTCGGATTGGAAGCTGTCGTCTTCGGATCGTAGTCGAAGTAGTCGTCGTAGTCGAAGTAGTCGAAGTAGTCGTTCATCCGGAGTCGGAGTAGTCGAGGTAGTCGATGTCATGGAAGTAGTCGAAGTAGTCGCCGTCGGTGAGGTAGTCGTACTCGGGTCGTCGTCGTGGCGGACCTTGGCATTCCGGGCTTCAGGGCGTCGGGGTTCATGGTGGTCGGAGGTCGGACTTCACGGACACGCACGAAGGCGGACGACACAACTCGGACACGGAGAACTTGGCGGGTTCCGGTCGGGGAGGATCTTGTCGTATCATCATCACGGTCGTCGTGGTTCACGGCGGGAGATCTTGCGTCGGGAAACGGCTTCACGGTGCTTCACGACGGGAATGGAAATGGATTTACGACGGAAGCGGGATCGGGGAACGGAATCGGGGAACATCGGGAAACGGAGACGGGGAACACTTCACGACGGGAACGGGGAACTCCGGTTCACGACGGGAACGGCTTCACGACGGGGAAACAACATCGGGAAACACCGGGGAACTGACACGAAGACGTCGGGAACGTCCATCGGGAATCGAAAACGGGAAACACGGAGGCGGGCCGTCGGGGAAAAATCCACGACGGGGAACGGAGGCTCACGACGGGAACAACCGGGAACCGAACACGGTTTCACGACGGGAGCGTGCACGGGGAACACGGCACGGAGGAAGCAGCAACACGGCAACGGCAGGGGACGGACACGGAGATGGCAGCGGGCACGAGCACGAAGACGGGAACGTGCAGGCTCCTTGCAGGCTTTTCGTCGAACAGGTTGCGGGCACCGGGGAAGGGAGGTCGGAGACGCACGGCAGCGAGGTGGAGGCGTAGGAGGGTGCCGGTGAGGAGAGCAGCAGCAGGAGAAGGTCACGAGGGGTAGGCCGGGCTTGGGCAGGGGACGCGAAGCAAGGTCGGGGAGGAGCTCGGTGACGGCTGGCACGGAGCGGAGCTGGTGCGGGAGGACAGCCGACCGCGCGACCGGGCGGAGGAGACGTCAACTTGGAGGAGGCGAGGTCGACCGTCCGGTGCAGGAGAGTAGGCGGAGCAGGAGGCGGCGGTGCTGCGGGTGTCGAGGAGCAGAGGAGGGCCGGGGAAGCTGGAGGGGACGGAGGCGCGGGGAAGGCCTGGTGGTGGAGCGGTAGTGGCCGTGGCCGGAGGCAGACGTCGGTGACGGGGGGGAGCCGGCTCAGGGAGGCGCGGGCGCGGGGAAGCTGGCCGGCGCAGGGAGGTGCGGGCGGAGGAGGACTGGCCGGGGTGGCGCGTTGCGGCCAGAGGAGAAGGCCAGCGCGAGGTGGCTGGGACGGAGGGGATCGAGCCAGGCCGGGAAGGAGGGAGAGGCCGATGGGGAGAGGGAGAGGAGGAAGGTGAGAGGGAGAGGGAGAGAGAAGGGCGGCGGCCGTGCGCGGAGGTGGCGAGGCGAGCGTCGGGGAAGGATGCGGGGAGAGGTCGACCACGGGAGAGAGGAAAAGGAGAAGGAAAGAAAGACAGAAAGAAAAAGGGAAAAAAAGGAAAAGGGGGAAAAAGAAAAAATAAAGGGTGGAAGGACCGATTCGCGAAACGACGAAAACGGAGGAGGGCGGCTGCAAGAGGCAGGGGGTGGGAAGGTAAAACTGTTAGGGGCAGGATTAGGGTTTGCTCTAGGGTTTGCTTTGCTGAGCTTTTTGGGCCTAGCTAGCTGGGCTGCTCTCTCTCTAACTCAAAAACATTTTTATTTCTTTTGCAAAACAATTTGGCAATTTAATTTTCGAAAACGGAGACGACTGTCTCGACAAAACATTTTCTGACAATTTTAGGAAAATAAAATAGGGTTTAATAAAAATAATTTTTGTTGCCAAACACATGCAATGTGATGATGCTGATGTCATGATGATGCAAAAAGAAAAACAAGCAAAATCTAATTTGGGGAAAAACCCCGGGCATTACACACACAAATGCACACGCACACTAAAATGCGTGCAAGATCAACTGGCAGGTGAGCTCACCACAACATGCTTGAAAAATACTACCTCTGTCCCATATTATAAGACGTTTTAGCAAGCTGAGCGGTGGCGAGGAAAAAGGATGGGGACAGAACGAGTGGAGGGGAGAGCATGATAGAAAGATAAGGTAGAAGGGTACGCTGCGTTTCGTCATGAGGCGGGACACGTGGCGTGCGCTCGATCCGGAGGATGGAGCAGCGTGATCCCCCGGATGATTTGAAGCGTTTCCCCTTTTTAATTGATGTCACATATTTTATTTTTCTTTTCCTTTCTAATTTTTGTATTCATGTTTTTCTATTTTGTTTGTCTATTTACGTTTCTAATTGATGTTACATATCTCAATGGCTGATACAACAGGGAAGATAATCAAACACACCCACACAAATGCACACGCACACTAAAATGCGTGCAAGATCAACTGGCAGGTGAGCTCACCACAACATGCTTGAAAAATACTACCTCTGTCCCATATTATAAGACTTTTTAGCATGCTGTTTTATAGCTTGCTAAAACGTCTTATAATATGGAACGGAGGGAGTACAAAGCAACTAATTAATCGAAGCTAGTCGATGTGCCTTTATCCTTCATGCGAGTTCAGGAGTGTCTGTTAGAAGGGATAGAGAGAGATGGTTGGCGTAATGCGATGGATGTATTATTGAGCCTCATGTACGAGTATATATAGGCGTACAGGGGGTCATCTTGGAGTGCAAGACAAGACACGAGGGTCCTATCTCTATCCTAGACTATCCGTTTATACGTACACGGAATATATCTCTAACACTCCCCCGCAGTCGTAGCGATAGCGTTCGTGAACAACAGGAACGTCGTGGACGGTCAGACTGGAGATAAATCGAAGTGGACCCTGACACTCCCCCGCAGTCCGAGCGGGAGTGTCGTGGACGGTGTCACGGCGCGAAGCTTGGACTGTAGAGGTAGCTGGTGAGTGCTCACGCGAGGTGGTAGCCCTTGTGCCGATGTCGAGGGAGCCGAGAGCGTTGGGAGGTGCCATGGTCGGGGTAGTCGTGCGAAGGGTCGCCGTGGTCGATGTCGTGGCCGGTGTCGAGGAAGCCGCACATGAAGCCGCATGCGCATAGTGCGCGAGGAGGATGACGGAGACGCATCAAGGCAGTCGTCGAAGAAGGGGCCGACGCCGGAGCCGATGCAGTCCGAGCCGTCGAGGACGAGGTGCGGCCATAGTTTTGCCAGAACTAGGTGCACGTCGGGGACGAAGGCATACTCCGGTTTTGCCAGAACCAAGTACGCAAAGAAGAACACGTCGGTGACGCAGTCGAGGCAGTCGTAGAGGGGTCGATGCCGTAGAAGACGTTGTCGAGGCCGATGAAGACGAGGCGCCGATCCGAGTTTGCCAGACTCGGGAACGCGTCGGGGACGAAGACACTCCCGGTGTTGCCAGTACCAGGCGTGCGAGGGGCAGGGACCATCATAAACTTGTCGCCATGTCAGAGAAAGACTAGCAGAGGAGGACTCCACGACGGTTGCGACGCGCAGAGTTGCGAGTGAGAGATGCCGATGCTGTCCGCGGTTGTCTGGGTAGAGTAGCAGGTGGTGTAGACGGGGACGAGGCGATGATGCTGGTGGCAAAGTTGTAGTGGACGAAGACGGCGGAACCAGCGGCAGCCTGGAGTGGGCACGCTGGACGCCTAGAGGGGCGCGGGGTAGTCGGCGGGACCTGCGACGACGAGAAGTCGTCCTGCAGGTTACCTTTTGGAGCGCGGCGGCGGTGCTCGAAGGAGAGGCAGGCACGGACGGTGTCGCAGGCCCTGGCGCCGTGGGACCGGGCGGGACGACGAAGACGAGCGCAGACGGCGGCGATCCGCACCGTGGAGCGGCGCGGTGGAAGCCGGGGACGCCATTGCGCGGGGACGGCGAGGTGACAGCGTGCAGCGACGCTACACCCCGAGGGGGTGGCATAGCTGCAGGGCGCGAGTCGGTGCAGCGGTTGGAGGCCACCGGCGCGTACGCGCGTGGGAGGCGCGTCGGCAGCCGGTAGGCGGAGACCAAGGTGGCGGCGCTGCGGCCCGAAGGGGCGACGCAGCGGCAGCCCGTAACTCGATCGGTGGTAGGCGCGTGCTCGGGGACGTGCTTGGCGGCGACGTGCACAGATCGGTTGATCAGACCGACGGTGCGACGTATGCTCCATGGCGGGGACGACGCTTAGATCGGTGGTGATGGCGGCGTGGTCGGTGAAGTCCCGGGCGATGACGACGAAGACGATCCAAGGGGGACGGCCGCGGCTGCCTCCCGAGGAAGGCGCAACAGCCGGCCGCGGTGCGCGGCAGCCTGCCGTGAGGCCGCGACGGCCTACCGAGGCAGGCACGGCGGCGGTGGTGGCAGACGCACAGGCGCGGTGTAGATCGTCGATGCCGATGGTCGGAGTAGAGGCGCGGCGATGACGACGGCGATGGGCGACTCAATCCGATCTAAGATCGGTAAGCCAAAAAAGAAAACCGATCAAGAGATCGGAGAAAATACGTGCAGGGCAGCCGATCACGGATCGGTGGACGGACCCTGCGTACGGGTTGCGCAGCCCCGACGGAGATCATGGAGATCGACCACCCCGGGGGCGGCGCGGCGGAAGCGTGTCGACGGCGACTAGCACGGCGCCATGGGGGCGGCGGTGCTAGGGTTTGGGAGCGGCGGCGGCGGCGCGAGGGCTTGGCGGCGGCTGCTCTAGGATAGGATCTAATTAGGCTGATACCATGTTAGAGGGGATAGAGAGATGCTTGGCGTAATGCGATGGATATATTATTGAGCCTCATGGACGAGTATATATAGGCATATAGGGGGTCATCTTGGAGTACGGAGTACAAGACAAGACACGAGCGTCCTATCTCTATCCTAGACTATCCGTTTATACGTACACGGAATATATCTCTAACAGTATCTACATATAAAATAGTTAATAGACGGGAGTGTACAAATTACGAAAATTATTCCCTACAAGTGCACTTCACAGCTGACTGGTGCATGCTGCATATAGGCTCCCCGTTAAGCATACAAAACGAAAGAAGCTACACCCAACAACTCGTTTCTGCAGCTTGGCCACCGGAATATGACTCTAGATACCTGTGGAGCAAGCAATACCATCAGTCAAACAAATATGTATTATTCATTCAGAGTAATTATTATAATTATGTTATGGCTCAAACAGTGAACATGAGATTCACCATTGCAGAAAGTGTGTCAGAAGCTCCAAAGCTGAGTCATATCAGCACTATTAGACAAAACAAACATTCGAGATATAGAAAAAAATGTGTAAATGTAGTGTAGTGGCACTCCTTCAACTTTTATTATTAGCAATTTTTGGCTACATCAGGTCTGACCAGAGAATATAAGAACAGTGGGCACATGAGGGGCACATGGATTAGGAAAGCAGAAAAAATGGCATACTCTTAAGGAACACTTCTTTTGGGCTTGTAGAGGGGCTTCTAGGTCCCAAAAAGCTTAAGCCCAAAAGAACTCTCTGGATTCTACCTAGCTTATTTCCACCGAGAAGCAGCCTTCGTGTATATTTGCAAAAACCAGGAATGAGCAGATTCCTAGCCGTACGGGCTAGTCACTAAGAAATCAAATATCATTAAATTCATGCGTTACAAGCCTCAAGAAAGGAATCGTGCATCATCTTATCAAATTATACTTCCATCAGTCCAAGATGAATGTCCCTGTTTTTATACAACCACAGCATCAAGCAATACTTTCATCACTACTTTAATATTTTCAAGAAGACGCAAAACCACTTTCGTCTCATTATATTGAAAAGATAGAAGCAGAAGTTCAAGCCCAAAGGGGCAGATTACAGCACAAAACAGATGAAAGAAACAGGAAAATTAATTGACATCCCAAACAGCTGGGAGTACAGCGTGTAACCCCAGTGCACCTGGGCAAGCCCAGTGGTGTGGCCTCAGCCTTGATGAGGGAAAGCAGCCGCTGAAGATTCAGTTTCACGATGTTGACATATGCTCATAAATATTATAAAATGTTATTAGTGATAGAACGGTATTAAACATCCATGCTGGCCAAAACTGAAGATATACAACTACACACAAAGCCTAGCTACATATAGTTTGGACCTGCCAAATAGTATCAGTAGCTAAGGGCCAATTACATATATATGCAAGTTTTGCGAACAATGGGTAACATGGCAAGAAAAGGTTTAACCAAACAGCCTAAAACTTGATTAATTGTCCATTAAAGTACAATAGCTTCAAGAAAAAAATATAACAAAGGCACAGGACACAATGGCATTTCAAAGAAAAGCCAAACAGAAACGAGGAGGCATCAGCGAGATATTTAGATAAACTCATAGTTGTACTTTGAGATAAACAACTCAGTTTTGAACCAACAAATTCGATTTCATATCCAAAGCACACCTACTTTCAAATTTACTAAATATTCGCAAAACATCATACACTCATTATTTCATTAATATCGTAAAAGTGAAAACATGCACACTCGGACTAGTCTTAAGCTTGTTTAACACCATACTGGAAGAAAAAGCACTCGTTTGCCCTTGATGGAGGCTAGAAAGGGCTCTTTTTCCTTTTTACTTTGCTTTAAGGCATAAGATGGACTATATGAGATGGATTCGTAAATGACATCGAAATTTGGTTCTATTTTAGGTCAAGGGGTAAAGGACCTTTTTGAGGAAGATACTTCTGATCCCTTAAATATGAAGAAGAACCGGGAATGAACATAAAGCAGCGGCCATCTATGCATCCTAGATAATTAGATGTATTGCTCAGGCCGGTCTTATTCAATTAAACTGAAAAGGGAGGATATGGCAACATGAGTGATCACGATTATTATCAATTAGCGGATGAGAACAAATTATTTATCAGCCTGCCGCATGCAATGGCTCTCATATAGAATTGATTAAATGAACAATATTCCTAGATTTCAAACCAAGTTGTCATTAGGTATTACGGTTTTAAGATTATTAGCAATATTAAGAGATAGCGATACTAAGTAAAAGACTATAACTACATTTAATCTTAAGAATAAACCTATTGAGCTACCTATTTGACATCTTAGTTGGTTCAACGTAATTTTTCATGTTGTTAACTTCCCAATGTTTTGTATCTCATATTGAGAAAAAAGAAGGAACTGTGGCTATGCACTACAGAAAACGCCACCACACATGTACCAGAACAGAACAACATCGTTGTATGTTGCAGAGCAGAAGAATAAACAAGTGATGCGACACTACTTACAATTGCTAGCTTAACACGGAAGGATACGAATGGCATTCCATCAATCAATAATCAAAAATTAACTTGGTAGTGTAAAGGGGTAACTTATTTAACTGTGTGAAGTCATGGTATTACCTGCAGCATAGACACTTTCAAATGGATGATTGCAAAATTCCAGGATGCCTGCGGGAAGCTCCTCGAACTGCAATGACTTAAGATGGATCATGAAGACGCCTTTAAGTGTCCACAGAAACACCACACTGTTGTCCTCAGCAGACCCTAGTATCGATAAGTGCGCTCTTTCCTCATAGGTATTCAGGGGAAGTAGCTTGTTTAGTTCAATAGTTCTGTCCAGCACCCAGGTAGAAACAGCACCACAATTGGTTATTCTCTTCCATAATTGAGCGATGCATTCATATTTTGACACAAAGAGGAAACCAAGGCCACCACCCTCTGCACGCATAACCCTGTACTTATGTTTGCCCTCGGTAAACACATCAACGGGTGCCTGTATTACGGCTATGTTCTTCCTCTCCAAATCAAACTCGAGAATTCCAACGAAATCTCCAGTGAGTATCCAGTAAAGGGAATTCTCAACCAACACAGCCGGGCTTGGCCAGAGAAACCACGATGCCGCGGTCGCTCGTAGGAGCCTTGGGCGGGAGCGGTGCTGAGACAAGATCACCCCATACACCGGTCTCCGACGAATAAACGCAGGCGAGTGCTTGTCTCTGTTGTTTGTCCCTGTCATCTGCCACTGCCAAGACCACCTGGAAGTGTTGGACGTCACCGGCAGCAGCGCGGAGCACCGCCCCGTGGAAGTCCGTCTTGCCAAACCTCGCGGGAACGGGGATGCGGTGCTTGCGGGCGTTGACGGGATCCCATACCAGGACCTCCTCCCGCGATGCGTCGAAGAGCAGTAGGAGGCCATGGCGGCACCCGAGGACCACCGGGCGTTTTTCGAACTGCGAGGAGAAGCGCCCAGTTGGGACGCGATTGGGGGCATCCATGGTAGGCTCGAAGTGGAGGCCAAGTCTCTGATGTTCGACGAAGCAGCCGAGGAGGGGAGGGCTACGGCGGTGGCGGAGGCGGAAGCGGCGGGTGAATTTGGTGTCGGAGACAAGGCCGCGCCATTGCTTGCAGACGATGGCGGCGCGCGGGAGGGTGGAGGGCTGCGGGGGGAGGCGGAGGAGGATCTCGGAGAGCAGGTCTTCGTCTTCCAGCACCGCCGCCGCCGGCGATAAGGTGAGGCTACTCATCTCGCCCTCCTCACTCCTCGCCGCTGCGGGGAAAGTGAAGTGGATCTCCTCCGCCTTCAATCAATCAAGAAAAACTGAAGTCCGGCGGCGACGGATTTCGCGGGTGGTGGTGGAAACTGAGGTCCGGCGGCGACGGATTTCGGGTGGATTCGGTTGGGGAACGGGGGAGGGGTTCGAATCCGGTTGGTTAAATTGACTTGGGTTTGGGAGGGGAACCGAGTCCGACTCGTCTCTGGTTTCTTTATTTTGGAACAGTCAGAGAAGGGCATTCACAGGAGATGGGCCGGCCCGGGCACGACACGTGGTGGTCCCTTTACGGCCTCGTTCGGTTAGCCCCAACCCAGCGAGGAAGGAGGCGGAATCCCTGTCAATCCGTGTGGATCAGTTTGGCCCGGATTAGTTCCCGGCCCATCCATAACCGTGCGTTCGGTTACACCCGACGTGGAACTGGCCCCGGCCCAAACCCTCCCGACCCCGTCCGTTCCAGAGCGGATCAAATCATCGTGTCCTGACTCGTGGAAGAAATCCCCAACTACTCGTCACACGACGCAGCGGCGGCGCGACCCGGAGTGATCTCGGCGTCAGATCGCCAGCGGTGGCGGCGGTGACGGCATGCGCCTCCGCATCTCCAGCCCCGTCCCTCCTCCACGGCGGAAGCCTCTCGCCGGTAAAGCTCGTCTTCCTCCCACCTCATCTCCTTCTTCTCATCCGGCAATTTCTGAGGTTCTTGGATTCCGATCTAGCATCGGCAGTGACTTGCAGCAGTGACGTTGTTACAGCGAGGCCTAGTTTTCTCTTTGTAGTGAGCCGCTTGTCCTCTTCCTTCAGCCTCCCGTGAAAAGATTATCTAGGTCTAGTGTTCATGCAATAGGAGGAGACCAGCAAGTTTTTTATGAATTTCCATGTGCAAGGAGAAGGATTGACGGCTGGTAGGCATGTGCTTCATGCGATAGGAGGAGACCAGCTAGTCTCTTTTTTTTGCAAAGGGGATGGATCGATCTTGGTCTGCCATCATGTTGTATATAGGTTAATTTTGTACAACACATCCATCCATGTCTTATTCTGTTATTTTTTTCTCTGCGTTTTGGACGAAAATTAGCATGCATAGATGCCTCATGTCCTAAATAGAAGTCAGGTGTTTACTGTTTGCATTTTGGACGAAAATTATGGGTTGAGGAGTGCTGAACTGCAGCCTAGTTAATCTACTAGTTTCAGTACAAAGTTCACGTGTTTACTGTTTGCATCTGTACACCTTAGTTTTCATGGTTCTTTAACTTGAGCTCATTTCTGGTTGCATTTGTTAATTCAGCAAGTTCTTGCTATTTTTCCTTTGAATAAATTCCTATTTTCTGATTCCATATATGAGACTTTCGTTTTAACTTGCATACTAAACAGAATTATTTTTAGTTTGGCAATGGCTATGACAATAAGGGACCGCATTAGAAAGAGGAGGGATGATGAGGACGATGATATGATGTTGTTCATTTTGCCTGCACTATATCTGATGGGTTCTAGTGGAGGAAGAGAAAAGGTGAAACGTCATACATATATTTTAACTGGAGAGGAAAAGGTTCGGGAGCTACTTGAAGGGCATGTGAAGAATTGTAGGGTAGCATTTAGAATGGAACCTAGAATCTTCAGATCATTGACCAATTACCTTAGAAAGGAACGGTTGGTCCGTGACACTAGAATTAAGGTTGAGGAGAAGCTGGATTTTTTCTTGTACATGCTTAGCCATAATGCATAATTTGAGGATCTGCAAGGACAATTCGGACACAGCAATGACATCTATCATTGGCATATGAAGCATTTTTTTAACGAAGTTGTCCCTATCCTTGGCAACAGATTTTTGAAGCTTCCAAATCCTAATGCAGTGGATTATAAAATTCAGAGTGATTCTAGGTTTTATCCCTACTTCAAGGTGCTTATCTTTAAACTTGTATCTTGATCAGTACTTGTTGTTACAAATTCCGACTATAAAATCATATATAGGTTTCTTTTGTGCAGAATTGCATCGGTGCAATAGATGGCACACACGTACCAGTTTTCGTATCTCCTCAAGCTGCATCTCCATTTAGAAATAGGAAAGGAACACTTAGCCAGAATGCCATGATGGTTTGTGATTTTGATCTGAATTTCACTTTTGTCTGCTGGATGGGAGGGATCAGCCACTGATGCTAGGGTCCTTAGATCAGCATTGAATAGTGGTTTCCATGTACGTCCTGGGAAATTCTATCTAGTGGACGGTGGCTATGCAAACACCTCTTCTTTCCTTGCACCATATCGTGGAGTAAGATACCATCTCAAGGAGTTCGGTGCAGGTCACCGTAGACCTCAGAATTATAAAGAGCTATTTAACCACCGACATGCAGTACTTAGAAATGCTATAGAAAGGGCATTTGGGATTCTAAAGAAGAGGTTCCCCATCCTCAAGGTTGCAACATTGCATCAAATGCAGAATCAAGTGAAGATACCCATGGCTGCTGCATTATTACACAATATTATTAAAGCACTCAATGGAGATGAGCAATGGTTGGATGATCAGCAAGATAATATTCCTCCAACAAATTTTATTGATCTACCTGATGGCGATGAGGGCAATGAGCAGAGTGACACCCAGGGCAACAATCTCAGAGATACAATAGCACAACAAATGTGGAGTGACTACCAAAGGCGTAGAAATTAGTGTTATGTTATGGATCATATGTAATCTTTATGCATTAGAAATGGAAGAGTGTTCGGTTATGAATCATGTGTAATGTTTATGCATTAGAAATTATGTAATGAATATTATGAACTTGCGTAATGTTTCTGTTATGAATCATGTTCTAGAAATTGTGTAATTTTATGATATGAAAATTATGTATTTACTTAATGTTTATGTTATGAATGTTTCCAACAGCAAGCATGGTTGGAAGGGCTTCCCCAATGGTTTCAAAAGGTTCCCCCAGGTTCAGCTTGATCATGAACGAAAGTGGGTGACAGGGATTACGGAATGAAACCCACGTGGGGAAAGGAGTGACAGGGAGGGATTCATTCTGATCCCGCTTGGGTTAAAACCTCCTGGGGAAGTAAACCCATGGAACCGAACGGAGCCTACTAGAACCAAGAGCATCTTCAGCGCCGAATCCTACAACGGGGGAGGCTCGCGCCGCGCACCCCCGTCCCAGCAATGGGCCGGCCCATTGACAGCTTTTCTCTCGTTTTCTCTTTTTCTTTTTTTTCTTTTCTGTTTTGTTTTCCTTTCCTTTTTCTTTTATGTTTCTGTTTCTTTCATTTTTCCTTTTTCGTTTTCTTTTTCATTTTCTTTCTTTGTCACTTGTTTATGATTTTGAAAAATTCATTTTACTAAATGTTTAGATTTTTAAAATGTTCAAATTCAAAAATTGCTCATATTAAAAAAATATTCAAATTGAAAAAATTTCAAAATTTAAAATCTTCAGATATTGACAATGTTTAACTTTTGAAAATGTTCATTCTTAAAAATTATTCAGATTAAAAAAATGTTCAGATTTTGAAAAAGCTATATTTCTTTGTTTCAAGTTTCGGTTTAGTTTATCAGATTTGAAAAAAAATATTTTTTTAAAAAATGTTCAGATTAAAGAAATGTTCAAAATTTGAAAATGTTCAGCTTTTTGAAAAAATAACTGATTTGAAAAATGGGCAGATTAAAAAATTGTACAGATTTTAAAAATGTTTAGATTCTAAGAAATATTCAGATTTTCGAAAAATATGTTCGAAAGACACCATACCACAAGGGTATTTAGGGAAGATGTTATCAAAGACTGCAACATTACTAATCTTCCATGTAGTCCACAGAAGTGCAGCCGCACGAGCTTCCACCACTGCCCTAACTTTACTGGGAAAACTTCACACCCATTCACTAATCTCTACAGACTTACCAGGAGCACCGTTCAAGTAGAAAGTACACTTAATAATACTCCACAGATATTTCGCCACAACACACTCAAAAAACAGATGATCTATGGTCTCGACTTTGTCACAAAACATGCATTTCGATTTTTTTCTCTTTCCACCCCCTATGTAAAAGACTATCTTTTGCTAAGATACTATTATGCCCCCTGTCATCAAGAGAAATATTTTGACTGTCAAAGGAACTTTAATAAACCACAGTTTTCTATGCGGCCATTTAAATTGGGACATTTTTACAGCTAAGTACATAGATTGTACTGAAAAAATCCCAGACTTAGAAAGCATCCATACCAAGGAGTCCTCTTCTGTGGTTAGTCTTACATCTACACATACATTCTGAATTTGCTTCCATAAATCAGCTCTTACACCCCACAAGGTCCTCCTAAATCTCATACACCCCATCCTTCACCAAAAACCATAGCCACACTAATATTATTACTAAAAGTCAGAGCATACAGCCTCGAAAATCTGTCCCTTAGAGTACCAGAGATCCTCCCATAATCTCGTTCTAACCCCATTCCCTACCTTTTTTCTACAAAAAATGAGGAACAGGTCCTTCACTTTCATAAGACCTTGCCAAAAGTGAGACTACCCTGGTTTGAACTTGCACATAGATAAGATTTATTTTTAATATATTTATTTCTAAGCAGCTCTTGCCACATCCCATCACTCGTCTCCAATTTCCAAAGCCATTTACTAAGAAGACATTTATTCATAACCTCCAAATCCATGACACCAAGCCCTTCTTGGTCCACAGGCCTACACATTTTCTCCCAACTCACTAATTGATACTTCTTATTCCCTTCCTCCCCTTGCCATAAAAGACGCTTCCTATAAAAATCAAACTTCTTCAATGTGCCTTTCAGCACCTCAAACAAAGATAACATGTAAAGACTAACATTACTTAAGCTAGATTTAATCAAGGTCAATCTACCTCCATACGAATTTTGCCTACCTTTCCAAGTATGCATCTTTTTTTTCCCATTTTCTCTGCTGCCTCCTTCCAGTCAGAGTTATTAAGCCTAACCATACCCAAAGGAACCCCTAAATATCTAAAAGGTATTTTTCCTTCAACACATGTAAAAATAGAGGCATAATACTCGCCTCTACCCTTTGCCTTGCCAAAGCAAAATAAGTCACTCTTATGAAAATTAATATTTAGGCCTGACATTTGTTCGAAAAGAGACAAAATAAACTTTAAATTTCTGGCACTTTCTAGGTTATCCTTAAACATAAAAATAGTATCATTTGCGTATTGTGATACTCCCCCACCCCCTCTACAAGATCATCGGCTAACCCCTAAAAATGCCACTTTCACAAGCTTTTCTTACCATCAAAGATAGAGTATCTACTGCGTAATTAAATAAGATAGGGGACATAGGGTCCCCCTGCCTTAACCCTTTTTCGGTTTCAAAATAAGGACCTATCGAATCGTTAACCATGAAAACCACTTTACCATTTCTAACCATTTTCAAAATCCATTTTACAAGCATAGCAGGAAAACCTTACTGAGGCTTAGATTTTCTAGCACTAATAATAATGATTTCATATGCTCTCCAATTGCTCCACCCGCTTCTAAAGCGGAATCTTATGAAATTAAACCTGCTTGGTGAATCTTGTTATGAAGGAGCAATTTTCTCGTGCTAGTACTGATGATGTCGCCTCTCATTTAAAAAGCTTTGTTGAGTTATGTGATATGCAAAATTATAAAGAGGTAGAAAGTGACATCATAAAACTGAAACTCTTCCCTTTCTCTTTGAGAGGGAGAGCGAAAGAATGATTATTGTCTTTGCCTAGGAATAGTATCGATTCTTGGACTAAATGCAAAGATGTTTTTATTGGGAAGTATTATACACCTACTAAGATAATATAATTGAGGAGTAACATTATGAACTTTAAACAATCTGATCCAGAACATGTTGATCAAGCTTGGGAAAGAATGAAATCTATGGTCAAAAAATTGTCCCACGCATGGATTAACTACTTGGATGTTTGTCCAAACTTTTTATGCAAGTTTGAATTTTTCTTCAAGGAACTTGTTGGACTTGGCTGCGAGAGGCACCTTTATGTCCACCACATTAGGTGCAGCAACTAAACTCTTGGATGATATGATGGTAATTATTCTCAATGGCATGCCAAAAGAGCTCCAATTGGTAAGAAGTTCAATTATGTCGAGAAAATTTCCTCTATGAATGAGAAGGTTGATATGATTATTTATATGCTTGCTACCAAACAACCCCCTGTTGATCCGAATAATGTTCCTCTTGCTTCATTGATTGCTCAAGAAAAGTATCAATTATTTGATGTTAATTTCCATGCTAGAAAAATTTCAACAACAATGCTTATTGAAATAATTTTGGTGGTAACAACTATAAACCTTATCCTACTAATAATGGCAACTCTTATGGCAATTCTTATGGTAATTCTTACAACAACAGTAGGAGTGTGCCCTCTGATCTTGAGAGTGTATTAAAAGATATTATCACTACGCAAAAGGCTTTCAATAGAACTGTTCAAGAAAAAACTTGATAGTTTTGCCTCAAAAGTGGAAAATCTTGCTCATGATGTTGAAATTTTGAAAATAAGAACCACTCTTCTTCAAGACAAGCCCACTGAATCTTTAAATGCTCTATCTATTCAAATTAATAATAATAAGAGGATGTTAGCTCGCTTGCACACTAGGTGGGCTAGAGATGAAGAAGAAGCTAAAACTGCTGAATTGAATAGTAACATTGTTAATGTTTGCACTTTTTAAACTATTGATGATCCTCCTAATATTTTTAAAGATGATGATATTTATTTTGATAATTACAATCTTACAAAAGTAATAAACTTCCTACAAAAAATCGGTAAGGTCCCTGATGTTAGTAAGTTAAACATTGCATTTACTAAACATATCACTTATGCTCTTATCAAAGCTAGAGTGGAAAAGCTTCAACTTGGAACCTCCATTCCTAGAAAATTACAAGATGGTTGGGGGGGGGGGGGCACTAGTGAAAGTATGAAGCCTATGCCTTTTTTCCAAGCATTGTTACACCGTTTTTAGTCACTTTTGCCACTTGTTTGCTTGCTGCCATTTTAATTAGAGAATTACAAAATCACCTTTTACCATCCATATCACTTGCATTTAACTATCTCTTCGCCGAACTAGTGCACTGCTAATCGGTGAATGATGCGTTGGGTGGTGCCCCAAGCGAAGGCGTGGATGTAGCAAGTAGCAGTTTTCCCTCGTTAACGAACCGAGGTTTATCGAACCAGTAGGACTTTGAAATCAACAACAAAGTGAATGTTGAAGATCTTTGGCGCTTAATCTTCAACAGACGTGGACCTGCACACACTCAACAAAAATACTTTGCCCCCAACGGCGGAAAGGTTGTCAATCTTTCCGGTCTCGTAGAAAACAAAGCGGTTAATTGTATAGTGAAATAGATGAAAATATGAAAATGGACCAGTGGAGTAATGATGATGAAAAGTGATGAATAAAGGTTGCAATTAATGTAAAAAGATGGACCGGGGGCCATGGGTTCACTAGTGGAGTCTCTCAAGTAAATAAAACACTTATATGATGGGTAAACAAATTACAGCTGGGCAATTGACAAGATTATAACACAAACTTAATCTAGCTATGACAAAGAGAACATGATAATATTTATGTAGGCATCACGACAATGAACAAAGATCGTTGAGTCCAACTGCATCTTTGTCTAAAAAGTCCACCGTGGGATCGCTATCCAGCCTGTCACCCAACGGTATTAAGTTGCAAGCAACGGACAATTGCATTAAGTAAAGCGCATGAAGTAAGAAATACTAATATCAAAAGAGACATTAACACCGCTGTTTTACCCTTAGTAGCAATAGCACACCCTCGCCCTTAGACGTTTCTGTCACTCGTGCCCAGGAACAAAAGGGGGCATGAACCCACTATCTAGCATAAATACTCCCTCTTGGAGATACACACAATCACTTGGCCAAAGTAACTACACACATCGGAGAGCATGCAAGAACATAAATAAACATATAAGAATCATGCACAATCTGATCATAACTTCATAATCCATCGGATTCTAGCAAACACATCACATAGCATTACAATAGTCGATCTTGATCATGTTAGGCAGATCACAAGATCATAAGACATGAAGCACAAGAGAGACATGTAGCTACTGCCATGGACCCATGGTGCAAGGTGGGACTATTCACAAATCATCCCGGAGGAAGACATGGCGATGAAGAGCCATCCGGGATCGATCTCCCTCCGGCAGGGTGCCGGGATCAGCTTCAGAATCGCCCCCGAACTAGGGTTTACGGTGACTGAGCGTCGGGGTGACTTCTCTAGAAAATAATGGCCGCCTCGATGTTTTTAGGGTTAATGTGATTTTATAGGTGTCGGAGGGGGCCGAGGGGGTGCCCACAGGGCAGGGGCGGGTCCCACCCGCGGGCTGCCCTAGGGCCGCGGCAGGGGGCCGCCCCTGGCCTGTGGGTGGCCCCCCAGGTCGCCCTTTGGTCTCCTGGTGCCTTCCGTCAAATAAAAATTCCCCGTAAATTTTCGTCCAATTCCGAGAATATTTCCAGAAGTAAATTTTCTGAAATACAAAAACAGCAAAAACAGGAAACTAGAACTAGGCATCTTGTCAATAGGTTAGTCCGACAAAATGCATAAAAATGATTAATCTGATAATAGAAACATGTGACAATATCACAAAACTAGCATGGATCAATCAAAAATTATAGATACGTTTGACACGTATCAGCATCCCCAAGCTTAACTCCTACTCGTCGTCGAGTAGGTAAGTGATTACAAAATAATTTTTGATGAGACATGCAACCAACACAATCATGATCAAGATAGTAATGTAAGGCATAGGATGTGAATGAAGTGATACAAAACAATTTTCTATAGTTGATAGCAAGAAAGCAATGAATAACCAAGTTGAATCATTCAAGCAAAACCTTTCATAAATAGTACGTTAAAGCCATGAAAGCAATGTGATCCACATATTTGATTAATTCTCAAAGGTAATAGTTCCATGACAAAAGTGTTTGAGAATCAAAACAAAGAAGATGTAAGTTTTAGCAAAAAGCTTCAACTTCCAACGGTAAAGTCAATATAAAGATTCATGTTTAATCTGACGATGCAATATGATCAATGATACTCAGGGTCAATGCTAGATGTTTGCTTTGGTGGAGATAGAAGGAAAAGGAAAACTGACTCAAAATTAAAAGTAAAAGAAAGGCCCTTCGCAGAGGGAAGCAGGGATTAGTCATGTGCTAGAGCTTTTTATTTTTAGAAAATAGAAGTAAAACAATTTTGAGAGATGCATGCTTTCGTCAACGATTTCACAACAGAGAAGCTATCTAGTCCCCCATAACAAGCAAGGCTTTTAGACTTGTGAGAGCAGCTGGTTTTTAGAGGAACGAGTACATTCCTCTTTCTCCTTGGTTTCACCACTGTCCAATGTTTTGAGCTGATTTCTCAGATTTTCATTCCGCGGAGGAGAATGGTGAGTTATATTTATATTTTGCTTAAGCTGCTCTCGGGTTGATTCAAGTGAAGACGTAAACCATCGACATCGGGTGAAAGGAGGGAGATGACCTTGCTTGTCACAAGTTATATCTAGCTCTCTACTGCTTCCTCATGAGCTTAAAAACAGAGGCACAAAAAGGAGTATTTTGAATATTTAAAGATAGCACATGACAAATTTACTTGGAATGGCAAGAAATACCATGCATAGGTAGGTATGGTGGACTCAGCTGGCAAGATAGTTTGGCTTTGGGATTTGGATGCACGAGTGAACTCTACACTCAGTACGATTTTTTGGGCTTAGCAAAAGGGGTATTTGAAGCAAACATCTAACATTAACAGGTAACAGAGTAACATAAGACATTAGTCAATCGTAACCATAAAAGCTCCACACCGTCTCCCTTGTTGACCAAACAATTCTTTTGATGGAAAGATTAGCTTTATGAATTAACAACTATGAAACACAACACAGTTTCAAGCTTTTAACCGTATTTCTTTACTAATCAATTCCACTCAAATAACCTGCAAGTTTAAGCATTCAGCTTAATATCTCAAAACAAATGAAAAGTATCAAGTATCCACACAATGATCTACAAGACTATGCAGGCTTTCATTTCATTCCAATATCACATGAATAGCATTTTGTCAATTTGACAATTCAAGCAATTTATCAATAACAACTCTCCAACAAATATAAATGAAGAACAAGAGAGTTTAACACTACTAGAAAAAGGCTTACCGTCGGCGGCCGTTTTTGGGCTATCCCCGGCGGTTTGCAAACCGCCGGCGACCACCTCGCCGGTGGTACCGGGGGTAAACCAACTTACCACCGGCGACCTGCCCAAACCGCCAGGGGTAACTCACGCTAGCGCTGGCGACCTGCCCAAACCGCCGGCAGTATGTATATACAGGATTAAAAAAAAAATCCACACACTCAACACACAACGCACAGGCAGAAATCTCGGTTTATTTTATTTGTATACTGAACATGTATTACAACTTTTCAACTAGACCCGTACAAAAAAAAACAACAAAATCAGCTGCAGCTGATCCCTCCACCTTCTCGCAGAATCGCCACCGGCCAGGTCCTCCTCCTGCGTGCTCGAAGTCGAGCTACCTACACAAGAAAGTATCGTGATTATCTGTTGACATCTACTGATAGCTACAATTAGTTTGACATCTACCGGAAAAAAGAAAGCACAATCATAACTTCTGCTACCCTACAAGCCTAGTCAAACATGGCGCATTGTATATTAACCTGAATCACAAAATGTCTTCAGAAACAAACCAAATATGTACTTCCTTTATGTGATATAGTCACTTGAAAAGATAGATTGACAAGGCGGAAACTAAACAAGTGCAGTTGTGAACATTATATTCTAAGAAGAGAAGAAACACACCAGCAGGTCAACTGAGTCGACCATTAGTTCACCATATGCCTTAAAGATTTAGTTTCATTGCAAAAGCAACAACATCAAATACTGTATAACATATCAACATGTTCTAGCGACCGACAAAAGCAGGAAAATTAAAAGGCTTGAGGTGCTTACATATAGCTGTCAGCTGATGTTTCCACTCTTAGCAGTCATCTCACAGGTACTGGTATAGGTTAGTACTACCACCACTAACATAAAGCATCCACATCACTAACGTTCAGTTTATAGCGAGATAATACTCATGTCTAATCATGCTCAGACTTATCAACAAGTGCAACCACAACTGATTTACTACCTGTCCAAGGATGAGCATGCCATCTTCAAGTGAGAAAACGACTATCCAAGCTGAGCCGGTGGTCATCTTCAAGGCCTATATACACAAGTTAAATATGAGGCTCAGTTACTTGTACAAAAAATAGCAGAGATGGGAATAATCAGATGTCAATGGAAGTCATCTTGTTTTACAGATTCAGCTCAAGTCTAAATTCATGTAGGTATGGCACTGAAACAATATGGTCATGTTGTTCCTTACTAGTACGTTACTGAATATTAGAGCATTCCTGCATATGCATGTCTTAAAGTGAAGGAAATCTGCCATATATGCTGGCACCGAATCTGCAGCTAGCTATGAAATCATACGAACATCTAGATCTGCATAAACTGAAATCAAAGTGTGTAGTAACCCGAACTTAACCTTGTTGACCAGTGTATTGATGAGTAATTTTTTTGGTTCAAGACAAATGATACGTACTGGTCTTTGACCCGCACAGCAGGCTAGGGTACGACGCGGTGGCGGACCGAGATCGGAGGGGCTCACCGTGGGGAAACCGGATAGAATCAGCCATCAGCGGCGACCTGGACAAAGGATTGAGCCACCAGCCCATCCACCGCCCGCGCGCGACGCCGCCAGATCTCGTCGACCCGCGCGGCTCCTCCACGAGGCGATCGAAGACGAGGCTCGCGGCTCCTCCACATGGCAGTCGACGACGAGGCGCGCGGCTTCGTCCACGGGCTCCTCCACGTGGCCGACGGCGTCTGCGAGGTGGATGTTAGGATTAGGTTTGCGGGGAGTTTGCGGGGGCGAGGGCGAGGGGGGAGAGAGGGAGGGAGGGGAGAGGGGGCTCACCTGCGGAGGAAGGGACGGCGGCGGCACTGGCTCCAGGCGGATGGGCGGTAGGCGGCGGATCGAGAGGGACGGGCGGCAGGAGGCAGCTCGATCTGGAGAGAAAGGGAGGAGAGAGGAGACGAGGGAGGTGGGGGTCTGGTGGGCGCGATGTGCACGTATACCTGCGTGGGTGGACGAGGTGGTCCACTTATCCCCGGCGAAAAATGATGAAACCGCCGACGCTAATTGCCATTACCCTGGCGGCTCCCAATTCTTACCGCCGGGGGTATTTTGAGGCTCAGCGGCCTAGTTTACCCCCGGCGGCTGCATATCTTCACCGCCGGCGCTAATGGGCTTATCCCCGGCGGTTTTGGGCCAAACCGCCGGCGGTATTTCGAGGCCAGCCCATCTGCCTTTACCACCGGCGAAAAAAATGCAAACAGCCGGCGGTAACGTGTGCTGCTATAAGCATTTTCCTAGTAGTGTAACATCAACTACTAGCAGCCCTAAACAAGATAAAAGCTAAAAGCGAGAGCTTACTAGCAAACAAACAGTAGCTAAGAATACTCAACAAGATATAAGCGAAGCAAAGGAGTATTCAAATGAAAAATCGGAGCGTGTCTCTCTCCCACACAAATAAAGCTAGGATCCAACAAGGATATGACCAGCAAACAAACAAAAAACTAAAAGTAAAAAAGACGCTCCAAGCATAGCACATAATATGTAAAGTGATAAAAACTTAGTTCAACGAAGACGACATCATGATAGTCTATGAAGAAGAGGGGATGCCTTGGGCATCCCCAAGCTTTGACGCTTGATGGTTCTGGATATTCAGAGGGGGTGCCATGGGGGCATCCCCAAACTTGAGCTCTGATCCATCTTCAATGTCTTCATTATCCTCTCCTTTGGAACTTAAAAACTCCCTTAAAACAAAACTTCTCATAAACTGATTAGAGGGTTAGTGCTCATAAATTAAAATGCACATGTGTTCAACTCAAGACAAATTGCAAACAACTTTATTGGGCATTAGCTACAGTTCACTAAGCCTCAATGTGGCACTCCTCCCCAAGAGTATCACATTTGACGATAGTAAAAAGACGAATACAAAATAAAAACAGAATCTGTCAAAAACTGAACAGTCTGTAAAGATTGAATTTTTCGAGAAACTTCTGTAACTCAAATCAGAAAACTCAAAACTAACGGAAGATAGATAAAAGTATCAGACTTGCTTTCTAAAAATCGCAGAAAAATATAAAATTCAGAGATTTTCCTTAATTTCGAACAGTGAAGGACATAAATCTGTTTCTGGACAGCAAAACAATACCTCGCACTTTCAATGCATTAGAGGCTAAACTTGGCACAAAAAACCAAAAGAAAAAGATACAATGAAATTGCTACAGAGGCAACAACTTCATGACTCAAGAAAAACAAAAACAAAAACAGACTATTCAGTGCTGCGCAATGCCCTCTCTCACATTGAGATTGGTGCATACTTCGCGAGCACATCCAATTCCGTGGGAGAACTTCATCCTGTTCTACTACACATAAGCCAACTATCTTCCTCAAAACAGCCACCATACCTACCTATCACGGCATTTCCATAGCCGTTCCGAGATACATTGCCATGCAACATCCATCATTACATTACATGACTTGATGTCGTTCTTCATTACCATATAGTTTGCTTGATCATTGAGTTAGTGTGCAGCGTGGCTTGCCACATGTTCTACATTTTTTCCACACTATGCTCGATCATGCATATCTTCTTTTATACATCATGTACTAGTCTTATGAGTTATGAGTACCAAAAGTGTGATGATCATCTTGTAAAAATAGAGTGTTGCCCCTACCTATGAGCATATTGAAAAGAGTCCAAAGTGGCCACATAAAAGAGTCCAAAAGAGACCAATGAGAGAAAATTTAAAAGAGCCACGGAGGCCACAATTAAAAAAAAGAAGAAGAGAAATATAAAAGAGAGAGGGGGCAGCACTATTATCCTTTATTCCACACTTGTGCTAGTTAGCACCTACACTTCATTATAGCGAGTTTTCATGTTTCATTTGTATAACTATGTGGGGAATTAACGTTATAGAACTTGGCTTGTATATTCCAAGGATGAGCTTCCTCAAGTGAGCTCTAGGTCTTAATGAGCAAGCAAGTTGGATGCACCCCCACTAGTTCCATTGGAGAGCTTTCATACACTTATAGCTCTATGTGCATCCGTTGCATGACAATCACTACTCCTCATGCAGTGTCAACTATGGGACTTCCTTCTGTCTTGTGGTTACTTTCTCCATTGTTTGAGCCTTTTTTTGACCTTCCAAACCCCATCATTGTTCTCTTTTCCATAACATCATGGTGCCAAAGCCACTTCTTACTTGCACTAGTTGAGTAGACTTCGAAACAGTTGATTTGTGAAGTAGATGGATTAGGACACCTGACTTGAGCTTGGCTATTTTCATGAATGACTAATTAGATGCTTTGAAGAATGATTGATACTTTACATTGGAGACATAATTCGCAATTCTTCTTTCTAAACCTTATGTATGGTTCCATGTCTCCAACGCACTTATTCATGAAAAGTTTCTAGCATTTGTTAGCTAGCGTTTGTTAATCATTGTTTGCTTAATGTCAACTATAGACAATTGTTTTGGATCACCTTATTCACTTCATGTGCTTTGCATTACTATCTTGATCAAGATTGTGTTGGTTGCATGTCTCATCAAAAATTATTTGTTATCACTTACCTACTCAAGGACGAGTAGGAGTTAAGCTTGGGGATGCTGATACGTCTCAAACGTATCTATAATTTTTTAGTGATTCATGCTAGTTTTGTGATATTGTCACATGTTTTTACTGTCATTTATATCATTTTTATGCATTTTGTCGGACTAACCTATTGACAAGATGCCAAGTGCCAGTTCCCTGTTTTTGTATTTCAGAAAATTTACTTCTGGAAATATTCTCGGAATTGGACAAAAATTTACGGAGAATTTTTACTCGACGAAAGGCACCAGAAGACCAAAGTGGAGCCTGAGGGGCCACCCACAGGGTGCAGGCGGCCTCCTGCCGCGGCCCCCTGGGACCCGCGGGTGGGGCCTACCCCAGCTCCTGGGGCACCCCCTCGGCCCCCTCCGACGCCTATAAAATCCCTAAAAACCTAAAAACATCGAGGCGGCCATTATTTTCTATAAACTCGACCCCGACGCGCCGTCACGGAAAACCCTAGTTCTGGGTCCAATCTGAAGCTGATCCCGGCACTCTGCCGGAGGGGAGATCGATCCCGGAGGGCTCTTCATCGCCATGCCTTCCTCCGGGATGATTTGTGAGTTGTAGTGCCCCGACCCCAGAACTATACAGTGAAGCTTTGTGCAACCGGTCATGCTACACAATCGAAGGTTACTGGGTTTACCAATCCCAGGCCAAAACGTTTGGCAGGCGTGCTCGGAATGGATCATCGGCATGCAACACTTCGATCATGCCATAAGCTCAGACATAACTATCACGTATAGTAGAGAGATTAGGACTTGTGGAACAACTGGCACATCACAGACTCTACGACACAAAAGAGATCATATAGCAACTCATATATGAGAAAGATACAAATATTACACACAAAAGGGGTCACCAACCCAATAGTACATCAAGCGGAAGCGAAGTAGCGTTGTCTAATACAACAAGATCCAAATATAGGGCCTAAGAGGCCTACACATAAATAACCCCAGCCAGCTTGTTCCACGGTCCCAAGCTGCCACCTGGGAACCCCGAACTACTCGTCGATGTCCAGGAAGAAACCACCTAGCTGCTCGGTGTCGTCCTCCTCTGAAACAAATTCATAAAGGCAGCAAAGAGAGACTGAGTACGACGTACTCGCAAGTTTAGTAGGGCGATATAGGCCCAATGCTGACGGAGGCTCTAAAGCTGTATGTATCTATTTTGCAGAAAGCTAGTTTTCAATTTATAAAAGTATAAGAGACCCATGGCATCGACTACTCAGAGTTGTTTATCTCAAAAGGGATAAGAGGGTAAACTTCACTTCGGTTCTCATCGAACCAACTTGTAGCCAAAACAACTCTCATCTCCACCAAAGGCACTCCCTCGAATCACCCTCGAGGAAATGAACCTTTTAAACACACGTTGAGTTGCAACCTTTAGCTGCCAAATTAATTAATTAAGGTTAAGGTTCTCTATGAGCTAATCCGCCTTTCCCAAGAGTTTGTCCATAACCGTGGACACGGCTTTTCGAAAAGATTTAACCTGCAGGGGTGTACTAATTTACCCATTGGTACCCTCCAGCTCACCTGATTGGCCCTCTTTCCGGGGAAGGCCGACGAGTGGGCGCGGTTAAACCTTTACCTCGCATGAGACTATCCAAGAGTCATCTGTGGCAACAGGGCAAGTTTACCCAGCCTATTTCAGCCCCTGCCCCCATCGCCACGTCCTAAACACAAATCCTCCGCAACATTTTCTTTTCCACTCACACGCAAATGGAAAATCGAACTAGAGGACCCTTGGATACGCCCGCACAAGTTATTCAGTTAGTAAGGAGCCCATACTCCCACCAATGGCAGCACGCTCGGTTCTTGGTTCTAGCTAAAAGCACTCTCAGCCTAGACGGCAAGGATGAGGCAAAACACCATCCCCGATGGCAACTCATCCAAGCCTTTTAGCAAATTAATTATCCACCACAAGTAACCATCATGTCTGAACATTCCATTAACATCATAATAATGGAATTTAATCACCGGAAAAAATATAACATTTGACTAAGCATAGCTACGCATATATAACAACAATTATATCTTTGTCTCCGGCCAACACATCAAACCTAGGGTTTATAGGAGGGGAAGCATGTGATGGTTCAGGGGATAAACATGCATTCATAAGATACTCTACATCTTGAGCAAAGTGACCTTGGAATCGCATGCAATATTATGGTGGATAAAATAAGTTTTTAAACAATAGGATGCTAGATGCCAAGAAGGTTAGGTTATCTCTTGCCTTGCTGCCGGGGCGTGTAGTACGGCTCGTCGAGGTAGGTAGGGGTGACCTCAACTCCGGAATCTATCGATACCGAAGCAAGAATAGAAGAACAAAATAAATCACACGAAGACAAGGTGCAATGCACAATCACATGATGACATGACAAGTTTATGCATAGATATCATCATTTAATTTATTTAACAAATTAAATAGAGTTCCAAATAATTAGTGCAATTATTTGGAAACAACCCCATATTTATCTTAGTGACCACATTATTTATAAATTATTACATTATTATAGAAGTGACTCAAATATGCATGAACATGACATGGTTAGTAGATTTTGCTCTCTTGATCATTTTGGTACCTCGTTTGGAATTTTCCGAGTACCGATGAATAAATAGCGAATTAATAACTATTTGAATTTATTTCTTTTAATAAATTTAAGAAAAACATCAAATAAATATTTGTGATCATGATGTGACATTAGCATGGTTTGATAACATTTGAAGTGCTGATCACATTAATATTTTATTCATAAATTTCGGTTAATTATTTCACAAGTTATGAATTTTTCCGGATTAGGTAATAATTATGTCATTTTAGGGTTTCCTAATTAAAGGGAAATTATTTTTCTCAAGAGAGCATGGCAATGTCACCAATAGATGGGTATTGTTTTTCTGAACAATTTGATAGTTATAATTACATTTTTTGGAGCAATATTTAAAAGATATTAATTATTTAATTAAATTTTAGCTCCAAAAAGAAAAGGGTAAACAACCAGACATGCCGGCCTTGTGCCGGCCAGGCCGGGCCGCAGGCCGGGCAGGCTCCCGAAGCCACCGGCCTTTGGCCGGCCCAGGCTGGGCTCCCAGGCCGGGAGGGTGGCCGAAGCCTCCGGCCTCGTGCCGGCCCAGGCCGGGTGTCCAGGCCGGGCACCAGCCCGAGGCTTCCGGCCTCAGGCCGGCCCAGCTGGTGCTCAGGCCGGGGCACAGGTGACGGTGACGCGGCGGTGACCGCCGGCTAAACGACGACGAGCGAGGGGGAGAGGGGGAAGCGGCGGGGCGCGCACGCGGAAGGGAATTCACCTTGAGCAAGCGGGACTGGTCAGCGCGGCGAGGGGGGTCGGCGTCGACGGGAATCGGCCGGCGGAGCGCGGCCGAGGCGGGGGAGGTCGAGGACGATTCCGTCGAACCCGGGCCACCCCGACTCGATTTCGTCGGTGAGGAGGGAGAAGAGGATGCGGCGAAGCAGATGGCGGCGTCGGCTTGTCCCGGGGAACTCCAGAACGTGGCGAATCGACGGCGACGGCATCGGCACCGCGGAGGACGGCGAGGGAGGCGAGGGTCGGTCTCGATCCGGAAATTGGGGGAGGAACGGGGAGGAGAGAAGGAGGGGAGCAGGTGAGCGACGACGGCAGCCTCCTTAGTCGCCCGGGACCACGGCATGGTGCGGAGCAGCTCGGTCGGCAACGCGGCATGGCGCCAGTGCCGACGGGCACTGTGGAGAAGAAAAGATTTTCACGGAAACCCCCTGGCACAATTTCCAGTAATTGCAAAAAGGTCCAGCAGCCCTTTTAGCGATTTAATTGGGGCCTTTAAACAATTTTATAAATTCTGTAAAAATTGTAAAGCCTCCCCATGACATGTAGGAGCTCCACAAAAATTGGTGCCCCAAAATAAAATGTTTTGGCCAACCTTTGTTCACAGGTTTTACTTATAGGTACTTTTGACAATTTACAAATTGTAATTAATTGGAGCACTTAAACAATTCCAAAAATAGTGAAAATATTCATGGAGGCTCTCACAATAATATTGAAGCTCCCCATGATTTTAGTTTGAATTTTTGGAAAACTTAACTTGGTTCCAAAAATAGAATTGAATTAAACCAATTTTGGATTCTCAATTTCATTTCTTATTTGGCAATATTTAGATTTTTGAGAATTGGTTATAACATGTAAACTTGGAACTTCCTAAACAATTTGGAAGTCCAAGAACATGTGGTTTGACAAATTAAGTAATTGTATTGTTTTGGGTGTTTGGGAAGTTTGCCTCCCCATTTAATTGCTTGCATATGTTGGTAGTTTAGAAATAGCAATTTTCATATGCATGCCATGATGCAAACAAGAGTGCAAAAAGTGGAAAAATTCATCGTATTTTTCATTACAAGCTGGGGCTATTACAATTCTACCCCCCTTACAGGAATCTCGTCCCGAGATTCTAGGCTTGAGTGAAGAAGGCGGGATATTCCTGTCGAAGACTAGTTTCTCGCTCCCAAGTGGCTTCTTCTTCGGAATGGTTAGACCATTAGATTTTGAGGAATTTGATAGTCTTGTTGCGGGTTTTCCTCCCCGCTTCATCCAAGATGTGGATAGGATGCTCGCGATAGGTCAAATCCTCCTGGATGTCCAACACCTCATGATCAAACCCACGGATTGGATCCTTGAAGCAACGACGGAGTTGGGAGACATGGAATACATCATGCACATCCGGAAAGTTGGAGGGTAGCTCGAGTTGATATGAGAGATCTCCTCGCTTGGCTAGGACGGTGAAAGGGCCAACATAGCGAGGTGCCAATTTGCCCTTGCTTCCGAAGCGACGAACGCCTCGGAGAGGAGAGACTCGAAGATAGGCTTTATCACCAATTTCATAGTGAACCTCTTAATGGTGCTTGTCATAGTAGCTTTTCTACCGGGATTGAGCAGCCTTGAGATTATCCCAAATGATACGGACTTTCTCCTCGGCTTCATTGATCACATCAGGACCGAAGAGTGGCCTCTCTCCGGTTTCAGACCAATTCAGAGTGGTTCGGCATTTTCTCCCATAGAGAACCTCAAAGGGAGCCATTTGCAAACTGGCTTGATAGCTGTTGTTGTAGGAGAACTCGGCGATGGGGAGATATTTTTCCCAACCCTTGCCGAAGGAGATGACACATGCCCGAAGCATGTCCTCAAGCACTTGGTTCACCCTTTCAGTTTGACCGTCAGTTTGAGGGTGATAGGCTGTGCTGAAGTTGAGGCGGGTTCCAAGAGCCTTTTGGAAGCTTTGCCAGAATTTGGACACAAACAGACTACCACGGTCTGTGATGATCCTCAAAGGAACCCCGTGCAAGGGAACAATCCGGGCCATATACAGCTCAGCCAATTTAACGGAGTTGATATCCTCGCGAACGGGGAGGAAGTGGGCGACCTTGGATGGACAATCAATGAATACCCAAATGGCATTGTTACCCTTTGGTGATCTTGGAAGGCCGGTGATGAAATCCATACCAACTTCATCCCATTTCCACTCGGGAATGGCTATGGGGCGAAGGGTACCAACTGGCCTTTGATGTTCAGCCTTCACTCGGCGACAGACGTCGCATTCAGCAACATACTCGGCGATCTCACGCTTCATGCAAGACCACCAGAATTGACGGCGAAGATCTTGGTACATTTTGGTGCTACCCGGATGAATAGAGATGGGTGACTCATGAGCTTCTGAGAGGATCAACTCTTTTGTGTTCCCACTCTTGGGCACCACTAGACGGTCACCGAAGTAGACAACACCATTGTCATCAACCGAGAAACAGTTGGCCTTCCCATTTGCTATTTTCTCTTTGATCTCGAGGATTTCAGCATCATTTTGTTGGGCGGCCTTGATTTCATCCTCAAGAGTGGATTTGATCTCCAGATTAGCTAGATATCCGGAGGGAACAATCTCCAGATTCAACCGAGCAAATTGTTCATGGAGAGCAGGTTGGGCCCTTTCAACCATCAAGGTGCGGCAATAAGCCTTGCGACTCAAAGCATCGGCCACGACATTTGCCTTTCCGGGTTGATAATTGAGGGTCACATCATAGTCTTTGATTAATTCCAACCATCTTCTCTGTCTCAAGTTCAGATCCGGCTGGGTGAAGAGATACTTCAGGCTTTGATGATCAGAATAGATCTCGCAACGGTTGCCCAACAGGTAGGGCCTCCATTGCTTCAGAGCATGTACCACGGCAGCAAGCTCTAGATCATGAGTTGGATAGTTTTGCTCATGTGGTTTGAGTTGACGGGAAGCATAGGCGACAACATGGCCTTCTTGCATCAAAACACAGCCCAAGCCTTGGAGTGACGCATCACAATAGACGACAAAGTCTTTGTCGGTGTCGGGAATGACAAGCACCGGGGTGGTAGTGATCTTGACCTTGAGAGTTTGTAAACTTTCTTCGGCTTTGTCTGACCACACAAATTGTTTATTTTTCTTGAGGAGGTCAGTCAGTGCCTTGGCTATCTTGTAAAAGCCCTCGATGAATCGACGGTAATAACCCGCCAACCCGAGGAAGCTACGGATGTCTTTGACGGACTTGGGAGTTGGCCAATCCAGGATTGCCTGAATCTTGTCAGGTATCACCGCTACTCCAGCAGCTGACACCACATGACCGAGAAAAATGAGCTCCTTTAGCCAAAACTCACACTTGGAGAACTTGGCATATAGGCGGTGATCTCGAAGCTTGGTCAGAACTAGCCGAAGATACTCGGCATGCTCGTCTTCGGTTTTGGAATAGACAAGGATGTCATCAATGTAAATAATGACGAACTTGTCGAGATACTCGTGGAAGATGGAGTTCATCAGCCTCATGAATGTAGCCGGAGCATTTGTGAGGCCGAAGGACATAACGGTGTACTCATACAGCCCATAGCGGGTAGTGAAAGCCGTCTTCAGAATATCCTCCTTTCTGATTTTGATCTGGTGGTAGCCTGATCTCAGATCCATCTTGGAGAATACCGTTGCACCAGATAGCTGATCGAACAGGTCAGTTATTCGAGGAATGGGGTACTTGTTCTTGATGGTCACCGCATTCAAAGGGCGGTAATCCACAACCAGCCGAGGAACGTTTGTATCCCTCGTTTTGACAAAGATGACTGGGCAGTCCCAAGGCGAGCTACTCGGACGGATGCATTCTTTTTCTAGCAGCTCATCAAGTTGCTTCTTCAATTCAGTTAGCTCTTCCGTTGGCATGCGGTAGGGCCTTTTGGAAATTGGGGCGGTTCCCGGAACCAACTCAATCACAAACTCCACGCTGCGGTCAGGCGGCATGCCGGGCAATTCCTCCGGAAAAACATCAGGGAAATCACACACCACAGCAACTTCATGAATTTCAGGCGGTGTGGTTCCTTCCAGGAAACATAAGCTGATCTCCGGTGAGAGGAGTGGCAGCGGACGGAATTGCGGACGAAGGTGACCAATAACTCACCAGCCCGATGGTTGGGTGGATCACGGTGACAGACTTGGCAGCACAGTCCAGATTTGCCTGATATTTGACTAGCCAATCCATCCCCAGAATTACATCTAGCCCATCTGACTTCAGTGCTATCAGCTGGAACGGAAAGGACCAATAGCCTATGGTAATCTGGACTTCCGGAGCAACCCATTTAGTGTGCCAGCTAGAGCCGGGTATTAGAGTCCATGTTCACAAACGGTATTTGATGATTGTGTGCAAAAGCTATGGATATGAATGAATGCGATGCTCCAGAATCAAACAAGACTGAAGCAGTGTAATCATTGATTCGAAGCGTACCCATGAGAACTACGGGGTCCTCCTCAACTCCTTCAGCTGAGACGTGGTTTAGGCGGCCACGGCTGACGGTCATGGCCTTGGCGGCTGGGGTAGAGGGAGCCGGTGCAGGTGCTGCGGTAGCCGGTGCCTTCTGGGGACACTCTCTGGAGTAGTGCCCCGGCTGGCCACAAGCGAAGCAAGTGGGCCTCGGTGGTGGTGGAGGCAGCTGAGGGCGGAAGCCACTCCCAGCCGCACCCAAGGTCGAGGTAGTTGGGCAAGGCAGAGGTGGTCTGAACCCGGAAGGCCTTGGTGCGAAGGGTGCATGAGGCACAACGCTGAAGGGCACAAAGACCCTGCGCTTCTTGCCCTCGGAGGAAGAAGAGCCTTGGTGGTCCATTGGAGCTGGCCTCTTGGAAGCCTCCAGCTCCTTCCTACCCTCCATAGTGAGAGCCTGGTTGTAGAGCTCCTGGTAGGACTGGAACTTGAATGGTAGGAGCTCGTATCGGAGGCGAGGGGCGAGTCCCTTGCGGAAAAGGTATTGCTTGTCCTCATCATTGGTCACGTCCCGTGGGGCGTAACGGGAGAGGTGGTTGAACTCACGCCCATAGGATTGGACGTCCATGCGTCCCTGGGTCAAGTCGAGGAACTCCCTCCTCTTGAGGTCCATGATGGGCTTGGGGATGTACGCCGCATGGAAAGCGGCGTGGAAATCCGCCCAAGTGAAGACATGGCCCACGTCAAACATTGACACGTGGCTCTCCCACCAGGAGCCGGTGGCTCCATTCATCAGGTAGGTGGCGAAGTTGACTTGTTCCGCCACCGAAACGTGCAGAGTGGCAAACTTGCGCTCGAGAGCCCGGAGCCAATCATCCGCATCAAGCGGCTCCTTAGCTTCGGTGAAGGTAGGAGGTTGGGATCGCAAGAACTCGGTGAGAGTGGTGCAATCGTTGTTCCTCCTGGCCCCTTGCTGCACCAGCTGCTCGAGCAAAAGCTCATTGCGCAGGCAGTTTTGCTCGATGGCCATCAGAATCTCCGCCATTGAGGGTGGAGGCGGTGCATCAGGCTCACCGGGATGACCACGACGATCAGGAGCAATTTTGAAGAATTGGAACAAGGACATAGTTAGTAACCAATTCCGACAGTTAGGATAGATAAATAGAGTCCTTCCAGATATAGCGATTTAAGATGGCACTAACACCAAAACAGATTTAGGCAACCACGGTGACATCACGTCATTGCGGCGATAGCAAACGGATACAACGGACTCGAGACATAACTGGACGGTAAGAACCCAAACCCCGAGAACCTAAACTCGACACCAAGCTTAAAACAAATAGAGATAAGAATTAGAGTAGAGCGAGTTGGATGAGGAGTAAAAAGAATCCTAAGAAGGTTTTCACAACTCATTTTTAGGTTATAAATAGTTTTCAACTAGACTCGACATTGACCAATAGAAAGGGTTTCCTATAGGCAGTCTTGCTCTAATACCAACTTGTAGCGCCCCGACCCCAAAACTATACAGTGAAGCTTTGTGCAACCGGTCATGCTACATAATCGAAGGTTACTGGGTTTACCAATCCCAGGCCAAAACCTTTGGCAGGCGTGCACGGAACGGATCATCGGCACGCAACACTTCGATCATGCCATAAGCTCAGACATAGCTATCATGTATAGTAGAGAGATCAAGACTTGTGGAACAACTGGCACATCACAGACTCTACGACACAAAAGAGATCATATAGCAACTCATATATGAGAAAGATACAAATATTACACACAAAAGGGGTCACCGACCCAACAGTACATCAAGCGGAAGCGAAGTAGCGTTGTCTAATACAACAAGATCCAAATATAGGGCCTAAGAGGCCTACACATAAATAACCCCAGCCAGCTTGTTCCACGGTCCCAAGCTGCCACCTGGGAACCCCGAACTTTCGTCGATGCACAGGAAGAAACCACCTAGCTGCTCGGTGTCGTCCTCCTCTGAAACAAATTCATAAAGGCAGCAAAGAGAGACTGAGTACGACGTACTCGCAAGTTTAGTAGGGCGATATAGGCCCAATGCTGACGGAGGCTCTAAAGCTGTATGTATCTATTTTGCAGAAAGCTAGTTTTCAATTTATAAAAGTATAAGAGACCCATGGCATCGACTACTCAGAGTTGTTTTTCTCAAAAGGGATAAGAGGGTAAACTTCACTTCGGTTCTCATCGAACCAACTTGTAGCCAAAACAACTCTCATCTCCACCAAAGGCACTCCCTCGAATCACCCTCGAGGAAATGAACCTTTTAAACACACGTTGAGTTGCAACCTTTAGCTGCCAAATTAATTAATTAAGGTTAAGGTTCTCTATGAGCTAATCCGCCTTTCCCAAGAGTTTGTCCATAACCGTGGACACGGCTTTTCGAAAAGATTTACCCTGCAGGGGTGTACTAATTTACCCATTGGTACCGTCCGGCTCACCTGATTGGCCCTCTTCCGGGGAAGGCCGACGAGTGGGCGCGGTTAAACCTTTACCTCATGTCATGGTATTGTCGAATCTAGCCGCGGCAGGGGTGCCATCGAGCTAGGTAGAGAGAGGGGTTTTGGAGACGTGGGGTGTTCCAGCAACGAGGTGGCAAAGGGTTTACCCAGCTTCGGATCTCGCAACGGTGGTGAGACCCTACGTGCTGCTATAATTCACTATAAGGCAATATCACCGGGTTACAGTGGATTAGGGTTGAGAGCGTACGTGCCCTAAGGCGTCCCAGGGGCCGGCTTATAAAGGCGTCCAGACCCTAGGCTTACAGGAGGAAACCTAACCGACTAAGTACAGAGTCCTACTCTAATCCGGCTTGGGCCTTGCCTTGTGGGCTAAGTCTTCCGCAATGCAGGCCGGCTTCTGGAACCTTCCCTTAGCCGGATGGGCCTCCTGCGCTTCAGCATACTGGGCTGCCCGGTTAAGCCGGATTCGGCTTACCACCACTTTGGGCCACCCTGGTATGCTGGCTTTTAGTCTTCTCTGTGAGGACACCTGTTCGGCATAACCCCAACAGTAGCCCCCGGAAAGCTTCAAGTACTTCAGCGGCTGGCTTCAATCTTCCGGCAATATGTTGTCCGGGAAATTCATCATCCGTCTTCAGTCTTGGAGCATTCCCAGAAACCTGAAATCATGTCGAACAGCTTTGTCGATTTTAACTGTGCCGGCTTTATATGCCAAAAAACACTTGAGCGTGTAACGACACGCGTCCGCCGATTTGACGGTTATGTCAGACCCGGCAGTGTGAGTGGAGGAGCATCTTTTGAATGTAGGGGCTAGTTTCCATTTTTCCCGCGCTGGAACCGAGGCGTCGGAGGGAAGGAAACGTCTCCAACGGCTCGATCCGTGACACGTGGCGAGAAACCCGGCTGCTGACCGTTGCACACATCCCGACGCAGCACTATAAATGGCGACCGCTTCGTCTCCATCGCGTCCTCCACGCCATTCACAACCCTAGCTCCTACTCCTCCATCTCTTCTTCGATCTTCATGGCTTCAAGCACTCCAAGCTCTCCAGCGATTGACGCAGGCACGGCCGGTCCGACTCCGCCGATGGGGGGAGCCACATCCACGGCCGCCGCCGCCGTCACCGAGCCATCTGCCGCTACATCTGCACCTCCCTCGTCTCCAGCGAGGACCTCCACTGCTTCAGGCCATGATGCGGTTGCTTTGTCAAAAGCCGCAGCCGAAGCCGCTGTCACAATGGCTTCTGCCTCTGCCACTGCTGATGCTGCCATCGAAGACGCAAGTGTTGGCGAAGAAGAGGGAGAAGAGGAAGCCGGCAAAAACAAGGATGCGGCCAGCAACCTGTCCCGCAACTGGGCCTGCTCGGTTGTGGACGAAGTCGAATTGAAGGGGATGGAGGCCGACGGAGCCATTCTTCCAACTTCTGAGTCGAATCCGACTTGGCGATCCGCCTTCGGCGACCCCTATCCGACTCCCATCAGAGACGAGCGGGTACTTCTTTCTTCCCATGTAATTAGGGGATTTTCCTTGCCGCCGTCAGCTTTTCTGGTAGACCTCTTAGATCATTACGGCCTCCAGCTTCACAACATTACCCCGAACAGCCTGCTGTACATCTCCGGCTTTGTAGCGCTGTTCGAAGGATACTTAGGCATAAAACCTAGGTTAGACTTCTTCGAATGTTGTTTCTTAGTCAAGAGGCAAACCGTCAACAAGGAGCTGCTGGTGACCGGCACAATCAGCTTCAACTGCCGTCGAGATATCGACTGGTTCCCTCAAGTGCCTATCGTCGATTCGGCAAAGGGATGGGTGTCCACCTTCTTCTACTGCAAGGATGTGGCGTCTCCAAACCGGCTGCAGGGGCTTGCCCCTTTCACAGACGAAGCCGGCACGCCACTGCCTTCTTGGAAGAAGAAGCCGTCCAGCGGAATGCCGGTAGAACACGCCGCCATTCAAGCTCGGATCGCGCAGTTGACGTCCGGCACTCCTCCCTTGACTGGGGAGGACACCATCATTTGCTGGATGAAGAGACGGATCCAGCCCCTCCAACATCGTGCTCGCCTTCTATGCGAGTACAAGGATAACTCTGATCCCATGCGGATCAACGAGAAAGACCTGGAGCAGAGCCTGTTTGAGGCTCGCTTCAACAAACTCATCAAAGCCCGGCCTGGAGAAGGCCGGCAATATGAAGAATCATTGCCGATGTTTACGGCGTCCAACCCTCCCCCAAAGGTACTTTGGCTTAACCAAAGTTCAATTCTTTGAGAGATTCGGGTTTACCTTTGTCGGACTAACATGTAATATGCCAGATTCCCGGAATCACCGATGTCCGCCCTGCTGGCAAGCCGTCGTCCAGCAAGGCGGCCACGCGCCCCATATCCTTTTCCCCGGCTACTGCAGAAAGCCGGAAGAGGAAGGGCCAATCGACCACGAGCGGCGCTAAGCCGACTGAAGACGACGATGCTCTTGCTGTGCTCAACATTCCTAGCAAAAAGTAAGTCGACTGACACATCTCCTCCTTCCTTTGCAGCAATGCCGGATTTGCTAAATCTCGCCTTTCTCCTTTGCAGGATGAAGAAGGCCGCTCCGCTAAAAATAAAGACGGTCGCCACGAGGAAGAAAGCCTCTCGTGCCATCCCTCCACCAACTCCTTCAGTTCCAGAGCAGAACCCACCTGTTGGGAGAGACGGGGTTATTCCTCCCCCGCAGTGGACAGAGATGACGGGGAAAGTGACTAAAACATCCTCTCCAAGGGCTGAAGCTCCGGCTAATGATGCCCCAACCTTTCCCGCAATCAAAGCCGAGGCCTTCGACGAGGAGGGGCGCATCAAGCCGGAATTCATGAGCCGGTTCATGAAAGCACCTCGGCTTCCCCGGAAGAAGGGAACAACCGTTCGGGACGACGAGCCGGACCACACCAAGGCCTATGACACCTTTGATGTCATAGAGATTCTTGAAGATCAGCAGAACTACTTTGCTGATAGCTTTGAGGCCGGCATGACACTTCTCCGCGAGCACTACCAGGTAAAATATATTACCTAGTAGCCCCCGAGCACTATGCCGGGTTAAGTTATTATAACTAGCCGTCATAGTGATCCGAGTTAAAGCGCATGCATACACTTAGCCCCCTAGCCATGAAATGTCGTCATGTAGCCACCTTAACTTGTAAATATAGCTTTAGGATTTTAGCAATTCCTTATGCAGATCCACCAAAAAATTGGCGCTGAAACCATCAATTCTTTGGGTGTGCGAATTCAGGAGATGCGCCGGCTTAAAACTGAACTGGCCACCAAAGACGCGATCATCGAAGGGCTTGAGGCAGACCGGGTTCAATACCAAGGTAACAATGCCGAATCCTTAACTTTGAGTTCCAGGCTTGTTTTTATACTGCTAACATTTTCTTGTTTTACAGATGCCATCATCAAAGCTAAGGAAATTACCGAGAACGCCGGCATTGTCGACCGGCTCCACGATGAGAACATTGAGCTGAATAAGCTCAACCAATCGATGGCGGCGGAGCTGGAAACGGTCAAGAAAAACCTTGCCAAAGCCGAACAACTTCTGGAATCCGAGAGGCAGAGCCACAAGGATGCCCTCACTGATGTCCAGGACCGGCTTAACAGGCGCCTCGATGAATCGCTGGCTATTGACAACCAGCTTCTGAGTAAGTATCGAAAAAACTTAAACTCATCGCTCTGTTTTAGCCAAATATAATTGAACTTCGCCTTTTTGCAGCTCCGACGGGTTACGGCCATGAACTAACGGCGGAAAACCGGCTTGACCGGATTTTGGAAGTAGGGGAGCTTATCCCGAAGATTATTTCTTCAGGAAAAGAGCTTGCTGAGAAGTTTTTTCCCGACAAACCCGAGCCCCCGACGAACCTTGCCAGTTTAGAAGCTGAACTGGCCGAAGCGGCTTCATTCTTCGATGAACGGCTTCGATCCAGCGCTCGAGGAGGTGCCAAGACAGCCTTGGGCTTGATGATGGCACATTACCCGGAGGCGGAAGCCTGGCGTGTGGCATCCGGGTTCCCTCTAGAAAAGGAGGACGGCACACCGCTGGACGACCAAGATCGCAAGATGATTCTTCGCTCCGTCTCCGGCTATGCCAGCAAGATTGCCAACATGGTCTCCTTGACCACCATCTTCAAGGAAGTGCCGTGTCCGCCAACCCCTGCTCAATCTGATGATGACAATGAGGCGGCGGAAAAATGAGCCGAATTTGCTCCCTACGCCGGCCATCCTGAAAATGTAACAGACAAGTTGTAAAGCCGCCTAAACAATGTATATGTGATACGTCTCCAACGTATCTATAATTTCTTATGATCCATGCTTGTTTTCATACCATTTGCTACATGTTTTGTTTACATCTTATAGCATTTTTATGCATTTTCTGGAACTAACCTATTAACAAGATGCCACAGTGCCAGTTCCTGTTTTCTGCTGTTTTCCTGTTTCAGAAAAGTACTTAAGGAAATATTCTCGGAATTGGACGGGACAAAAAGCAATAGTCTTATAATTCAGTGGACTACACGGAGCCCGAAGGAGAGGACATGGAGGGCCGTGGGCCGGCCACACCATAGGGTGGCGCGGGACCCATGCCTGCCGCGCCACCAGGTGGTGTGGGGCCCACGGGAGCCCTCCGACGCCGCCCTTTCGCCTATATATTGCCCCCGACGCATAAAACCTAGACGGACCCCGTCATATTCCAAAGAAACATCTGCAGCGCCGCCGCCATCGCCGACAAGTTTCGGGGGACAGAAGTCTCTGTTCCGGCACCCTGCCGGGACGGGGAAGTGTCCCCGGAGCCATCTCCATCGACTCCACCACCATCTTCATCGCCGTTGCTGACTCCCATGATGAGGAGGGAGTAGTTCTCCCTCGGGGCTGAGGGCCGTACCGGTAGCCATGTGTTCTATATCTCTCTCTCCCATGATGTGATCTATATGTGATCATGAGCTTTGCAATCTAGATGTTGTTATGTTACTCAAGTGGTCTTTATTTATGTGATCTCCGGAGACTCCTTATCCCACGTGTGTAAAGGTGACAGTGTGTGCACCGTGTGGGTCTTTAGGCTATATTTCACAAGATACTTGTTCACTGATTTATTATTTGAGTTGGATGTCTCTATGAAATTGTGGTGTGTTAGTACCTCCTATGAATGCTCATGGTCCAGAGTGGGGTATTCATTAGTACTTGGGAATATATATTTGAGGCGTGCTTTTGCATTCCTATACAATGAATTAGTGTTCGTTATCCAGCTGGAGAATACTTCGGAGTAGTATATTGAAGTGCTTATATTTATATTCAATTATGATTGCATTGTTGAGAGTGACCACTGGTGAAAGTATGATCCCTAGGCCTTGTTTCTAAGCATTGAAACACCGTTTACAACAAGTTCTGCTACATGTTTGCTTGCTGCCATTTTTATTTCAGATTGCAATTACTACTTATAATCATCCATATTACTTGTATTTCACTATCTCTTCGCCGAACTAGAGCACCTATACATCTGACAAGTGTATTGGGTGTGTTGGGGACACAAGAGACTTTTTGTATTGTGATTGCAGGGTTGCTTGAGAGGGATACCTTTGACCTCTACCTCCCTGAGTTCGATAAACCTTGGGTGATTCACTTAAGGGAAACTTGCTGCTGTTCTACAAACCTCTGCTCTTGGAGGCCCAACACTGTCTACAAGAATAGAAGCATGTGTAGACATCAAGCTATTTTCTGGCGCCGTTGCCGGGGAGGTAAGGTAAGAGGCACTCACACTCCAACAACAAAGCTATCCGGCAACGAAGCTATTTTCTGGTGCCGTTGCCGGGGAGGTAAGGTAAAAGGTACTCACATCATCTGGCTACTAAGCTATTTCTAGCATTGTTGCTGTTGTGTGAGTGCTCGAAGTTATTTCCTTTAGATTCTGCAATTATATCTTTTTGTTTCTTGTTTTTAATTTCACTAGTTAGGCTTAATGGAAAACAACAAAAAAATTAGTATTAGTTCTTTGTAAATCATTTTTGCTAATGCTATGGAAAAATCTAAGCTTGGGGAAGCTAGTTTTTATGAAAATTATCTTTTTAGTCCCCCAAGCTTTGAGGAGAAAATTTACTTTGATGATACAATGCCTCCTATATATGATGATTACAATGATGAATATGATATTTTTAGTCCACCTACTATTGAGGAGAAAATTAATTATGATTTCAATATGCCTCCTATATTTGATGATTATGGTGATGAGAATAATAATGATAGCTATTTTGTTGAATTTTCTTCCACTACAATTAATAAGAATGACTATGCTTATGTGGGGAGTAATAATTTTATGCATATGGCTCATGATAAGAATTTTTCATGTGATGGTTATATTGTAGAATTTATCAATGATGCTACTGAAAGTTATTATGTGAGAGGGAAACATGGATATATGCATCTCAATAATATTAAGTTTCACCTCTATATGTTGAAATTTTTGAAGTACCACTTATTTTGTCTTCCTATGCTAGCCACTTTGTGCTTTATTGATTTATTTACTTACAAGATTCATATTCTTCTCTTGATGCTCACCTTTGTATTTCATTCTTATTCCTATGTGAGCATCATTAAAACTATCATTGCTGTCTAGAAAACAGATTCCTAAGCTTCACTGAGAAAAATGTTTAAAATCAAAGGAAGGGAATTTTGTGCTGAAACTTTGTGACAGCAATCTTCAGGTAT
The DNA here is from genome assembly GCA_012064385.1 of Puccinellia tenuiflora. Classification (NCBI taxonomy): domain Eukaryota; kingdom Viridiplantae; phylum Streptophyta; class Magnoliopsida; order Poales; family Poaceae; genus Puccinellia; species Puccinellia tenuiflora. Next base: position 6,668,318 of record QRDG01000473.1, on the reverse strand, counting down.
TAACACACAATTCATTAGTTCCACGTTTCTGATTTGAGCAAGGTAAGTGCCTCAAACAATTCACTCTTTATGGGCTGTTCAGTTTTAGACAGATTCTGTCTTTATTTTGCATTACTCTCATTACTTGTGTTTTGTGTGGTTCTTTTGATTAAAGAGCAATGCAAAACCATAAGTAATAGTAGCTAATGTTTAGAATCCATTCATGATATGTCTTTGCTGTACTTATGAGGATTTAATTTATGGAGACACTAACCCCTCTAATCAAGTTTTATGAGTTGTGTGTGAAGAGAACTTTCAAGTGGAAGAGTTGAGGGAGACAAACAAAGATCAAGAGGGACAACCATTCAAGCTTGGGGATGCTACCCCTAAGCTCACCCTACATATATCAAGTAACTGCAAGAATTTAAGCTTGGGGAAGCCAAGCCACCTCACTCCAACCATTTGATAACAGGTAAGTAAGCCTAGCTAAAAGGCTTTAAAGAAAAGCGCTTATGGGAGACAACCCATCATTTTATTTTCAGTATCTTTTATTTTATTTGAGTCAAGACGTTTGTTTACTTCTGTAGCAACTTCTTTGTATCTTTATTTTCTTGCAATGTTGTGCCAAGTAAGGTCTCTAGTAGAAAGTTTTTGCTATATTTGGATTTCTGCACAGGAAACAGATTTCTGTCTGTCACCGTTAAATTCGTCATTTATTCCATAAGCGACGAAATTCTTTGATATTTTGTGTGCTGAATCTTCATATATGTATGAAACTTTTTCTAGTTCAGTGATTTTCGATTTGAGCAACTCTAGTGCCTCGAAAAAATTCGTCTTTACAGACTGTTCAGATTTTGACAGATTCTGCCTTTTATTGTGCATTGCTTTTTTTGCGATGTTTATTTGGATCTTTTTGATTCTTTGAGCATCAGTGGCTGTAGCTAATGTTATAATGCATTAAGGTGTGCTTGTGTCACAGTAGAACTTGTGAATTTTTGGTTTATGCACTAACCCTCTAATGAGAATTACTTTGAGTTTGATGTGGTGGAAGTTTTCAAGTAAGCAAAAGGGACGATATGATGAGATCAAGAAGAGTGAAAATCCTAAGCTTGGGGATGTCTCGGTGGGTCATCCCCAGCAAATTCAAGAAGAATCAAGCATCTAAGCTTGGGGATGCCCAAGGCATCCCCTTCTTCATCGACAAAACTATCAGGTCATCTCTAGTGATACTATATTTTTATTCCACTACATCTTATGTATTTTGCTTGGAGCGTCTGTTTTTATTTTGAGTGTGTTTTAGTTTGCTTAATAAGTTGGATCCTAGCATTATTGTGTGGGAGAGAGACACGCTCCACTTTTTCATATGAATACTCTTGTGCTTCGCTTATATTTGTTGAGTATTCTTAGCTACTGTTTGTTTTCTAGCAAGCTCTCGCTTTTAGCATGTTATCTTGTTTAGAGCTGCTAGTTCTTTGTGTTAAGCTCTCTTGTATTTTACTCTTATTTGTTAGATAGTTGTTTTAGTTGCTTGGTTGATGTGTTAGATTGGAAAATGCTATGCTTGTGATAGTGGTATGAAATAGAGAAAAGCTGCATAGTCTTGTAGACCATTGTGTAGATAACTTGCTCCTCTTCAATTGTTTTGAGGTATTAAAATAACTAATGGTTAAAATATGTTGGTTAATGTTGTTAAGAGCTGATTAGTGAAGATGTGTTAGTAGAGCGTGGAGCCGTACTTTTCTGAACTAAAAACAACTTAAGTCAATAGTGCTTTAGTGTCGTGATTTCCTCTTAGTTGAAAAGAAGTTTCTAATGGTATAGTTACTGCAACGGTCGGGGAAGCCAACGGGGCACTTGTGTCGCCGCCACGATCCCTCTCGGGGTGTCTCTAACCATTTGTGAGACTTTGATACTGTTAGTTGTTTGCAATATATGACATGCTATGTGAGTTTTTGGTTTTTGGCACTTCCACCTCCATATTTTGCTAGCCTCTTCGGTACTTTGCATTGCCCTTTTTTCACATTGAGATTGGTGCATACTTCGCAAGTACATCCAACCCCGTGGGAGATCTTCATCTTGTTCTCCTACACATAATCCAACTATCTTCCTCAAAACAGCCACCATATCTACCTATCACAGCATTTCCATAGCTGTTCCGAGATACATTGCCATGCAACATCCATCATTTACATTACATGACTTTATGTCATTTTTACTTCATTACCATATAGTATTGCTTGACCATTTGAGTTAGTGTGATGCGTGGTTTTCCACATGTGTTACATCTTTTCCACACTACGCTCGGTCTTGCATATCCACCATACACCATGTATTAGTCTTTGAGTTTTGAGTACACCAAAAAGTGTGATGATCATCTTGTAAAATAGAGTGTTGCCTCTACCTGTGAGCATATTGAAAAGAGTCCAAAGTGGTCAATCAAAAGAGTCCAAAAGAGACCAATGAGAGAAAAATATAAAAGAGCCACAAAGGCCTCAAAAAGAAAAAGCAAAAAAAGAGAAAAAGAAAAAAAGAATATAAAATGAGAGAGGGGGCAACACTACTATCCTTTTATTCCACACTTGTGCTAGTAGCACCTACATCATTATAGTGAGTTTTCATGCTTCATTAGTATAACTATGTGGGGACCAAACGTTATAGAACTTGGCTTGTATATTCCAATGATGAGCCTCCTCAAGTGAGCTCTAGGTCTTCATGAGCAAGCAAGTTGGATGCACCCCCACTAGTTCCATTGGAGAGCTTCCATTCATATAACTCTATGTGCATCCGTTGCATGGCAATCACTACTCCTCATTCAGTGTCTACTACGGGACCTCCTCTTGTCTTATGGTTACCTCTTCCACTGTTTGAGCCTTTCTTTTTGGCCTTCCAAACCCCCATTATTATTCTCTTTGCCATAACCTCATGGTGCCAAGCCTTCTTCTTGCTTGTATTAGTTGAGTGGACTACATAACAGTTGATAAGTTAAGTGGATGGATAAAGGACACTTGACTTGAGCTTGGTTATTTCTATTATTGACTGAATTTGATGCTTTGAAGATTGATTGACATTTTACATTGGAGACACAATTTACAATCCTTCTTTCTAAACCTTATGTATGGTTCCTTGTCTCCAACACACTGATTCATGAAAAGTTCTAGCTTCTTTTAGCTAGCATTTGTTAATCATTGTTTGCTTAATGTCAACTATAGACAATTGTTTTGGATCACCTTATTCACATCATGTGCTTTGCATTGCTATGTTGATCTAGATTGTGAGTTAGCATGTCTCCTAAGAAATTATTTGTTATCGTTTTACCTACTCGAGGACGAGTAGAACTAAGCTTGGGGATGCTGATACGTCTCCAACGTATCTATAATTTCTTATGATCCATGCTTGTTTTCATACCATTTGCTACATGTTTTGTTTACATCTAATAGCATTTTTATGAATTTTCTGGAACTAACCTATTAACAAGATGCCACAGTGCCAGTTCCTGTTTTCTGCTGTTTTCCCGTTTCAGAAAAGTACTTAAGGAAATATTCTCGGAATTGGACGGGACAAAAAGTAGCAGTCTTATAATTCAATGGACTACACGGAGCCCGAAGGAGAGGACCTGGAGGGCCGTGGGCCGGCCACACCATAGGGTGGCGCGGGACCCATGCCTGCCGCGCCACCAGGTGGTGTGGGGCCCACGGGAGCCCTCCGACGCCGCCCTTTCGCCTATATATTGCCCCCGACGCATAAAACCTAGACGGACCCCGTCATATTCCAAAGAAACATCTGTAGCGCCGCCGCCATCGCCGACAAGTTTCGGGGGACAGAAGTCTCTGTTCCGGCATCCTGCCGGGACGGGGAAGTGCCCCCGGAGCCATCTCCATCGACTCCACCACCATCTTCATCGCTGTTGCTGACTCCCATGATGAGGAGGGAGTAGTTCTCCCTCGGGGCTGAGGGCCGTACCGGTAGCCATGTGGTCTATATCTCTCTCTCCCATGATGTGATCTATATGTGATCATGAGCTTTGCAATCTAGATGTTGTTATGTTACTCAAGTGGGCTTTATTTATGTGATCTCCGGAGACTCCTTGCCCCACGTGTGTAAAGGTGACAGTGTGTGCACCGTGTGGGTCTTTAGGCTATATTTCACAAGATACTTGTTCACTGATTTATTATTTGAGTTGGATGTCTCTATGAAATTGTGGTGTGTTAGTACCTCCTATGAATGCTCATGGTCCAGTGTGGGGTATTCATTAGTACTTGGGAATATATGTTTGAGGCGTGCTTTTGCATTCCTACACAATGAATTAGTGTTTGTTATCCAGCCGGAGAATACTTCGGAGTAGTATATTGAAGTGCTTATATTTATATTCAATTATGATTGCATTGTTGAGAGTGACCACTGGTGAAAGTATGATCCCTAGGCCTTGTTTCTAAGCATTGAAACACCGTTTACAACAAGTTCTGCTACATGTTTGCTTGCTGCCATTTTTATTTCAGATTGCAATTACTACTTATAATCATCCATATTACTTGTATTTCACTATCTCTTCGCCGAACTAGTGCACCTATACATCTGACAAGTGTATTGGGTGTGTTGGGGACACAAGAGACTTTTTGTATTGTGATTGCAGGGTTGCTTGAGAGGGAAACCTTTGACCTCTACCTCCCTGAGTTCGATAAACCTTGGGTGATTCACTTAAGGGAAACTTGCTGCTGTTCTACAAACCTCTGCTCTTGGAGGCCCAACACTGTCTACAAGAATAGAAGCGTGTGTAGACATCAATATGCCTAGAAACAACTTAACCTTTTGCTGTATGTTAATCAGCTTTTATATTTGCAAACTTGCAATTTTATGACTCGGTTCAATCTGGCCTTGACACCTTAGCCTTTAAGCGCCGGCAAACCTATGGCGAAGCTAACTCGCTGAGCAACAGGGTACGCAATGACCAATCTGTTTAGACTCAGAACAAGTGCCGCCTTTCGGTGCCGAAACGCTTTGAAGCAACCCGGCGCAAAAAGCTAGCAGACAAACATTAATTTGGCAAAACGTTGATTTTTCATCACCTTAAGGCGGATTCAATCACGAAAGAGTTTACCAACGAGAGCAACACAAGCAATTTCGGGTAAACAGATAACAACAATGAGATCATGGGGAAATAAAGGATGGTACAGATTCTCGAATTCGACATGAGAGAAACCAATTCTTATTTCATGATAACATTGACATGGTTACAATAGAATTAGCTAAGTGTAAAAAGGACGTAGCTGAGCGATATTCCACGGACGTTTCGTCTCATCTAAGTCGTCATCTACATGCCTTTTCCTCTTGCGACCTTTCTTCCTGGGATCTTTCTTTGAATCCCTTAAGTCAATGAGGTAATATGACCCGTTTTTCAGAACTTTGCTGATAACGAAAGGTCCTTCCCAAGGCGGGGATAATTTGTGCTGCCGGCTTTGCACAAGCCGAAGCACTAAGTCGCCTTCTCGAAAAGATCGATTCCGCACTCTACGGCTCTGATAGCGACGTAGATCTTGTTGATAGATGGCGGATCTTTGGAGAGCTAGTTCTCTTTCTTCTTCGAGGATATCTAAGCCATCTTGACGTGCTTCTTCTGCGTCTTTCTCGATGTAGGCTGCGACTCGAGGCGAATCATGGATCATGTCGGATGGGAGCACCGCTTCTGCACCATAGACAAGGAAGAAAGGGGTGAAGCCGGTTGATCTATTTGTGGTAGTACGAATACTCCACAAGACCGTCGGCAATTCCTCAACCCAAGCGCCGGCTGCTCGATGCAAAGGAGTTTCAAGCCTCGGCTTAATACCTTGCAGAATAATGCTGTTAGCGCGCTCTACCTGTCCATTGGATTGCGGATGGGCCACCGATGCCACGTCGAGTCGAATCTTTGATCGGTTGCAGAACTTCGATAGCTCACCGACGGCAAAATTTGTGCCATTGTCAGTGATAATGCTATGCGGTATGCCGAACCGAGTTGTAATCTCGACGATGAACTTTGTAGCTGTAGCTCCGTCGAGTTTCTTGATGGGCTTTGCCTCCACCCACTTCGTGAATTTGTCGACCGCCACCAGCAGGTGAGTCAAGCCTCCTCTTGCCGTCTTGAAAGGTCCCACCATGTCGAGCCCCCAGACCGCAAACGGCCAAGCGATAGGGATTGTTCGGAGCTCCTGAGCCGGCAAGTGAACCTGCTTTGCGTAGCGCTGACACCCTTCACAAGTCTTGACGATGTTGATAGCATCCTCCTTAGCCGCCAGCCAGAAGAATCCATGCCGAAACGCCTTGGCGACTAACGCCTTTGCCGCCACGTGATGCCCACATTCGCCGGAGTGGATTTCTTCCAAGATTTGCCGTCCTTCCTCTGGGGAAACGCATCTTTGGAAGATGCCGGATGTGCTCCTCTTGTAGAGTTGTCCGTCAATAATTGTGTACGCCTTTGATCGGCGCTCAATTTGACGGCTCAATACTTTGTCGTCCTTGGGCAGCTTCTTATTCACCAGGAAGTCAATGTAGGGCGTGGTCCAATCTGGGGTTACCAAGCACACTTGAACTGATTCTGCCGACAAGGGATAATCTTCATCGCCACCTTTGATGGACGGCTTGTGTAGATGATGGAGAAATACGTCTGGCGGTACTGCTTTTTTCTTGGAGCCTATTCTGGCCAAGGCATCAGCAGCTTCATTGTCATCTCGAGAGATATGTCGAACCTCTAAGCCGGCAAAACATCGGCCGAATTCATCGACTGTTCTTCTGTATTCCGCCATTGTGGGGCTTTTTGTGTCCCAGCATCCATCAAGTTGCTGTGCAACTAGATCCGAGTCGCCATAATAGAGAATGCGCTTTACTCCCAGCTCCTTAGCCATATGAAGGTCGTGGAGGAGAGCCTCATACTCTGCTACATTGTTGGTGGCATTGAAGTGGATTCGGAGGACATAACTAAGCTTATCACCCTTAGGCGACTTTAGTACCACTCCAGCCCCCGAGCCTTCCTTCATCTTTGAGCCGTCGAAGTGCATTATCCAGTACTGAGAATCCGGCAAAGGTGTGCTTTCCATCGCCTCTGTCCAATCCGCAACAAAGTCGGCTATAACCTGAGACTTGATGGCGGTCCTCGGCTTGTACTGGATGTCGAAAGCTGCTAACTCGATGCCCCATTTGGCGACTCGACCCGTTGCGTCGGCATTATTGATGATCTCTCTTAGTGGAGCCTTGCTGACCACCGTGATTATGTGATCTTGAAAGTAATGCCGTAATTTTCTGGTGGCAAAGAATACACCATAAGCTAACTTCTGGTAGTGAGGGTAGCGTTGCTTTGAATCTGAGAACACCTCGCTAATGAAATAGACGGGGCGCTGATCCGGCAATTGCTTCCCTTCCTCCAGGCGCTCCACTACAATGACGGCGCTTATGACGAAATTCGTGGCCGACACGTAGAGGAGAAGCGGCTCTTTTTCCCTTGGAGCTGCTAGAATTGGAGCATGCGTTAACGTATACTTCAGCTGAGCCAAAGCTGCCTCTGCTTCCTCTATCCAAACGAAATTGTCCGACTTTTTGAGGAGCTTGTATAATGGCAATGCTTTGTCGCCAAGCCGGCTAACGAATCGGCTTACAGCCGCGACGGAACCCGTAAGCCTTTGAATGTCCTTTAGACAAGATGGCCTTTCGATGTTCTGGATCGCCTTTATCTTTTCCGGGTTAACTTCAATTCCTCTTTGGGAAACAATGTGTCGGAGAACTGTCCCAGGAACTGGGTGTGTCTCGAGAAGGATCGAGTAAGGGGCTGAACACGGAATCAAACAACCCTCAACGTGCTCCGGCGACGGTGCTCGTCGAACTCGCTGCGGGACAGCACTGCAGAGATGGAACGCTCGGTCTTACCCAGGTTCAGGGCCCTCTTGTGGAGGTAAAACCCCTACGTCCTGCTTTTGTGTATTGCACTGCTTGGAGAGTTCACAGTACAAGGAGAGCTTGTTGAGCTCGAGGTGGCTAAAAATGGCTACTTGCTAGTATTCAGATCTAGGGTTAGGGTCTACTAGAGCTGCACCAACCGAAGATCGAACCCTTTGCTTGGGCGCACCCCTTCTCCTTTTATAGGCGTCTCGGACCTCTTCCGCCCAAATATTTTGGGCGGGAAGGGTTACCACATGGCGACGAAGGAGGAGGCGCGGTGCACCATAAAGGTGAGGTCCACCAGAAAGGCGAAGGCCATGGACGCGGTCCATGGCAGGGACGGCGTCACCAAAGCTGGAGAAGGGCACCGTCCAACGAGCGTCGAGCTGGCGCTGCGGAGGCGGAACGGGTCCCACGGTGACGCTGCCCTTGGAGCGTAGCTGCAGACGGTTCCCTTATCACCAAAGAGGCAATACTCGTTGTCCACTTGGCTTGGCTCCGCTTTGTTGACTGCTTTATACATGGAAACAGCAACTGCGGCGTCGTCGTCATCGCGCGTAGGCACGCGCGTCACTCTGCACATGGCGCAGAGCCCATGTGCGCTCTGCCGCGGAGGCAGGGATAGCTTCGTGAGAAAGGGTCCTCGGCGAGGCAAAAGACCTCGCCGAGCCCTTCGGCTGGTCCTTAGCAGAATCGCGGGGTGGCGTCGGAGACACCTTGTCGAGGAGCGACCCCTCGCCAAGGGAGAGAATCCTTGGCGAGGAGAAAAACCCTTCGCGAGGGGAAAATCCTCGCGAAGCTCGCCAGGCTTGTAGAGCCTGGTCCTTAGCGAAAATCACCCAAAGAATCTTGTGGGCCCTGGCAGGCCGGCCCATGGTACCCTGGTTTCCACTGTGCCGACAGTAGCCCCCGGGCCCGCGACGGGCACGCCGAGGCCCATGGACGAAGGCGAAGCGTCGAGGGGCCAAAGATGCCTGACAGGGCCACAACATGTGGCACGCTGCGGTTGCACCCGCGGCCACGACCTCCTCGGCTCCAACGGGCGACGTGGCGGGGCCCGCCACGATTCGGGAGCTGGTCAATAAAGCCTGGACGCGCAGGCAGCGCCCGTCACTTCTCCCATAACTCCTCCGCAAACTTCTCCCCACACCTCCAATCTCTCCAGAGCGCTCCAAATCCAGAGTCCTCATCTTATTCTCCGGCGACCATGGCACCCAAGAGAGCAGCCACCGACCCGAAAGGCAAGGCCGTGACGCAGACCGGCACGTCTGCGGCGGCGGTACAGGGCGCCGCGCCCCAGGGGACGATGCCGGAGTCCCTCGTCGGTGCGGCGACGGTTTCCAGGGCGCGGCACCTGGTGGCCGCCAACACCCACAAGCTCGGCGCCACCAGCATAGCGCCCGGCGGCAGCAAGGTCGGCGCGGGGTACTACCCCGTCTTCTTTCACACACTCTACGCCGGCCTCGATCCTCCCTTCTCCAGCTTCCTCCTGGCGATCCTTGAAGCGTACCGGATCCAACTCCTTCACCTCCACCCCAACTCCGTGCTCATTCTCGCCATCTTTGCCTACCTCTGCGAGGCATACGTCGGTGTCCACCCCTCGGTGGCTCTCTTCCGCAGCTTCTACTCCCTCCGGAGCACCAAGTCGAACGAGCGGTTCGGGTGCGTCTCCTTCCGCGTCGCCGCCGCCAGAAGTGAAGAGTACATCCTATCGCTTGGCAGGGGGAGAATGCAATCACCGAGGGTAACGAAGAAGGTGGAGAAGTTCCGCTAGAAATGGCTTTTTGTTCGCACCAAGTCGTCGAACCGCAACCTGGAGGGTACCCGTGGCGCCGCCGAGGAAGTGGGCGCGTTGGGCGAGCGGTGACTTCGAGGGCCCTAAGCTTGTGGCGGTATACGAGGGTATCCAGGTGCTCCGCGAGGCCGGGCTCACCGGCCGGATGGTGGCGATGGATTTCGTTGCACACCGCATCGCCCCTCTTCAATGGCATTCGGCGCCGATGTGGACCTATTCAGGCCCGGACGATAGGATGCGCCTCAGCCCCGATGATCTCTCCCCGGACGAGCTGAAGCAGATCATGAAAGCCCTCTTTGCCACGACGTCCATTTCACCCCCCAAGCAACGACGACGCCTTGCCGCTGTTCGTCTATGTGGATGAGAGCGTGCGCGAGGCCCGTAGGCTCCTACCCCTCTTTTGATGAATGGGGCATCAGGCCCGCGAGGCTCGTCGGGTCCCGCCGCAACCCGTGGGCGGCGGAGCAGGAGCAGGCAGGCGACGCGCTGGAGCCGGACGAGGATGAAGAGTCTGGCGAGGATGAGGCTTCCCGAGGTGCCAACCCCTCTGGCGAGGATGCAGGTTCAAGGAACGCGCCGCCTGGCGCGGACCTCCAGGAGATTTCCTCTAGCGGCGACGAGGATGCCTTCCGCGTGGTCCGTTCCCAACGCCCTACGGAGGAGGAGGGTAGCAGTAGGAGAGGGCGTCACGAGCCCCGCACCAAGGCCCTCCACGACAAGGACGCCGGGGCCGCCTCGAGGGATGCTCCTCCCGAGAAGGCAGCGACACCTCCTGAAGAGGCAGGAGCGAGCGCCCTCCAGCCGCCCCAAGGGGAAGAAAAGGGTGTGGAGAGCGGCCGACGAGTAAGTTTGGCCCTTTCTTTCTTTCAGCATTTGCTTCAGAGAATATTCCTCCTGAGGGGTCTTTGCTTTGCTTGTGTTTCTTCAGTGTACCCGCGGCGCCGAGGAAGCGGCGCTCCGCAAGCTTGGGGAGATCGCCAGCGCCGGCGGGGAGACNCAGCGGCGCCTCCCGAAGAGGCCGGAGCGAGCGCCCTCCAGCCGCCCAGGGGGAAGAAAAGGGTGTGGAGAGCGGCCGACGAGTAAGTTTGGTCCTTTCTTTCTTTCAGCATTGCTTCAGAGAATCTCCTCCTGAGGGGTCTTTGCTTCGCTTGTGTTTCTTCAGCGTACCCGCGGCGCCAAAGAGGCGGCGTCTCCGCAAGCTTGGGGAGATCACCAGCGCCGCCGAGGAGGCGCCTTGTGGCTGACGAGCCGCAGCAGGCAGCCATCGAGCCGCGTCAAGCTGCTGACGAAACGCGACAATCGGCTGACGAGCCGAGGCCGGCGACTGACGAGCCGCAGCAAGCGGCTGTGGAGTCGCAGCAGGAGACAGTCCCTCCCGCGGGTGAGCACCGCGCGGAGGTGGTGCTGGTCGAGGAGGCGAGGACGTCTCCATCTAGGGGAGCTTCTCCCCCCGTGGTTGAACACCGCGAGGAGGAGGTGATTGAGCTGGCGACGCCTCCGCCAACTCGGGCTGCTACTCCTCCTGCGGCCGAGCACCGCGAGGAAGAGGAAGCGGTTGATGAGGAGATCGTCCTGGAGCCGCCCCCAGAGACGGAGGAGGCTCCAACAAGAGGGGCGGACGCGCCCGAGGCCGCGGCGGGCGCGGCCACCGTTGAAGGGGCGGTAAGCGCCACTGAAGAGCAAGAGGTGGTGGTGCCTCTGGAGCCCCCAAGCGGCGGGGCCGGGGGCGAGAGGACGCCCAGCCCCCTGAGAGCTCTCGACGCGGGCGGCGAGGAGGGCGCCCCCACGAGCCCCCAAGCCGCGACGGGGGCCGCTACAAGCTCAGGGCAAGGTGCCCTGGGCGCCTCGGCGAGCGTCGAGGTCTCTGCGCCCAACAACGACGCAGGGGTCCTGGCGCTGAGTGAGCCGCGCCCTCGCGGGGTTCGCCGCGACGTTGTCTTCCACCAATCGCGGCAGGCGCTCGACGAGCTGGCGGCGCAGCTCGCCGAGGAAAGATCTCGCCATGGAGAAGGAGCGGGCGAGGCTTGCCGACGCCTGGGCCCTTCTCCACGAGCGGGTGGAAATGTGCCGCCGGCAGGACGCGGCGGCAAGGGCGGCGCGCGAAGAAGCGATTCGCTTCGCGAAGGAGACCCGCGACAGCGTCAAGCAGGAGGCGGCTGAGGTCATGGACCAGCTGGACGCCGCCCGGGAGGCGCTGGAGACGGAGACCACCGCCAAGCACCAGGAGCTGGCGGCCGCAGAGGAGAAGTTCGCCAACGAGTCCGAGGCCGCGAGGACCAGCTTGAAGGAGTTGCGCGAGCAGCTGGATGCCCGCGAGGGGCAACTAACGCCTCGCGAAGCCGAGCTGAAGCGGCGCGAGGAATAGCTCTCCCTCCAGGAGAAGAGTTGCACCAACGCGAGGAGCAAATCCAACTGCTCGAGGCGGCCCAGGCCATCCGCGAGGGGCAACTGCAAGAGCGCGAGAATTCGGTGGCCAGGAGCGAGGCCACCCGGAAGGAGAGCCACGACAAGGCCAACGCCGACCTCGCGCTGAAGCAGAAGAAGCTGACCCAGGAGGAGGCCGACGCCAGGGTTGAGCGCATCCGCGAGAGCCTCGTCAACGACTACGACGCCAAGGCCAAGATGCAGGAGGAGCGCTTCACAACCAAGCGCACCGAGTTCTTGCACAAGATCGAAGGGCTCGAGAAGTCGGAGAGGGAGTTGACCTCTCGCCTCCAGCGCGCCAAGGAGGCGCAGACCCGCGCGGAGAAAGAGATCGCCGCCCTGAAGGCGGACCTGGGCGACCTCCAGCAGCAGGTGGGGCCGGCTGCGGACCGCGCGGAGCAAGCGCGAGACACCGCGCAGCACCGCCAGGCCATGACACGCCAGCGCCAGGTCATGCTCCACGAGCTGGTCCGCCGCGCGAACGCTGTCGGGGATGACATGAGGATCGAGGTTCCCCACTTTCCCTCCGGAGGGATCGACGACGAGACCGCATACACGCACTTCTTCGGGCAGTTCCTCGAGGAGCTCGAGAAGGTCGCAAAGCACTTCAACGAGCGTGTCGTGGCGGAGAGCCGCGATCTCCTTGTTCTCGCCACCCAGCCGCGTCTTTAGCAACCTCCTGAAGCTCTGGCCCTCATTCAACCTCGAGGCCGTGATGGAGCCGGTCGAGATCCGCAGCAAGGCGGGGGAGGCTGCTGAGGTGCTCGCCAGGAAGTACGACCAAGTCTTGGTCGATGAAGACGAAGGCGACGGCGAGGGAGGCGCCCTGGAGGCGGAAGCTGCCGTGGACGGAGCGGGCACCTCAGGAGGCACGACGGCCTGAACTCCTTCCTGTAGCTGGTCGTGCATGGGGCACATTATCGTGGTATTTTGGTTGTAATAACTTTTGTAAAGACTTGCTTTAAGCTTTGGAACGTGCTTGTGAATGTCCCTCGGGTGGCTTTTGTCTTTTCCCTTCATGTCTTTTTCGCTCTACGTCTTAGGACCCTCTCTTAGCGCTACACCACCGCCGCTTCGGTATGTGAGAGTCAGGGCTCCACAGGGCCGGGGGGTGTGTGAGGCCTCAAGAAGTAAGAGCTCCTCGAAGCGCGATGCTTGGGGCTCCCCTTTGACGTGCAAGCAGCCCATGAGGCGTGGGAGAGAGAAAAGAGACTCGAGGGGCAAAAACCAGCAAGAGGAAATTCAACCAAGTGTTTGTACTTAGCTTGACGAGGCGTTTTCGCCTTGGAGAGGGTGTTGGTTCCCTGGCGAGGCGTTGTTGCCTTGGAGAGGGTGCCCGATGCCTGTTTCCTGCACTTGGACAGATAGGCATACCCACAAGCAATAGATAGTTAGATAACTTGTGCTCGTAGGTTCCTTCATGTGTGTCTCACGAGGAGAACAAGCACCAAGGTTTTTGGTGATCCTTGGTGAGTTGACGTGCGCGGGAGCTGACCCATGAGTTCAGAGCTCCTTAGGAGTTGACATGCATGAGAGCTGACCCGCAAGTTCAGAGCTCGGATCCCTTGGGTTTGAGGCGCTGCCGGGATGCTCCCGTGGCATGGCACCCTGCTAGCCCCCGCTCGTGAGATACATAGGAGGGATCATACGAGCGAGAATAAATAGCAATAACAGCTTTGCCGAAGCCGCAAAATATGTTGGCGCGATGCGCAAGAGTTCAAATTGACCTGAAACATAGGTTCATTACACTGGCGTGGCCAGAAGCACAAAAAATCCGCCATGCTCTTGGCATGGGGTCCACATTCTGTGGCTGAGACTCTCGAGAGGCGTGCCCGAGGCAGACGCATGTAGAGAAAGCTCAGGGGGCCCCTATGCGGGGGTGGCTTTTAGCCTGCGTTCCACCATGACCGGCATGGGGATCCACCTCGCCAAGACATGGTGCCTGAAGAGGTTACCATGCCGAGGCTTGGTGGCTTGGGAGTCTTCTCGAACAGCCCGCGGCAACGTATAGTAGAGAGGGGAGCCCGAAGTTTTTCCTCGTGGAGGATGATGGCGCGTGGCTCTCCCTTGATGCAAAAATTGCTCGCCGAGGGCGATCAGGGGTAGAACTTGCGCAGGTGCTGGATGTTCCAGGGCTGGCGACAGGGATGCCGTCCTCTGTCTCGAGCCGCACGGAGCCAGGCCTGGCGATGTGCACGACTCTGTAGGGGCCTTCCCACATTGGTGAGAGCTTGTGGAGGCCTGCCCTGGAGAGGATTCTCCTCAGGACAAGGTCTCCTGCTTCGAGAGTGCGCGGGCGGCTGTGGTAGCGGCGGAGGTCTTGCTGGTACCTTGCCGCTCTCAGGGCCACATTGCGGCGGAGCCCTTCAAGCAGCAGCAGGTCGTCGTTGCGGAGTTCGTCCACCTCAGCCTCCTTGAAGGCCAAGACTCGCGGAGAGCCATGAGTGATCTCGCTGGGGAGGACGGCTTCAGCGCCATAGACAAGGGAGAACGGCGTCTCACCAGTTGGCTTTGTTGGCGTGGTGCGGATGGACTAGAGCACCGAGGGGAGCTCATCGATCCAATGCTTGCCGCTGGCCTTGAGGCGGTTGAAGCTTCTCGTCTTGAGGCCCTTGAGCACCTCGGTGTTGGCTCGTTCGGCCTTCCCGTTGCTTCGTGGATGAGCCACCGAGGCATAGCAGATTTGGGCACCGATGCTGCCGCAGTAAGACTTGAAGGCGCCACTGATGAATTGTGAGTCGTTGTCGGTGATGATGCGGTTGGGCACGCCGAAGCGGCAGACCAGGCTCCTTATGAATTTTACCGCCGATTTCGCCAGAATGGTGCGTACGGGCTCCACCTCAGGCCACTTGGTGAATTTGTCGATGGCGACGTAGAGGTAGCAGTATCCCCCCGAGTGCTCGCGGGAAAGGTCCCAGCAGGTCCAGCCCCCAGACCGCGAACGGCCAGGAGAGCGGGATCGTCTGGAGTCCTTGCGCGGGCTGGTGGATTTGCTTGACGTGGAATTGGCATGCGTCGCAGGACTGGATGATTTCGGCAGCATCTTGAAGCACTGAGGGCCAGTAGAAGCCACTCCGGAAGACCTTGCCTACAATGGTGCGCGAGCAAGAGTGGTGGCCGCACTCGCCGCTGTGGATGTCGTTGATGAGCTGGCGGCCTTCCTCGACCGGGACGCACCGCAGCGCAACCCCATTGGGTCGCTTGCGGTACAGGTCTCCGTCGTGGAGGCAGTAGGACTTGGCCTGGCGAGCAATTCTCTCGGCCTCTGCGTCGTCTTCGGGGAGGGCTCGGTTCTGCAGGTAGTTCTTGATCTCGTCGATCCAACCAGTGTCTTGTCGTACCAGAGTCAGCAGCAAGCGATCGCCCGAGGGTAACCCACAGTTTGGTGCTCCGCTCGGTGGGGCGGGTGGGAGCTCCACGTCGATGCTGATGTTGACCACAGGTTGCTTGACCGAGGCCTTGGTGAGCCTCTCCTCGAACACTCCAGGCTTCTGGGCTTCTCTTCTTGCTGCTCGCCGAGCAATTTCATCTGCCTCTTGGTTTTCTGCCCGCGGGATGTGCTTGAGCTCCATGCCCCTGAAGTGCTTCTCCAGCTTGCGTACCTCTTCAAGGTAGGCCACCATGTAGGTGTCCTTAGGCGTGTAGCTTTTGTTGGAGAAGTTGACGAGGAGCTGGGAGTCGCCCTTGATGAGGATGTACTTGATGCCGAGGGCGATGGCGGCTCTGAGCCCGGTGAGGAGGCCTTCATACTCAGCGATGTTGTTGGAGACCTTGTCATTGTCCTTGAAGCACAGTTGGACGGCGTAGTAGAGCTTGTCGCCTGTCGGTGAGGTGAGAACGGCGCCAGCCCCTGCACTCCTGGCCGCAAAGGCGCCGTCGAAGTGCATGGTCCAGTGGCTTGGTGTCGTTCCTCCTGAGGCTGTAGCTTCCTCCTCTAGAAGCTCTTCTTCTTTGCGCGTGTCCGTCCATTCGGCCATGAAATCAGCCAGCACTCTGCCCTTGATGACCCTGGTGGTGTCAAACTCCAGCTCGAAAGGTTGTAGCTCAATGCCCCAGCCTGCGACGCGATCTGTCGCGTTCGGGTTGCGCAGGACCTGCTCCAGGGGATATGAGGTGACCACCTTGATGGGGTGACCCTGGAAGTAGTGGCGCCGCTTCCTGGAGGCGATGAGGAGCGAGAAAAGGAGCTTTTGCTGCATGGGGTAGCGCTCGCGAGCGTCCCGCAGCACTGTGCTGACAAAGTACACGGGATGCTCGACGAGGGTAGTCGTTGGCGAGGCAGCGGCTGGCTCCTCTCCAGGCTCGGTGGAGTCCTTGGCGAGGTTTTCTTGGGGATGGAGGCTGACGAGGCTGCTTCTTTGTCGGGGGGTTCTGGGCTCGCCGAGGCGGAGCTCTGCTTGTCGAGGACTGGCTCTTCCCTTTCCGCCACCAAGACCGCGCTTGCTGTCTGAGGAGTGGCAGCAAGATACAGCTTCAGAGGCTCGCGAGGGCGTAGGGCGACCATGATGGGTGGGCTCGCCAGGTACTTCTTCAGGTCCTCAAAGGCCTTTGCTGCTTCGGGGGTCCACTTGAAGGGACCGGACCTCTTCATGATCTTGAAAAATGGCAGCGCCCTCTCGCCGAACTTGGAGATGAAACAGCCAAGGCTGGCCATACATCCCGCTAAGCGTTGCATGTCCTTGAGGCGACGAGGGGGCTGCATCTGCTCTATGGCCTTGATCTTGTCGGGGTTGGCCTCAATGCCGCGGTGGGATACCAGGAACCCGAGGAGCTTGCCTGAAGGGACCCCGAAGACGCACTTGGCGGGGTTCAGCTTGATGTTGACCTTGCGCAGGTTGGCAAAGGTCTCCTCGAGGTCCTGGATGAGCGTGTCCTTCTCGCGGGTCTTGACGATGATGTCGTCGACGTAGGCCTCTGCATTCCTCCCCATTTGAGCTCCCAAGGCGATCCTCATGAGGCGCTGGAAAGTGGCGCCAGCGTTCTTCAGACCGAAGGGCATGCAGACGTAGCAAAACACACCACAAGGGGTCAGAAATGCTGTCTTCTCCTCGTCCTCCTTCGCCATCTTGATCTGGTGATAACCAGAGAAGGCATCCAGAAAACAGAGGAGTGCGCAGCCGGCGGTGGAGTCTACGATCTGGTCGATCCTCGGGAGGGGATAGGGGTCCTTGGGGCAGGCCTTGTTAAGGTCGGTGAAGTCGATGCAGAGGCGGCTCCCTCCGGTGTGCTTGGGGACGACCACACCGTTGGCGAGCCAAGTGGGGTGGACCACTTCCTTGATGATGCTGGCCTTCTTCAGCTTGTCTACTTCCTTGACGATGAAGTCTTGCTTCTCTGGCGCTTGGCGCCGCGCTTTTTGCTTGACGGGGCGTGCGTTTGGACACACGGCTAAGTGGTGCTCGATCACCTCCCTCGGTACTCCGGACATATCTGACGGTGTCCAGGCGAACATGTCAGAGTTTGCCCTGAGGAAGGCGACGAGCGCGCTTTCCTATTTGGGAGGCAGGTTGGCGCCGATGGTGACGCTAGCCCCCGAGCCGCTTGCCTCCAGAGACACTTGCTTTGTCGCGGCCTTCTCCTAAGAGAACAGCTGCTTCTTCTTCGCGGGGGGCCTCGGGAGGGGTTCCTCGTCCTCGTCAGCGGGTGACGCCACCGCGGCAGCCTTGTAGGCCGCTTGCGCAGCGTACAGGGCGTCCGAGACCACGCCGCGGATGACAATGGTGCCACCCGAGCCAGGGAGCTTGACGAGGTTGCAGGTGTGGTGGGTCACCGCCATGAATTTGGCGAGGGCGGGGTAGCCGAGTATGGCGTTGTAGGGCAGGCCGATGTGCGCGACGTCGAAGTCGATCAGCTCGGTGCGGTAATTGGCCTGGGTGCCGAAAGTGACGGCGAGCCTCACCTGCCCCAAAGGAGTGGTGAGACCCTCTATCACTCCCGAGAAGGGCCTGGTAGGCATGAGCCGCTCGTAGGGCACCTGCAGCTTCTCGAATGTCTCGACGGAGATGACGTTGAGGTCGGCACCCCCATCAATGAGCGTCTTAGACACGACGATGTTGTTGATGGTGGGGGTGCAGACCAACGGGATGGTGCCAACGGTCGAGGTGGACTTGGGGTGGTCGCCGAAGTCGAAGGTAATGGGGCACTGGGACCACTTGAGGGGCCTGGAGGCCTCGACTCCAGGAAGGGCTGCCGCGACCTCGCGAGCGAGTTGCTTGAAGTGGCGGTTGGAGCGAGGGGCCTGAGCCCCGCCGAGGATGCAAGCGGCCCCGCGAGGTACCTGGTAGCCCTCGTCAGCCTCGGCAGGCAGGTTGTCGTTCGCGGGCTGGGCGGCGTTGGCCTGAGGGTTCTGCTGGTAGTTGTCGTTGTAGTTGTTGTTCCAGCGTCGCCCCCCGCGGCCGCCGCGGCCTCCGTTTGCCTCGCGAGCCTCGCGAGCCTCGCGAAGCCTCTTGATGTCGTAGCAGTCCTCGGTGGCATGAGAATGCCTGTTGTGGTAGATGCAGAAGGGACGATCATCCTTCTTCTCAGGTCCTGCGGCTGGAGTGGCAGCTTGGCGAGGCTGCTTGGCGTCGGGCTCTGCCGCGAGGACCGCAGTAGTCTTGCGCTTCTCGGAGGATTTCTTCTTCTTGGGCCCCTCGGTGGGGTCCCCTGGCTCGTTCTTGACGAACAAGCGGCCCTCTTCAGCCTTGGCGCACTTGTCCGCCAGGTCGAAAAGCTTGACGACGGTGGTGATGTTGTCGTGGATGCCAAGCTTCTCGAGCATCCGCACATCTGTGACCCCAGCCTGGAAGGCCGAAATGACCTGTGCGTCGGTGGCGTTGGGGATCTTGTTGCGCACTTGGCTGAAGCGCTGGATGTACTTGCGGAGGGTCTCGCCGGGCTTCTGACGCACGGCGCGGAGGTCGTTGTAGGTGAGGCCGCGCTCGTACGTGCCCTTGAAGTTGGCGATGAAGCACCGGCAGAGTTCCTCCCAGGTGTTGATGGATTCGGCGGGGAGGTTGGTGAGCCATGAGGACGCGGAGTCCTTGAGGGCCATGGGGAACCAGTTCGCCATGACCTTGTCGTCGCCCCCGGCGGCCTGGATGGCCAGAGAGTAGAGCTGTAGGAACTCCAGGGGGTTATTCTTGCCGTCGTAGCGCGAAGGGAGGTTCGGCCTGAACTTGACCGGCCAGACGACGCGACGGAGGCTGCGAGTGAACGCGGCCGTCGTGCCGTAGGTGACCGTGCCGTTGGCGAGGGTGGCGCGGAGGTGGCGCCCGGCGGTGGCGACGTCCTGGACGGCGCGGTTGCGGCGTTCCTGCCCGCGCTCGATGCTCACGCGTGCGTCCTCAGGGGCTCGCTGCACGATTTGGCAGTCGTGTGGCGACGACGCGTGCGAGGCAGCGCGGCCGTCGCGAGGAGGAGCCCCCGTCGGAGCAGGCTGCGGTGGAACCGGTGGAGCTGGAGCGGGCGCGGGCTGACGAGGAGGCGCGGGAGGTGCGCCATGCGCCACGTCCCCCACGAGTGCAGAAGGAACCAGGGAACGAGACGGTGCAGGTGCGGCGGCGCGAGCGGCGCTGATGAGTTCGGAGACGCGGTTGAGCCAGGCCTCCTGAGCCGCCGGCGTGGGGCGGTACTGCAGCAGCTCCTGCGCCATGAGGAGCGCAGTCCCCGGGCTGGGCGCAGGGCGGCCCAGCAAGGAGGCAGCACGGTCCCGCGACGGGTGCAGGGAGGAGGCCTCCTCCTCGCCGAGGTCGTCCTCAGCGTGGTCGATGTCGTCATCGTCCGGGTGCTCGACGCGGGGCTCGGGGTTGACACGGCGCTCCGGAGCAGAGCTCCCACGCGGGTGGCCGCGCGGGCGGCCTGCGGGAGCGGTGGCGGCGCTAGCCGTCCAGCGAGCGAGACGTTCGGCACGAGAGCCGGCCATGGCTGTGTCGAGGATGAAGACGCGCCTCAGCCCCCTACCTGGCGCGCCAAATGTCAGAGAACTGTCCCAGGAACTGGGGGTGTCTCGAGAAGGATCGAGTAAGGGGCTGAACACGGAATCAAACAACCCTCAACGTGCTCCGGCGACGGTGCTCGTCGGACTCGCTGCGGGACAGCACTGCAGAAAGGGAACACTCGGTCTTACCCAGGTTCAGGGCCCTCTTGTGGAGGTAAAACCCCTACGTCCTGCTTTGGTGTATTGCACTGCTTGGAGAGTTTACAGTACAAGAAGAGCTTGCCGAGCTCGAGGTGGCTAACAATGGCTACTAGCTATTCTTCAGATCTAGGGTTTAGGCTCAGGATTCTTGGACCGAACCCTTTGCTTGGGCGCACCCCTTCTCCTTTTATAGGCGTCTTGGACCTCTTCTGCCCAAACATTTGGTCGGGAAGGGTTACCACACGGCGACGACGGAGGAGACGCGGTGCACCGTAAAGGTGAAGTCCACCATAAAGGTAAAGCTCGTGGATGCGGTCCACGGCAGGGGAACGGCGTCACCAAAGCTGAAAAAGGGCACCGACCAGCTGGACGGCGGGCTGGCGCTTGCCGTGGTGGGAGGTGACCCACGGTGACGTCGTCCTTGGAGCGTAGCTGCAGACGGTTCCCTTATCACCAAAGAGGCAATACTCGTTGTCCGCTTTGCTTGGCTCCGCTTTGTTGACTGCTTTATACATGGAAACAGCAACTGCGGCATCGTCGTCATCGCGCGTAGGCACGCGCGTCACTCTGCACATGGCGCAGAGCCCATGTGCGCTCTGCCGCGGGGGCAGAGACGGCTTCACGAGGAAGGCGCTTCGCGAGGCGAAAAGCCTCGCCGAGCCTTTCAGCTTGGTCCTTAGCAGAATTGCGGGCGGCGTCGGAGACGCCTTGTCGAGTTGCGATCCCTCGCCAAGGGAGAGAATCCTTGGCGAGGAGAGAAAACCCTTCGCGAGGGGAAAATCCTCGCGAAGCTCGCCAGGCTTGGAGAGCCTGGTCCTTAGCGAAAATTATCCAAAGAATCTTGTGGGCCCTGGCAGGCCGGCCCGTGGTACCCTGGTTTCCACTGTGCCGACATAATAGGCTTGTCTTGAAGAGGAGTGGTTCTAATTTTTAAAATTTCCACATCATGAGCAAGATCTTCCACTTTAGAAACAAGTCTATCAAGTTTTTCAAATTTCTCTTCAACAGCTTTGTCGAAAGCTTTTTGTGATGTGATAAATTCCTTTAAAACATTTTCAAGATCAAAGGACACATTCTTATAACGATTATAAGAATTACCATAGGAATTACCATATGAGTTGCCATTATTGGGAGGATAAGGCTTATAGTTGTTACTACCAAAATTATTTCGATAAGCATTATTGTTGAAGTTATTTCTATTAAGAAAATTAACATCAACTTGATCATTTTCTTGGGCAATTAATGAAGCAAGTGGGACATTGTTAGGATTAATAGGGGACTGATTGGTAGCAAGCATAGACATAATCATATCAACCTTTTCACTCAAAGAGGAAAGTTTCTCGACATAATTTACCTTCTTACCACTTGGAGCTCTTTCGGTATGCCATTGTGAATAATTTGTCATCATCTCATCCAAGAGTTTAGTTGTTGTATGATACATGTCAAATGTATCTATAATTTTTGAGTTATCCATGCTAGTTTTGTGATGTTGTCACATGTTTCTATTATCATATTACATCATTTTCATGCATTTTGTCGGACTAACCTATTGACAAGATGCCCAGTGCTAGTTTCCTATTTTTACTGTTTTTGTATTTCAGAAATTTACTTCTGGAAATAGTCTCGGAACTGGACGAAAATTTACGGAGATTTTTTATGTGAAGGAAGACACCAGAAGATCAATGGGCAGCCCTGGGGGCCACCCACATGGAAGGGACGGCCTCCCGCCGCGCCCCCCCTTAGGCCGCGGGTGGGACCCGCCCCCTACTCCTGGTGGGTCCCCTCGGCCCCCTCTGACGCCTATAAATTCACATTAAACCTAAAAACGTCAGGACGGCCATTATATTCCAGAGAAGACATCCCGACGCGCCGTCATCTCAAACCCTAGTTCGGAGGTGATTCTGAAGCAGTTCCCGGCACCCTGCCAGAGGGAAGATCGATCCCGGAGGGCTCTTCATCGCCATGCCTTCCTCCGGGATGATTTGTAAGTAGTCCCACCTTGGACCTTGGGTCTATGGTAGTAGCTATATGGTAGTCTCTCTCCCTTGTGCTTCATGTTTATGATCTTGTGAGCTGCCTAACATGATCAAGATCGACTATTGTAATACTATGTGATGTGTTTGCTGGGATCCGATGGATTATAAAGTTATGATGAGATTGTGCATGATTCTTATATGTTGATTTATGTTCTTGTATGATCTCCGATGTGCGTAGTTACTTTGGCCAAGTGATTGTGTGTATCTCCAAGAGAGAGTATTTATGCTAGATAGTGGGTTCATGCCCCCTCTTGTTCTTGGACACGAGTGACAGAAACGTCTAAGGGTGAGGGTGTGCTGTTGCTACTAAGGGTAAAACAGAGGTGTTAATGTCTCTTTTGATATTAGTATTGTTCACTTCATGCACTTTACTTAATGCAAATGTATGTTGCTTGCAACTTAATACCGATGGTGACATGCTGGATAGCGATCCCACGGTGGACTTTTTAGACAAAGATGCAGTTGGACTCAACGGTCTTTGTTCCTAGTCGTGATGCCTACTTAAATATTATCATGTTCACTTTGTCATAGCTAAATTAAGTTTGTGTTATAATCTTGTCAATTGCCCAGCTATAATTTGTTTACCCATCACATGATTGTTCTATTTACTTGAGAGACTCCACTAATGAACCCATGGCCCCCGGTCCATCTTTTTACATTAATTGCAACTTTTATTCATCACTTTTCATCATCATTACTCCACTGGTCCATTTTCATAATTCGTCTATTTCACTATACAATTAACCGCTTTGTTTTCTACGAGACCGGAAAGATTGACAACCTTTCCGCCGTTGGGGACAAAGTATTTTGGCTGAGTGTGTGCAGGTCCACATCTGTTGAAGATTAAGTGCCAGATATCTGCAACATTCACTTTGTTGTTGATTTCAAGGTCCTACTGGTTCTATAAACCTCGGTTCGTTATCGAGGGAAAACTGCTGCCTGCTACATCCACGCCTTCGGTTGGGGCACCACCCAACTCTTCATCAGTAGCAATCAAACTCTTTGCTGGCGATGTTGCCGGGGATCTTGGAGCTACAGCAAGGGGAGTCTCACACTCTTAATCATTTTACTTTGTTTTTGTCTTGCTTGTTTTATTTATCGTTAGCTTATTTTTCTTGTTGCAAAATTTTAAAATCCAAAAAAATTAGCGTACTCTTTATTCCTATCTTGTTATTTTATCTTATCATTATGTCTTCTACTAAAAAACCAAGTTGTGTGACTTTACTAGCACTAATAACAATGATTTCATATGCTCTCCAATTGCTCCACCCGCTACTAAAGCGGAATCTTATGAAATTATGCCTGCCTTGCTAAATCTTGTTATGAAAGAGCAATTTTCTGGTGCTAGTACTGATGATGCCGTGATACGTGTCAAACATATCTATAATTTTTGAGTGATCCATGCTAATTTTGTGATGTTGTCACATGTTTCTATTATCTTATCACATAATTTTTATGCATTTTATTGGACTAACCTATTTTGACAAGATGCCCAGTGCCAGTTCCCTGTTTTTGCTATTTATACGCATCACATTTCTGATTTTATAGGCGTTGGAGGGGACCGAGGAGGTGGCCCACGGGCAGGGGCGGATCCCACCTGCGAGTCCCCCCTAGGTCGCGGCAGGAGGCCGCCTGCGCCCTGTGGGTCGCCTCCGAGGCTGCCCTTCAGACTCCGTCTTTGTCTTGGCGTAAAAATAATCTCCGTAAATTTTCGTCCAATTCCGAGAATATTTCCAGAAGTAAATTTCCGAAATACAAAACAGCAAAAACAGGGAACTGGCACTGGGCATCTTGTCAATAGCTTGGTCCAAAAAAATGCATAAAAATTATGTGATAAGATAATAGAAACATGTGACAACATCACAAAATTAGCATGGATCACTCAAAAATTATAGATACGTTTGACACGTATCACGGCATCATCAGTACTAGCACCAGAAAATTGCTCTTTCATAGCAAGATTTAGCAAGGCAGGCTTAATTTCATAAGGTTCCGCTTTAGTAGCGGGTGGAGTAATTGGAGAGCATACGAAATCATTGTTATTAGTGCTAATAAAGTCACACAACTTGGTGTTTTCAGTGGAAAACATAATGATAAAATAAAATAACAAGACAGGACTAAAGACTACACTAATTTTTTGGGGTTTTGAAATTTTGCAACAAGAAAAATAAGCTAAACGAGAAATAAAGCAAGAAAGACAAAAACAAAGCAAAGTGATTGAGAGTATGAGACACCCCTTACTGTAGCTCCAAAGTCCCCGGCAACGGTGCCAGAAAAAAGCTTGCTGATCGGTGATGGTAGCGTTGGGTTGTGCCCCAAGCGAAGGCGTGGATGTAGCAAGTAGCAATTTTCTCTCGTTAACGAACCGAGGTTTATCGAACTAGTAGGAATTTGAAATCAACAACAAAGTGAATGTTGAAGATATCTGACGCTTAATCTTCAACAGACGTGGACCTACACACACTCAACGAAAACACTTTGCCCCCAATGGCGGAAAGGTTGTCAATCTTTCCGGTCTCGTAGAAAACAAAGCGTTTAATTGTATAGTGAAATAGATGAAATATGAAAATGGACCAGTGGAGTAATGATGAGTAAAGGTTGTAAAAAGATGGACCAGGGGCCATGGGTTCACTAGTGGAGTCTCTCAAGTAAATAAAACACTCATATGATGGGTAAACAAATTACAGCTGGGCAATTGACAAGATTATAACACAAACTTAATCTAGCTATGACAAAGAGAACATGATAATATTTATGTAGGAATCACGACAATGAACAAAGACCGTTGAGTCCAACTGCATCTTTGTCTAAAAAGTCCACCGTGGGATCGCTATCCAGCCTGTCACCCATCGGTATTAAGTTGCAAGCAACAGACAATTGCATTAAGTAAAGCGCATGAAGTAAGCAATACTAATATCAAAAAATACATTAACATCACTGTTTTACCCTCAGTAGCAACAACACACCCTCGCCCTTAGACGTTTCTGTCACTCGTGCCTAGGAACAAAAGGGGGCATGAACCCACTATCTAGCATAAATACTCCCTCTTGGAGATACACACAATCACTTGGACAAAGTAACCACGCACATCAGAGAGCATGCAATAACATAAATCAACATATAAGAATCATGCACAATATGATCATAACTTCATAATCCATCGGATCCCAGCAAACACATCACATAGCATTACAATAATCGATCTTGATCATGTTAGGCAGCTCACAATATCATAAGACATGAAGCACAAGGGAGAGAGACTACCATCTAGCTACTGCCAATGACCTAGGGATGGCAATATTATCCATGAATCTGGATATCCATGGATATCTAACCCGTTGGGTAAGGGTTTGGAGGGTATATTCTACCCATGGATTTTCGCGGGTGGATATCCACGAACTTGCAGGTTAGGCATGGATTTAAAACTGTCTCCATGGATACCCATCGGAAATCCATTCGAAAAGTAAGGCCCACACGTATGTGACTTATGTGACTTTTTATTTATGTTGGCTTATTATTGTAAACTTGCAACTTCGTATTATGTCGTGCCAATCGTTAGTGTGGTGTATCTACAATTAATATTTCCAGTGTTTATTGTGTTATGTGACCTTTATTTTTATTCTTGATGTCCCCATATACACATTGTTATGGACGGTGTTTATATTGCTTCATGGATTTGGATATCCATGGATAACTGGATATCCAACAGGTATGGGCACGGGTAGCATCCGTGGCCCATGGATAGTTTCGCGGGGGGCAATGGATGAGCTCGTGGATATGGGCATGGATTTGGTTACGCTCGACGCATACAAACTCGCCCCATTGCCATTCCTACTTGGACCCGTGGTCCAAGGTGGGACTACTCACAAATCATCCCGGAGGAAGGCATGGCGATGAAGAGCCTCCGGGATCGATCTCCCCTCCGGCAGGGTGCCGGGATCAGCTTCAGAATCACCCCCGAACTAGGGTTTATGGTGGCGGCGTCTCGGGGTGACTTCTCTGGAAAATAATGGCCGCCTCGACATTTTTAGGGTTAATGTGATTTTATAGGCGTCAGAGGGGGCCAAGGGGGTGCCCACAGGGTAGGGGCGGGTCCCTGATGACCCACAAGTATAGGGGATCTATCGTAGTCTTTTCGATAAGTAAGAGTGTCGAACCCAACGAGGAGCAGATTAGTGGCCTCATTCTCCAATAGAAAGATCTTCTCCCTTAATTCTTCGGTCTCTTGCTTGTGAAGATCAGTAAGCTCAGCAATGATGCGGTGATAGACGCTTACTCCACGCTCGATCATCTTCTTGTACTCGAAAACCTCCTGCTCAACCTCTTCTAACCTTGTCTTCTCATCCCCCTCCTTCTTAGGGCCTTGAAGATCTTGCTTATGAAGCATGCCGTCCTTGAGCTGAAGAACTTGAGGATGCATCTTGACCTCAGCTAAGTAGGGGTTGATGACGTTCTTGAAGAAATCATCATTGGAAGTGCTCAGAGAAGTCATGGCGACTAGGGTTCGAGAGAAAGCGATCTGCCAGAAAAACTCGAAACGAAAACACGACGAAAAACATAGGATACGCTCCTCGAAAAATTCGGGGAAATTTATAGTCAAAATTTTTGCAATAAAAGGAAGGCGACGAGACTAGGCGGTGTCCAGGGGCCAGGGGCGGGTCCCCACCGCGGCCTGAGGTAGGGCCACGACAGAGGGCCGCCTCTGCCTCCTGGACTCCGCCTCGTACTCTGTCTAGTCTCAGAATTTTCCTAATTTTCAAAAAATACATAATATAAATTTTCTGGAATTTTCCGAGCCACTTTCCTTACCGAAACAATTACCTATTCGTTTTCTGACTCTAGTATCTTCCGGAATTTGGTTTCAATAAATTCTTCCGGAGGCACCACTTGAATAACATCGGCATCTTTCTCCAAAGGATTACCGGAGATATAGTGCTTAAGTCGCTGACCATTCACCACTTGAGGCTTGTCTCCGTCAAGACTGTTAATATTTATAGCGCCAGAACGGTAAACTTCCTCAATGATGAATGGTCCTTCCCATTTAGAGAGCAATTTTCCTGCAAAAAATCTGAGAGAGACCTATACAAAAGCACTTTATCACCAACATTAAATTCTCTTTTCAAAATTCTCTTATCATGCCATTTCTTTACTTTTTCCTTAAACAAACGATCATTCTCATAAGCTTCATTTCTCCACTCTTCTAATGAATGCAATTTAAGCAATCTAGTTTTACCGGCAAGAATAGGATCAGAATTAAGTTGTCTAACAACCCAATAAGCTTTATGTTCTAATTCAAGAGGCAAATGACATGCCTTCCCATAAACCATTTTATAAGGAGACATGCCCATAGGATTTTTATAAGCAGTTCTATAAGCCCATAGAGCATCATTAAGTTTCTTAGACCAATTCTTCCTAGACTTGTTAACGGTCTTTTGCAAGATTAGCTTAATATCTATATTAGTTAATTCAACTTGCCCACTAGTTTGAGGGTGATAAGGTGATGAAACTCTGTGATTAACATCATATTTAGCTAAAACCTTTCTAAAAGCACCATGAATAAAATGGGAACCTCCATCAGTCATAAGATATCTAGGCACACCAAACCTAGGGAAAATAACTTCTTTAAGCATTTTAAGGAGGTCTTATGGTCAGCACTTTTAGTTGGTATAGCCTCTACCCATTTAGTAACATAGTTTACAGTACCTAGAATGTGAGTATTACCATGTGAAGTGGGAAAAGGACCCATAAAATCAAATCCCCAACAATCAAAAGATTCAATAAGAAGAGAATAATTCATACGCATTTCATTACGTCTAATAATGTTACCAACCCTTTGACACTCATCACAAGACGAAACAAACCTTTTAGCATCCTTAAATAAAGTATGCCAATAAAAACTTGATTGAAGACCCTTATGTGCAGTCCTTTCCCCTACATGATGTCCTCCATAACCACTGTTGTGGCACTTCCTCAACACTTCTTCCTGTTCATGCTCAGGAATACATCTCCTCAAAATTCCATCAACTCCCTCCTTGTATAAATGTGGTTCATCCCAAAAGTAGTGCCTAAAGTCGTAGAAGAATTCCTTTTTCTGTTGATAAGTAAAACTTGGAGGCAAAAATTTCGAGACAATAAAGTTAGCATAATCAGCATACCAAGGAGCATCATGAGAGGTTACCTTAACAACAGCAAGTTTTTCATCAGGGAAACTATCATTTAAAGGGATAGGATCATGAGGTATATTTTCCATTCTAGAAAATTTATCAGCTACAAGATTATCTGCACCTTTCCTATCAACAATATGTAAATCAAACTCCTGCAGGAAAAGCACCCATCTAATAAGCCTAGGATTAGCATCTTTCTTTTCAATAAGGTATTTAATTGCAGCATGATCAGTATGAATAGTTACTTTGGAGTCTACAATGTATTGTCTAAACTTATCATAAGCAAAAACAACTGCTAAAAAATTCCTTTTCAGTAGTTGCATAATTCTTTTGAGCACTATCCAAAGTTTTACTAGCATAATGAATGACATTTAACTTCCTACCAATTCTGTGGCCAAGAACAGGCCCTACAGCATAATCACTAGCATCACACATAATCTCAAAGGGCAAATTCCAATCAGGTGGTTGTACTATAGGAGCGGTGATTAAAGCTTTCTTAAGTATCTCGAAGGCTTCCTTACAATCTTCATCAAAAACAAATGGAACATCCTTTTGAAGAAGATTAGTAAGAGGCATCGAAGTCTTAGAAAAATCTTTAATAAACCTCCTATAAAAACCAGCATGACCAAGGAAACTACGAATACCTTTGATGTCCCTTGGATGGGGCATCCTCTCAATTGCTTCAATTTTAGCCTTATCAACTTCAATCCCTCTCTCAGAAATTTTATGTCCAAATACTATGCCTTCATTCACCATAAAGTGACACTTCTCCCAGTAAAGAACAAGATTAGTCTCCTCACATCTCTGCAAAACTTTATCAAGATTATAGAGACAATTGTCGAAAGAAGTTCCATAGACGGAGAAATCATCCATGAAGACTTCCACAATTTCCTCACAAAAGCCATGCAAAATAGCAGACATGCATCTCTGAAAAGTAGCTGGTGTATTACACAAACCTAAAGGCATACGTTCCATAAGGACAAGTAAAGGTAGTTTTTTCTTGATCTTCATATTTAACAGCAATTTGAGATAAACCAGAATAACCATGAAGGAAACAAAAGTGAGTTTTCTTAGACAATCTTTCAAGCATTCGATCAATAAAAGGCAAAGTATAATGGTCTTTTCGAGTAGCCTTATTAAGCTTCCTATAATCAATGCACATTCTATATCCTACAACCGTTCTCTAAGGAATGAGTTCATTATTATCATTAGCAACAACAGGCATACCTCCCTTTTTAGGAACACAGTGGACAGGACTAACCCATCTACTATCAGCAATATGATAGATTATACCTGCATCGAGAAGCTTAAGTATCTCATTTCTTACCACATCCTTTATCTTTGGATTCAATCTTCGTTGATGATCAACAACGGGCTTCGCATCAGGCTCAAGATTAATTGTATGTTGACAAATAGCTGGAGAAATCTCTTGAAGATCATCCAAAGTATAGCCCATTGCAGCTCGATGTTTCCTAAGAACCTCCAATAATCGCTCCACTTCTTTTGCTGAAATGTTAGAATTGATAATAATAATAGGATATATTTTCTTCTCATCTAAATATGTATATTTGAGAGTGTCTGGAGAGCTTTTAATTCGAAAACAGGATCTCCTTTTGGAGGTGTGGGCATCCCCAACGACTCCATAGGTAGATCATGCTTTAGAATAGCCGACTATCTAAAGAAGACTTCATCAATTTCTTCCCTTTCCTGCACAAACATATCATTCTCGTGCTCCTCCATAAATTGCTACAAAGGATCGTTAGGAGGCACAGCAATAGAAGCAATTCTTTTAATAATAAAATCCTCATTAGATAATTCTTTATCATAATGATGTCTAGCAAATTTGGAAAAATTAAATTTATACGTTTCTCCAGCAAATTGAACAGAGACCTTTTCTTTCTTAAAATCTATAACAACACTACAAGTATTTAAGAAAGGTCTAACAAATATGATAGGACAAAATTTATCTTTAACTGACCCCAAGACAAGGAAATCAGTTGGATATTTTACCTTACCACATAATACTTCAACGTCTCTGACAATTCCCACTGGGTGGATAACATCTCTATTAGCCAATTTAATCTCCAAATCAATATCTTCAAGCTCACATGGTGCAATCTCGCGCATTATTTTCTTGATAAAGTGTATAAGGAATAGCACTTGCACTTGCTCCCATATCACATAGTCCATAATAGCAATGATCACCTATTTTGACAGAGCCAACAGGAGTACCAACAATTTTTGCACTCTTATCTTGCCTAACAATGTTAGTAGCAGCTTCACAAAATTAATAGAACCTCCATCGATGTTCTCAGTTACAAGATCTTTAACCAAAGCTACTGGAGAGGCAATTTCAAGTTGTTCATAAGGTTCATAAGCTTTTCTTTCACTTTTATTAACCACATTAGCAACAATTGAGTGTTCTTTAATTCTTGTAGGAAAGGGTGGTTTTTCAAAGTGAACAACAGGTAAAATAGATTCAACCGTGTGTACAGGTGCATCATTACTAACAAGCACATCTTTTTCACAAACATCTTTAAAAGGTTCATGGTACTTATTCCACTTTTCTTTTGGAATATTAATATGATCAGCAAAGGATTTATAAAGATCAACGACAATTTGAGAATCGAGCCCAAACTTTGTACTAAGCACAATAAAACATTCAGTTTCCATGAAAGATTTAATGCAGTCATACTCATAATTTATACTATATTCTTTACCTTTGTCGATCTCCCAATCCTCCACATTGCGGTAAATCCTTTCAATGAGATCCCATTTAGCATTTACCTTCTTGTTTAAAAGATCTGAGAGAAGAAGCATCAAGCATATCCTTATCACGACGTGATTGCCTTGCATAAAATTGTTAACAATTATATCATTAGGAAGCTCATGGTTGGGCCATTTGAGCATTAGAGATTTAAGCCTCCCCCAAGCTTGAGCGATGCTTTCTCCTTCACGTGGCCAGAAGTTGTAAATATAATTTCTATTTTGATGAATTTCATGAAGAGGGTAAAATTTAGAATAAAAGAGAGACATAAGCTCTTTCCAATCCATCAAATGAGAATTATCCAGAAGCATATACCAATCCATAGCTTTATCCTTTAATGATATTGAGAATAATTTCCTCATGATTACTTCTCTTGGCATACCTGCAATCTTAAATAGCTCACACAGTTCTTTAATATAAATCAAATGATAACCCGGATGGATAGTCCCATCCCCTGCATAACGATTACTCATAACACGATCAATAATGCCCATAGGTATTTTAAATGGATCAACTTCAGAGAGTGGAGGGCTCTTCTCCACCACGGGTGTGGTGGTAGAGTCGCTCCCGAACAACATACTAAGTGACGAGTGCTCCATAATGAAGCAAAGTAACAAACAGAAATAAAAACAGCACCTACAATAAAAGCGTTACTTACCAATAGCGCTTCACTCCCTGGCAGCGGCGCCAGAAAAGAGTCTTGATGACCCACAAGTATAGGGGATCTATCATAGTCTTTTCGATAAGTAAGAGTGTCGAACCCAACAAGGAGCAGAAGGTGTTGACAAGTAGATTTCAGCAAGGTTTTACTACAAGCACTAAAAGAGAAATATTTTTGGAGTTTTGATATAAAGAACAAATAAAGAATGAGTAAATAAAAGAGTGCTACAATAGTTGCAGCAAATAGCCCAATCCTTTTAAGCCCAAAGGACAAGCCGATTGTGTTACTTATGATGATTAAAACGTTCTCGAGGACACATGGGAATTTCTGCCTAGCCAGTTTCATTGCATGCCGGTGATTAATCTTCAACATTTTGATAAAGTGCTGTGTGGGTGGACCTATGCTAATGCACCACCCTTACTTGGACAAATACATACTTGTGATTAAACCCCTTGCAAGCATCCACAACTACAAGAAAGTAATTAAGATAAATACCTAACCACAGCCTTAAACTCTGAGACCCTACACTCCCTAGTGCACTAGTTCACGAATTGGGGTTTAGGTTTCTGTCACACCTACAAACCTACCATAAGAAAACTACATACACTATGCATTCCCCTCGGCCCTTTGAAAGGTGAAGTATCATGTAGTCGACGTTCACACGATACCACTAGAGGAATAACACCACAACATAAATCAAACCATTAAATATTACTCAACATTATGCAATTACTAGCAACTAGGCTTTCCCCATGTCCTCAAGAACCAAACGAACTACTCACAAGACATCATATAGATCATGATCAGAGGTGGTATGCATATGGGCAACAATCTGATTGTAATGATAATTCACCGATAAAACTCTCAAACATCAACTACAAGTGGTAATCAATGCCCGGGATATGATTCCGATGAACTAATAGCAACACAACGACAATTGTTACAGCGAGATGAGATGGGATGGCGATGGTGACGATGGTGCTGATGGTGGAGATGATGTTGATGATGATCCCGATGATGCCCGGCGTGATGGTGTTGACGATGACGGCGATCCCCCCCCCCTCCGGAAGGGAAATTCCCCGACAGATTTCTCCCTACCAGAGCTCTTCTTCTCTCTGTCTGGTTTCCGCCTCGTGGAGGCGGCGCAAAAATTATCGGTCGATACCCCCGATGTTTTTAGGTCAATGGGTGGTAATACGCCGAAGGGGAGCCACAAGGGGGCCACAGGGACCAAGGCAGGCCCCACCCGTGGCAAGGGGTGGACCCGCGGCAGGGTGGCGCCCCTGCCCCCAGGAGCTCCACTCCGTGCCCCCTTTCAGCTTTGTGACTTATTCTTCAAAATATTGACTTCATAATTTTTCTGGAATTTTCTGAGCTTCCGACGTCAGGTATCTTGACAGGTACTTTTTCAGCTGATTTCCGGCTCCAGCAGATGCATCCCCAATAATTGCCAAACATGCAAACTGAGATAAAATAACCTAA
Source organism: Puccinellia tenuiflora (assembly GCA_012064385.1). Lineage (NCBI taxonomy): Eukaryota > Viridiplantae > Streptophyta > Magnoliopsida > Poales > Poaceae > Puccinellia > Puccinellia tenuiflora. The sequence continues at coordinate 6,634,989 of QRDG01000473.1, read as the reverse complement.
GTATTGCATCATAATATTAAATATATCAATGAATAAAGATAAATTATGATGTAAAATAGTGATGCAAAATGGACCTATCAGACCCACCCGCGGGCTGCCCTAGGGCCGCGGCAGGGGGCCGCCCCTGGCCTGTGGGTGGCCCCCTAGGCTGCCCTTTGGTGTCCTGGTGCCTTCCGTCAAATAAAAATTCCCCGTAAATTTTCGGCCAGTTCCGAGAATATTTCCAGAAGTAAATTTTCTAAAATACAAAAATAGCAAAAACATGAAACTGGCACTAGGCATCTTGTCAATAGGCTAGTACGACAAAATGCATAAAATGATGTAATATGATAGTAAAAACATGTGACAACATCACAAAACTAGCATGGATCAATCAAAAATTATAGATACGTTTGACACATATGAGCCAACGTATCCATAAAATTGTTAGACATCTATGGTTTGGCCATGTAGTTTCCATAAAATTGTTAGAATATAAAAGTTTAGCGCTATGGTAGTGGCCCTGGTATTTCGACGGTGGCGGGCATGGTGGTCATGTGTTTGACGCAGTGGCCAGATCTTTGTTCTGGTGATGATCTCAACCTTTGTGTGTCACGGTCGATAGCAGTATGGGACAAACTCTTCTAAGAACACAAAGTTTCGAGACTGGCAGCATTATGGGATGCCCCATCCATTTCGAGATCGGTTCAATTCGATGCATCAGGAGCTACACACGACGGGTTCGTGGGATCTTTCAAGTCATGCATGGCGAACCATGGCGATGTGGCGTCTCATACGGAGGTGTCAAATTATGCTTGATTCTGGCTGGTCATTCGCACGACGTCTCGTCTGTGATGCCAAGTCATGTTTGTTTGTTGATCGATCAAAGGTGGTGCGATAATGGTTGGAAGCATGGCGGTATGAGACGTCATCGTCTTCCAGTTTTTTCTCCAGCCGCATCTGGTCAGTGATGTGTGGTTGACTTGATAGGTGATGATGGTAGATGCTTCAACTTTGAGTTCGTACATTTCAGTGGAAATAATCTTGGAAATGTTGACGCCCGCTTTTGTTGTGTCGTTGCTGAAGGTGGTGGCCTGAAACTTGTCTTTGAGGATGAAAATTCTGGGTTGACCTTTGGTTGGACTAGTCATTTACGGTGCATGTGCAACTTTTTCTTATTGAAGGCATTGCATAAAAACTGGGTATTTTCTCTTTTTTTTTTCTTTCACCATAGGGTTTATGGTAGTATGGTGGAGATTTTGTCGAGAGACATGTGATCTCGGATTTTTTTTGTATCTTTCTGAAATTTGCAATAAAATTGGTGTGTGCATCGTTTCGATGCGGAGGCTGAGCTTCGTTCCTCATTTCAAAAAAATGCCTATGTATGGCAACAAGTGGGTGCAAATTTGAGCCCCACATTGCTAGTTTATAAAGAGTGAGACCACTAGTGGCGTCTTACTAACTCGCTAAGTGATTTTGGCATGAGCAAAGCAAGAGAGCACCACACTCGCTCGCCTCACCTAGTTGGGGTTGTGCGTGGCGGGACAGGCTTGGGGCATGCGTGTGAATGATCCGCCAAAAACATGTCGTTTCTTTGATGGGAGCAGTCTCCTTTTTGCCTTTTAGAGTTTGGTGTTAAGTTCACAACTTGGAAACCTAATCAGTTTATATCGTGATGGTGACACAATATCGCTTGGGTCTCCTCCTATTTATACGACCTAACAGACACCATCAGGCACACACCAAACCGATTTAAGGTTTTTGCCTCTCACGTTGCTTGTGCCGCCATCATAGTATACTTCATCCCGAGCGTCGTCATGCACCACTGAACAGGAGAGAGCGCATTAGGTTTTAGGTAAGCGCTTCTCGGTCGCTTGCTCTTTCTTAATCACGAGTCATCCCTTGTCAAAGTCGGGCGATGCTTCTTACCGTTGTCTTCAATGCCGTCTAATTCGACCTGTGTTCGCCAACGTTGTCATCAAGAACGTTACTGCTGCACGGCTACTTCGTATACAACCTATCAACACATGCGATATATTCCGTTGTAGTCCTGTAACGACAATTGTTGTGTATGCACTCCTAAAATTCATGTTGTTTAATACATCTAGTATGTTCAAATTTCACGTCATAGTACTTGCTCTAATCATGATTTATATGTAGGGTCGCAGCATAGAAAACAAAAAATTTCCTACGCAAAGAAAGCGGAATAAACCCAACATCTAGATCCGATCTACGAGAGGTTGGTAGCAAGAAGGAGATCGAATCTCACCCTCGAAGAAAACCGTGAGCGTTTTGTCGAGGCAGGGGTTGGCTAGTCGATCCCCGCAACTAGACTTGTCTAGTCGCGAGGAGATGTGTTATCCAAGCGCCGCACGAGCAACGCCTCCGAGAGATCCACACGTTCAGCTCGATGAAGACTCCACGTTCTTGATCCCGCAAGAGGTGGTGGAGAGGCTCGAGATCAACAGCACGACGACGGTGGCGTGGTGTGTATGGTGGAGATTGGACAGGGCTTCGCCAAGCGGTGTCGGGAGAGAGGAGGAGGAGGGGTGCGGCTAGGGAGAGGAGGGGGCCGGCGGCTAGGCACCTTGGGGAGGAGCCAAAGGGTGCGGCACCCCTCCCCTTGCCCCTCCTTATATAGGAGGCCAAGGGGGGTGCGCCCCTCCCTCTCCTAGGGCCGGCGCAAGGGGGGGTGGCTTGGCCCCCAAGCCACCACTAGGGTTTCGGCCGGCCCCCCCTTGCTTCTAGAAGCATGGCCCGGTTGGGCCTATGGGGTGATGGTGCGGCTGGCCCATTAGGCCAGCCCACTGCCCCCTTTTTCCATGTGGGCCCCATACTCCTATGGGTCCCACTTCTAGACCCCTCTAGAACCTTCTAGAACATTCCGGTACTTTACCGATAAATTCCCGAACCTTTCTTAACCTCCGGAAACAACTTTCCTTATATGAATCTTATTCTCCGGACCACTCCGGAACTCCTCGTGACGTCCGGGATCCAATCCGGGACTCCGAATCAATATTCGTTCTCACCATCATTTATCTCGAACCCTAACTACATCGAACGTTAAGTGTGTGACTCTGCGGGTTCGCGAATATGTCATATTAATAGCGGGACCGGGATGTCCATATTAATTCCTACATATTCGACGAAGTACTTTACTAGTCGAACCACAATGTCCGGGATTCAATTAATCCATATACGATTCCTTTTGTTTCATGATATATTACTTGTCCGAGATTCAATCCACCGATATCTGCATATCTGATTAATCTCGTTACCGACAAGTTCTCTTTACTCGTTCCCATAGAATAGGATCCCTTATGACTAGCCACTTAGTCATATGCTTGCAAGCGTTTGGATGCTATACTACCGAGAGGGCCCAGAGATATCTATCCAACTGTTGGACGAACAAATCCCAGTCTTGAAACATGACACCCAACAACCTATCATCGGAGAACCTGAAAGCCACCTTTATAATCACCCAGTTACGAAGTGACGTTTGATGTCCACAAAGCTCTCCTCCGATAAACGGGAGTGACATAATCTCATGGTCTAAGGAAACTATATTTGACATCTATTTAATTTGAGTCTTGTCCATTATATCATCACCTATGATACAAACTTCGTTTATTAAGCGATTCATAAATCCATGGTTAGGAAACATCTAACCATCACTTAATCAAACGAACTAGTCACAAGAGGAAAGACTAGGGACACATTACCGTTTATATTCCACACATGTATTCGTTTCCGGTTAATACAATTCTAGCATGGAATTAAACATATCATGAACGGAGAAATATGATAAACAATAATCATTATTATTGCCTCTTGGGCATATCTCCAACATTATATTCAGGAATTAGTCATTGATACGTCTCAAACGTATCTATAAAGTTTGGTTGTTCCATGCTTATTATATACATTGCCACATGTTTTTATAATGTTTTTATATCATTTTGGCATATTTTCTGTAACTACCCTATTAACAAGATGTCGAGTGCCAGTTCCTATTTTCTGCTGTCTTTTTGTTTCAGAAAAGCTAGTGGGGGAATTTTCTCGGAATTGGCTGAAAATTTACGGAATTATTTTTACATGGAAACAAAGACTGTGCCAGGAGGGCGCCTGCAGGGGGCCCACATGCCCCAGATGCCACCCAGTTGCGGCCAAGGCTGGAACCTGATTGCTACTGATGAAGAGTTGGGTGGTGCCCCAAGCGAAGGCGTGGATGTAGCAAGCAGCAGTTCTCCCTCGATAACGAACCGAGGTTTATCGAACCAGTAGGACCTTGAAATAAAAAACAAAGTGAATGTTGAAGATCTCTGGCGCTTAATCTTCCACGGACGTGGACCTGCACACACTCAACCAAAATACTTTGCCCCCAACGGCGGAAAGGTTGTCAATCTTCCCGGTCTCGCAGAAAACAAAGCGGTTAATTGTATAGTGAAATAGATGAATTATGAAAATGGACCAGTGGACTAATGATGATTAAAAGTGATGAATAAAGGTTGCAATCAATGTAAAAAGATAGACCAGGGGCCATGGGTTCACTAGTGGAGTCTCTCAAGTAAATAGAACAAACATGTGATGGGTAAACAAATTACAGCTAGGCAATTGACAAGATCATAACACAAACTTAATTTATCATTGACAAAGAGAACATGATAATATTTAAGTAGGCATCACGACAAAGAACAAAGAACGTTGAGTCCAACTGGATCTTTGTCTATAAAGTCCACCGTGGGATCGTGATACGTCTCCGACGTATCTATAATTTCTTATGATCCATGCTTGTTTTCATACCATTTGCTACATGTTTTGTTTACATCTTATAACATTTTTATGCATTTTTTGAACTAACATATTAACAAGATGCCCCAGTGCCAGTTCCTGTTTTCTGCTGTTTTTTCGTTTCACAAAAGTACTTAAGGAAATATTCTCGGAATTGGACGGGACAAAAACCCAGGATCTTATAATTTCGTCACGCACACGGAGTCCAAAGGGGAGCTGAAGACGCACCAGAGGGCGACCACACCCTAGGGTGGCGCGGCCCACCTGTCTGCCGTGCCACCAGGTGGTGTGGCCCCCTCGGGCCTCCACCGACGCCGCCCTTTCGCCTATATAATCCCCCCGACGAGAAAACCGTAAGTACCCGATCAAAATTCCAGGAAAACATCCGTCGCCGCCGCCGTCATCAACCCTAGTTTGGGAGGGTTCTGAAGCTCTCCCCGGCACCCTGCCGGAGAGGGGAATCATCGCCGTAGGGCTCTACACCCCCATGCCCGCCTCCGGACAGATGTGTGAGTAGTTCATCCTTGGACTACGGGTCCATGCAGTAGCTAGATGGTAGTCTTCTCCTCTTGTGCTATCATGTTTAGATCTTGTGAGCTGCCTATCATGATCAAGATCATCTTATTGTAATGCTACATGTTGTGTTTGCTGGGATCCGATGAATAGAGAAGTACCTTGTGATGTTGATTATTGATATTATCATGTCTATGTTATTTGTGATCTTGCATGCTTTCCGGTACTTGTAATTGCCTTGATCAAGTAGTTGCTTGTATCTCCAAGAGGGAGTATTTATGCTAGATAGTGGGTTCGGTCCCTGTGTGCCTTGGCTTGAGTGAGAGAAACATATAAGGACGGGGGAGTGTCGTTGCTACTAGGGAGTAAACTTTATGCACAGTTCTTCATGCAATTGTATGTTGCTTGCAACTTAATACTGGAGAGATTTTACGGTATGTTATCTCAAAGGTGGACTATTAGGCATAGGTGTATGCTTGGAACAACTATCTATGTATTTTATTTATGGAGAAGACACCACTAGTGAACTGTGGACCCCGGTCTATTCTTTTACATCTGCAATTAAATCAACTGCTCTACTGCTTTCATTTACTGCAAACAAGCTTCCTTCCACACATACATTTAATCCTTTGTATTCAGTAAGGCCGGTGAGATTGACAACCTCGCTGCTTCGTTGGGGCAAAGTAGTTTGATTGTGTTCTGCAGGCTCCACTATCTCCCCTGCAACAGCTCTTTTCTGGCACCCTTGCAGTTGTGGACAACCTTCTGAAGCATTTCTCACTCCTACTGGTTCGATAACCTTGGTTTCTAACTGAGGGAAAACTTGCTGCTGTGCTCCTCAAACCTTCCTCTTGGGGTGCCCAACGAAGCGTGATTGATTAACACCTCTCGCGCTATCAAGCTCTTTTTCTGGCGCCGTTGCCGGGGAGTTAAGAGTGCTCAGTAAGAAGCTTCTCGAAGTATCAAACTTCTCACTCCTCCGTCAACAGCTCTTTCTGGCGCCGTTGCCGGGGAGTAGAGAAGCTTCTGCAAGGGGAGTCTCTCAGTTCCAATCTCTTTACTTTGTTTTAGTCTTGCTTATTATTATTGCTTTGTCTTGTTTTGCTTTCTTATATCAAAAACACAAAAAAATTAGTGTAGAATTTATCTTGTTGCTTTCCTATATCAAAAACCCAAAAAAATTAGTTACTTGTTTAATCTTGTTCAATTCGGTTTACCTTGTTTTTATCAAAAATGAGTACTGCTGAAAACACTAAGTTGTGTGACTTCACTAGTACTAATAATAACGATTTCATATGTACTCCTATTGCTCCACCTTCTGCTAAGATAGATTTTTATGAGATCAAACATGCTTTGTTAAATCTTGTTATGAAAGAGCAATTTTCTGGTGCTGTTATTAATTTGAAAGAGGGCAACATTAGATATCAATTCCCTCTTAAGAAAGGTATGGAACACTTCCCTAGGAAGATAATGAAGTCACCTTTTGACTCTATTGTTAGAGCAAATTATCGTTTTGATGCTTCTTCTCTTAGAAATACTTGATGTTCACTTTCTGCGCCTAGCTGAAAGGCGTTAAAGAAAAGCGCTTATGGGAGACAACCCATCATTTTATTTTCAGTATCTTTTCTTTTATTTGAGTCAAGAAGTTTGTTTACTTCTGTAGCAACTTCTTTGTATCTTTATTTTCTTGCAATGTTGTGCCAAGTAAGGTCTCTAGTAGAAAGTTTTTGCTATATTTGGATTTCTGCACAGGAAACAGATTTCTGTCTGTCACCGTTAAATTCTTCATTTATTCCAGAAGCGACGAAATGCTTTGAGATTTTGTGTGCTGAATCTTCATACATGTATGAAACTTTTTATAGTTCAGTGATTTTCGATTTTCGATTCGGCTTTACAGACTATTCAGATTTTGACAGATTCTGCCTTTTATTGTGCATTGCTTATTTTGCGATGTTTATTTGGATATTTTATATTCTTTGAGCATCAGTGGCTGTAGCTAATGTTATAATTCATTAAGGTGTGCTTGTGTCACAGTAGAACTTGTGAATTTTTGGTTTATGCACTAACCCTCTAATGAGAATTACTTTGAGTTTGATGTGGTGGAAGTTTTCAAGTAAGCAAAAGGGACGATATGATGAGATCAAGAAGAGTGAAAAGCCTAAGCTTGGGGATGCCCCGGTGGGTCGTCCCCAGAAAATTCAAGAAGACTCAAGCATCTAAGCTTGGGGATGCCCAAGGCATCCCCTTCTTCATCGACAAAACTATCAGGTCATCTCTAGTGATACTATATTTTTATTCCACTACATCTTATGTATTTTGCTTGGAGCGTCTGTTTTTATTTTGAGTGTGTGTTTTAGTTTGCTTAATAAGTTGGATCCTAGCATTCTTGTGTGGGAGAGAGACACGCTCCGCTTTTTCATATGAATACTCTTGTGCTTCGCTTATATTTGTTGAGTATTCTTAGCTACTGTCTGTTTTCTAGTAAGCTCTCGCTTTTAGCATGTTATCTTGTTTAGAGCTGCTAGTTCTTTGTGTTAAGCTCTCTTTTGTTTCACTCTTATTTGTTAGAGAGTTGTTTTAGTTGCTTGGTTGATGTGTTAGATTGGAAGATGCTATGCTTGTGATAGTGGTATGAAATAGAGAAAAGCTGCATAGTCTTGTAGACCATTGTGTAGATAACTTGCTCCTCTTCAATTGTTTTGAGGTATTAAAATAACTAATGGTTAAAATATGTTGGTTAATGTTGTTAAGAGCTGATTAGTGAAGATGTGTTAGTAGAGCGTGGAGCCGTACTTTTCTGAACTAAAAACAACTTAAGTCAATAGTGCTTTAGTGTCGTGATTTCCTCTTAGTTGAAAAGAAGTTTCTAATGGTATAATTACTGCAACGGTCGGGGAAGCCAACGGGGCACTTGTGTCGCCGCCACGATCCCTCTCGGGGTGTCTCTAACCATTTGTAAAAATTTGATACTGTTAGTTGTTTGCAATATACGACATGCTATGTGAGTTTTTGGTTTTTGGCACTTCCACCTCCATATTTTGCTAGCCTCTTCGGTACTTTGCATTGCCCTTTTTCACATTGAGATTGGTGCATACTTCGCAAGTACATCCAACCCCGTGGGAGATCTTCATCTTGTTCTCCTACACATAAGCCAACTATCTTCCTCAAAACAGCCACCATATCTACCTATCACAGCATTTCCATAGCTGTTCCGAGATACATTGCCATGCAACATCCATCATTTACATTACATGACTTTATGTCATTTTTACTTCATTACCATATAGTATTGCTTGACCGTTTGAGTTAGTGTGATGCGTGGTTTTCCACATGTGTTACATCTTTTCCACACTACGCTCGGTCTTGCATATCCACCATACACCATGTATTAGTCTTTGAGTTTTGAGTACACCAAAAAGTGTGATGATCATCTTGTAAAATAGAGTGTTGCCTCTACCTGTGAGCTTATTGAAAAGAGTCCAAAGTGGCCAATCAAAAGAGTCCAAAAGAGACCAATGAGAGAAAATATAAAAGAGCCACAAAGGCCTCAAAAAGCAAAAAGCAAAAAAAAAAGAGAAAAAGAAAAAAGAATATAAAATGAGAGAGGGGGCAACACTATTATCCTTTTATTCCACACTTGTGCTAGTAGCACCTACATCATTGTAGTGAGTTTTCATGCTTCATTAGTATAACTATGTGGGGACCAAACGTTATAGAACTTGGCTTGTATATTCCAACGATGAGCCTCCTCAAGTGAGCTCTAGGTCTTCATGAGCAAGCAAGTTGGATGCACCCCCACTAGTTCCATTGGAGAGCTTCCATTCATATAGCTCTATGTGCATCCGTTGCATGGCAATCACTACTCCTCATTCAGTGTCTACTACGGGACTTCCTCTTGTCTTGTGGTTACCTCTTCCACTGTTTGAGCCTTTCTTTTTGGCCTTCCAAACCCCCATTATTATTCTCTTTGCCATAACCTCATGGTGCCAAGCCTTCTTCTTGCTTGTATTAGTTGAGTGGACTACATAATAGTTGATAAGTTAAGTGGATGGATTAAGGACACTTGACTTGAGCTTGGCTATTTCTATTATTAACTGAATTTGATGCTTTGAAGATTGATTGACATTTTGCATTGGAGACACAATTTACTATTCTTCTTTCTAAACCTTATGTATGGTTCCTAGTCTCCAACACGCTAATTCATGAAAAGTTCTAGCTTCTTTTAGCTAGCATTTGTTAATCATTGTTTGCTTAATGTCAACTATAGACAATTGTTTTGGATCACCTTATTCACATCATGTGTTTTGCATTACTATGTTGATCTAGATTGTGAGTTTGCATGTCTCCTAAGAAATTATTTGTTATCGTTCTACCTACTCGAGGACGAGTAGAACTAAGCTTGGGGATGCTGATACGTCTCTGACGTATCTATAATTTCTTATGATCCATGCTTGTTTTCATACCATTTGCTACATTTTTTGTTTACATCTTATAGCATTTTTATGCATTTTTGGACTAACATATTAACAGGATGCCCCAGTGCCAGTTCTTGTTTTCTGCTGTTTTCCCGTTTCAGAAAAGTACTTAAGGAAATATTCTCGGAATTGGACGGGACAAAAACCCAGGATCTTATAATTTCGTCACGCACACGGAGTCCAAAGGGGAGCCGAAGACGCACGAGAGGGCGACCACACTCTAGGGTGGCGCGGCCCACCTGTCTGCCGCGCCACCAGGTGGTGTGGCCCCCTCGGGCCTCCACCGACGCCGCCCTTTCGCCTATATAATCCCCCCGACGAGAAAACCCTAAGTACCCGATCAAAATTCCAGGAAAACATCCGTCGCCGCCGCCGTCGTCAACCCTAGTTTGTGAGGGTTCTGAAGCTCTCCCCGGCACCCTGCCGGAGAGGGGAATCATCGCCGGAGGGCTCTACACCCCCATGCCCGCCTCCGGACAGATGTGTGATTAGTTCATCCTTGGACTACGGGTCCATGCAGTAGCTAGATGGTAGTCTTCTCCTCTTGTGCTATCATGTTTAGATCTTGTGAGCTGCCTATCATGATCAAGATCATCTTATTGTAATGCTACATGTTGTGTTTGCTGGGATCCGATGAATAGAGAAGTACCTTGTGATGTTGATTATTGATATTATCATGTCTATGTTATTTGTGATCTTGCATGCTTTCCGGTACTTGTAATTGCCTTGATCAAGTAGTTGCTTGTATCTCCAAGAGGGAGTATTTATGCTAGATAGTGGGTTCGGTCCCTGTGTGCCTTGGCTTGAGTGACAGAAACATATAAGGACGGGGGAGTGCCGTTGCTACTAGGGAGTAAACTTTATGCACAGTTCTTCATGCAATTGTATGTTGCTTGCAACTTAATACTGGAGAGATTTTACGGTATGTTATCTCAAAGGTAGACTATTTAGGCATAGGTGTATGCTTGGAACAGCTATCTATGTATTTTGTCGTAATGCCCAAAGCATCTCATATAGACATCATCATCCTCTGTATTATGCAATGTTCATGCATTGTCATGCATTCTCTATTCTGTCAATTGCCCAGCTGTAATTTGTTACCCAGCATGTGTAGTATTTTATTTATGGAGAAGACACCACTAGTGAATTGTGGACCCCGGTCTATTCTTTTACATCTGCAATTAAATCAACTGCTCTACTGCTTTCATTTACTGCAAACAAGCTTCCTTCCACACATACATTTAATCCTTTGTATTCAGCAAGGCCGGTGAGATTGACAACCTCACTGCTTCGTTGGGGCAAAGTAGTTTGATTGTGTTCTGCAGGTTCCACTGTCTCCCCTGCAATAGCTCTTTTTCTGGCGCCCTTGTAGTTGTGGACAACCTTCTGAAGCATTTCTCACTCCTACTGGTTCGATAACCTTGGTTTCTAACTGAGGGAAAACTTGCTGCTGTGCTCCTCAAACCTTCCTCTTGGGGTGCCCAACGAAGCGTGATTGATTAACACCTCTCGCGCTATCAGATCGCTATCCAGCCTGTCACCCATCGGTATTAAGTTACAAGCAACAGACATTTGCATTAAGTAAAGTGCATGAAGTAAAAAATACTACTATCAAAAGAGATATTAACACCGTAGTTTTACCCTTAGTAGCAATAGCACACCCTCGCCCTTAGACGTTTGTCACTCGTGCCGAGGAACAAGAGGGGCATGAACCCACTATCTAGCATAAATACTGTCTCTTGGAGATACACACAATCACTTGGCCAATGTAACTACGCATATCGGAGAGCATGCAAGAACATAAATCAACATATAAAAATCATGCACAATCTGATCATAACTTTATAATCCATCGGATCCCAGCAAACACATCACATAGCATTACAATAGTCGATCTTGATCATGTTAGGCAGCTCACAAGATCATAAACATGAAGCACAAGAGAGAGAGACTACCATCTAGCTACTGCCATGGACCCAAGGTTCAAGGTGGAACTACTCACAAATCATCCCGGAGGAAGGCATGGTGATGAAGAGCCCTCCGAGATCGATCTCCCCTCCGACAGGGTGCCGGGAACTGCTTCAGAATCACCTCCGAACTAGGGTTTGAGATGATGGCGTGTCGGGATGACTTCTCTGGAAAATAATGGCCGCCTCGACGTTTTTAGGTTTAATGTGAATTTATAGGCGTCAGAGGGGGCCGAGGGGACCCACCAGGAGCAGGGGCGGGTCGCACCCGCGGGCCAAGGGGGGGCCGCAGCAGGAGGCCGTCCCTACCCTGTGGGTAGCCCCCAGGACTGCCCTTTGGTCTTCAGGTGTCTTTCGTCGAGTAAAAATTCCCCGTAAATTTTCGTCTAGTTCCGAGAATATTTCCAGAAGTAAATTTCTGAAATAGAAAAACAGCAAAAACAGGAAACTGGCACTGGGCATCTTGCCAATAGGTTAGTCCGACAAAATGTATAAAAATGATGTAATATGATAATAGAGACATGTGACAACATCACAAAACTAGCATGGATCACTAAAAAATTATAGATACGTTTGACACGTATCAGCATTCCCAAGCTTAATTCCTATTCGTCCTCAATTAGGTAAGTGATAACAAAATAATGTTTGATGAGACATGCAATCAACATAATCTTGATCAAGATAGTAATGCAAAGCACATGATGTGAATAAGGTGATCCAAAACAATTATCTATAGTTGACATTAGGCAAACAATGATTAACAAACGCTAGCTAACAAATGCTAGAAACTTTTCATGAATAAGTGCGTTGGAGACATGGAACCATACATAAGGTTTAGAAAGAATAATTGCAAATTATGTCTCCAATGTAAAGCATCAATCATTCTTCAAAGCGTCCAATTAGTCATTCGTGAATAAAGCCAAGCTCAAGTCAGGTGTCCTGATCCATCTCCTTCACAAATCAACTGTTTCAAAGTCTACTCAACTAGTGCAAGTAAGAAGTGGATTTGGCACCAAGATGTTATGGTAAAGAGAACAATGATGGAGGTTTGGAAGGTCAAAAAGAAAGGCTCAAATAGTGGAGAAGGTAACCACAAGATAGAAGGAAGTCCCGTAGTTGACACAATATGAGGAGTAGTGATTGACATGCAACGGATGCACATAGAGCTATAAGTGTATGAAAGCTCTCCAATGGAACTAGTGGGGGTGCATCCAACTTGCTTGCTCATGAAGACCTAGAGCACTTGAGGAGGCTCATCCATGGAATATATAAGCCAAGTTCTATAACGTTAATTCCCCACATAGTTATACTACTAAAACAACATGAGAACTATCTATAATGAAGTGTAGGTGCTGCTAGCACAAGTGTGGTAAAAAGGATAGTAGTGTTGCTCCCTCTCCCTTTTTCTATTTTTTTTTGGATTTTGGGTGGCCTCCTTGGCTCTTTTAAATGCTCTCTCATTTGTCCTCTTTTTGGGCTCTTTTATTCTTCTTCTTTTTTATTTTTAACCTCACTATAGGAGCAACACTCTATATTACAAATGGATCATCACACTTTTTGGTACTAATAACTCATAAAACTAATACATGATGTATAAAAAAAAGATATGCATGATCGAGCGTAGTGTGGAAAAAAATGTAGAACATGTGGCAAGCCACGCGGCACACTAACTCAATGATCAAGCAAACTATATGGTAATGAAGAATGACATCAAGTCATGATGTAATGATGGATGTTGCATGGCAATGTATCTCGAAACGGCAATGGAAATGTCGTGATAGGTAGGTATGGTGGCTCTTTTGAGAGAGATAATTAGCTTATGTGTAGGAGAACAGGATGAAGTTCTCCCACGGGGTTGGATGTACTGGCGAAGTATGCACCAATCTCAATGTGAGAGAGGGCATTGCGCAGCACCGAAGAGGCTAGCAAAATATGGAAGTGGAAATGCCAAAAACCAAAACTCAACAATGCATTTCGTATATTGCAAGCAACTAGCAGTTTCAATGTTCCACAAATGGTTAGAGACACCCCGAGAGGGATCGTGGCGGTGACACAAGTGCCCCGTTGGATTCCCCGACCGTTGCAGTAACTACCCACTAGGAACTTATTTTCAACTGAGCAGAATTCATGACACATTAGCATTGTTGACTTAGGTTGTTTAGTTCAGAAAAGTACGGCTCCACGCTTTACTAACACATCTCCACTAATCATCTCTAACACCATTAACCAACACATTTAACCATTAGTTATTTTAATGCCTCAAAACAATTGAAGAGTATCAAATTATCCACATAGTGATCTACAAGACTATGCAGGTTTTTTTCTATTTCATACCACTACCACATGCATAGCATTTTACCGTTCTAACGCATTAACCAAGCAACCAAAACAACTCTCTAACAAATATAAGTGAAGAACAAGAGAGTTTAACAACAACTACTAGCAGCTCTAAATAAGATAAAAGCTAAAAACGAGAGCTTACTAGCAACAAACAGTAGCTAAGAATACTCAACAAAATATANAAAGCTCTTCACACAAAACTTCTCATAAACTGATTAAAATGCACATGTGTTCAACTCAAGACAAATTACAAACAACTTTATTAGGAATTAGCTCCTGATTACTAAGCCTCAATGTGACACTCCATCTATAGAGTATCGCATTTGACGATAGTAAAAGAGACGAATACAAAATAAAAGCAGAATCTGTTAAAAACTGAACAGTCTGTAAAGATCGAATTTTTCGAGGCACTTCTGTACCTCAAATAAGAAAATTCAAAACTAAATAAATATAGATAAAAGTATCAGGTTTTCTGTCTAAAAATTTCAGAAAACAATAAAATTCATAGGATTTTTAGATTTTGAACAGTGAAGAATAAAATTCTGTTTCTGGACAGCAAAACAACACCTCGCACTTTCAATGTATTAGAGGCTAAACTTGGCACAAAAACCAAAACAAAATGTACAATGAAGTTGCTACAGAGGCAACAACTCCATGACTCAATAAAATCAAAAACAAAACTGAAAGAAAAGATGTGTTGCCTCCCAAAAAGCGCTTTTCTTTATAGCCTTTTAGCTAGGCCCAGTATTTTCAATGATGCTCACATAAGAATAAGTATTGAAACGGAAGGGAGAGCATCGTGAGGGAATTATCAAACACATTTAAGTCTAACTTTCTTCCTATGCATACGCATTTTATAAGAAAATAAATCAATTAAGCACAAAACATTAAGCATAGGAAGGTAAAGCAAGTGTAACTTCAAAACTTTTAGCATAAAGAGAGGTGTTTTAGTGACATGAGAACTCTGACAACCATATTTTCCTCTCTCATAATAATTTTCTGTAGCATCATGAACAAACTCAACAATATAATTATCACATAAAACAGCCTTTTCATGAGGATGGCGTTTTGGCTCCCGGGTGCACCCGGTATGCCTTTTGATTTTTTAAAAATTGAAAATGCTTCGAAAAATTCTGAAACAAATTGGGTAGAAACATACGCAAGTGTCGAACACTCGTGAAAAATTTCTGACAAAAAGAAAAATTGGTATTTTCTGTCGAAATTTTTCACGAGTGTTCGACACTTGCGTATGTTTGTGTCCAATGTTTTTTAAAAAAATTCGAAGCATTTTCAATTTTTAAAAAAATCAAAAGGCATACCGGGTGCAGGTGCACCCGGGAGCCAAAGTGAATTTCCGGCTTTTCATGATCTACAAGCACATAGTTTCGGTCCATCTCAAAAATAGTGGGATTAAACCCACTTTCAATAGCATTATAATTTTTATCATCAAGTAATATAGGACCATCATCAAGAGCTTTATCATATAGACTTTCTAAGCACAACTCTTCATTATCATGCATCTCAATGGTTGGAGTAAATAAAGGATTATCATAAGATTTATCAATATAGCACGGATTATCATATATAACAAGATCATTTTATCAAAAAGGGATGTTTCAAATGAATCAATGGGATCATAACACTCATTCTCCTTTTGTAAGGAAGGAGGACAATCAAATAATGTATGAGTTAGAGAGTTACTCTCATTAGAAGGTAGAGATGGGTAGCTACTCCATTTTTCCTCCTCTTGTTCGTCACTCTCCTCCTCGTTTTCATCCAATAAGCTTCCAGTTTCAACAATTTCTTCTTCTATAGGCTCCTACACGGCATTAGTCTCTTCTTCTGGGGGATATAAACCCTTAAGATATTCAGTAATATAGCAATTTTCATCTTTATAATTATCCATGCAATATTTAAGTACAGCAAAACTTTCAGATTTATAAGGAGCATCATCATCATTTTCAAGCAAAGAAATAATTTCATAAGCACCCTTCCACGCAATAAACTCTTCAATAAGTTCCACATCATAAAAATCATAGTTTCCCTTAGCATAAGATGCTAAGGTTTCATTATCATTACCAGCACATTGAAAAGGAAGATGTTTAAAATTTATGCTACAACTAGACTCATCACAGCAATAAGATATATCATAATTTAAGCACAAGTCCCTAGCATAATTGTTCAGAGTATTAAATATTTTCCATAAGTGTATCCCTTTTTGTGACAAGCGGTATTCCTTATAATATTCTTGTTGATCCTCCGTGAATCTGCCTTGCCAATAAGATCTAGTTTCAAAGAAGTTAACCATTGATAACAATAACAATAAAGAGAGTAGAGAGAAAGTGAGTACTTCCCAAGTGAACCAATAAGTAGAGCTATGGCTACCCGGCAACGGTGCCAGAAAATAGTCTTGATAACCCACAAGGGTAGGGGATCGCAACAGTCTTCACGGGTAGTATAACCCAAATTTATTGATTCGACTCAAGGGGAGCCAAAGAATACTTAGAGGTCTTTGTAGCTGAGTTGTCAATTCAGCCACACCTGGAGAAGCACAAGTAACACGAGAGAGGTGAAAGCAACAGTGATTTGAGAACAATAGTAACAGAAACACGAAAGCAGTGATGGAGAAACATGAAAGCATTCAGTTTATCAATCATACGTAGGCATGTATTCCACATATAGTTGTAACTACTTGCAATGAAAATTCGCACAACATCTTTTGTCCTGCCATCAGGTTTCAGCCAGGCCAATTAAGGAACAAATGGCAATTAAGGTGTTCCTTTTAATAGAACAGCGGAGCAAAGCATTAACACACAATGAACACATGTAACCCTCAAGTTACTAACTATTCCCATCGATGTCCCCGTTTTTGTCACTCGAAGTCTCCGGTTCCGGACTAATAACAGGTGCATACAACTTGTAGATACAATCTAAGCATCAATCATATTCATGCAAACATAACGCGCCCAAATCTAAGATCATGCCACTCGTGCACTAGTGACAAGCATTAAGCATAACAACATTGCAGCAACAGCAATTCATAAACATAAATAATCTGATCATAACGTGCCAATCCATCGGATCCCAACAAACACAACGCATATTACATCGGATTGATCTCGATCATGTAGGGCAGCTCACGAGAACATGGTATTGAACAACAATGGGGAGAGAGTACCATCTAGTTACTGCTACAAACCCGTAGTCTGCGGGGGAACTACTCACAACTCATCCCGGAGGCAGCGGTGGTGGTGAAGATGGCTCCGGGGGCCAATCCCCGTCCCGGCAGGGTGCCGGAACAGGCAATCTGACCCTCGAAACTTGTTGGCGATGGCGGCGGAGCTCTGTATCGTATTTGGGAAAATCCTTCGGGGGTTAGGGTTTTTGCGTCGGGGATGATTTTATAGGCGTCGGAGGCACCCGAGGGGTGCCCCACAGGGCAAGGTGGGTCCCACCCGCGGGTGGACCCTAGGCCGCGGCAGGGGGCCGCCCCTGGTCTATGTGGGCCCCCTGGAGTCGCCCTTCTGGCTCCCTTCCTCATTTCTTCAATAAAAAATCTCCGTAAATTTTCGTCCAATTCCGAGAATATTTCCAGAAGTAACTTTCTACAACAATTTCAGCACAAAAACAGGGAACTGGCACTGGGCATCTTGTCAATAGGTTAGTCCAATAAAATGCCTTAAAATGATATAAGAAGATGGCAAAAACATGTCACAATGACATAAAACAAGCATGGATCAATAAAAAATTATAGATATGTTTGAGACGTATCAATCATCAACGAAGATTGAATCCAAAGATGAAGGATGTGGTAAGGAATGAGATACTCAAGCTTCTCGATGCAGGTATAATCTATCCTATTGCTGATAGTAGATGGGTTAGTCCTGTTCATTGTGTTGCCAAAAAAGGAGGTATGACTATTGTTGCTAATGATAATAATGAACTCATTCCTCAAAGAACAGTTGTAGGGTATAGAATGTGCATTGATTATAGGAAACTTAATAAGGCTACTTGAAAAGATCATTATCCTTTTCCTTTTATTGATCAAATGCTTGAAAGACTGTCTAAGAATTCTCAGTTTTGTTTCCTTGATGGTTATTCTGGTTTCTCTCAAATTGCTGTTAAATTTGAAGATTAATAAAAAACTATTTTTACTTGTCCTTATGGAACTTATGCCTATAGACGTATGCCTTTTGGTTTGTGTAATGCACCTGCTACTTTTCAAAGATGCATGTCTTCTATTGTTCATGGTTTTTGTGAGGAAATTGTGGAAGTCTTCATGGACGATTTCTCCGTCTATGGAACTTCTTTCGACAATTGCCTCTATAATCTTAACAAAGTTTTACAGAGATGTGAGGAGACCAATCTTATTCTCAATTGGGAGAAGTGTCATTTCATGGTAAATGAAGGCATAGTTCTTGGACATAAAATTTCTGAAAGGGGGATTGAAGTTGATAAAGCCAAAATTGAAGCAATTGAGAAAATGCCCTATCCAAGAAACATCAAAGGTATTCGTAGTTTTCTCGGTCATGCTGGTTTTTATAGGAGGTTTATTAAAGATTTTTCTAAGACGCCGCGGCCTCTCACTAATCTTCTTCAAAAAGATGTTCCATATGTTTTTGATGAAGATTGTAAGGAATCCTTCGAGGTACTAAAAAGAGCTTTAATCACCGCTCCTATAGTTCAACCGCCTGATTGGAATTTACCCTTTGAAATTATATGTGATGCTAGTGATTATGCTGTAGGGGCTGTCCTTGACCAAAGATTTGATAAGAAGTTGAATGTAATTCATTATGCTAGTAAAACTTTGGATAGTGCACAGAAAAATTATGCAACCACTGAAAAGGAATTTTTAGCTGTCGTTTTGCTTGTGATAAATTTAGACAATATATTATGGACTCTAAAGTAACTATTCATACTGACCATGCTGCAATTAAATACCTTATGGAGAAGAAAGATGCTAAGCCTAGACTTATTAGATGGGTGCTTTTGCTGCAAGAGTTTGATTTGCATATTGTTGATAGAAAAGGTACAGAAAATCCTCTAGCTGATAATTTGTGTAGAATGGAAAATATTCCTCATGATCACATCCCTGTAAATGATAGTTTCCCTGACGATGTGCTATTTAAAGCGTTGTAATCAGTTTGTTTAAGTTAAAAAAATAAGATAGAGAGAAAATGTAGCACTTGCGGCTGCCAAAGGAGAGAGTATCAGTGTCCTTTTCTTTGGCTAGTGTGTGCTTGTGTTTGTGTTCTTGAGAGAGTTGTGTGAGGTAGAAGAAGAAGAGGAGCCGTGAGTTGCAGCTCCATCAGCGCGGCCTCCCGACGAGGAGAATCGAGCCAAGGCCCATCGATTTTCGGGGATTAGGTCGTGATGAATCTTGATTGAGAAAAGAAGAGCCCAAACAAGAATCTGGAGGAGTTTGACGACAATACGATCAGATGATTGGGCGAGAAAGAATCGATTTTGATTTGGGGATTAGGATTGTTAAGTGTGGCATATCCAAATCCGAATCCAACTCCGGCCGGGGAGCAGCAACTTAGTTTTTTTTTGCTAGAAACCACTGATTACATCAAAGCCTGGTTAAAACAGAAAGACACCCCACAAAGATAGAAATTACACATAGGTCCTTCTGCAAAACGATGTCGCCGGCGAGGAACAGGACGTGCCGATGGCGCGCCGCCGCTGCGTTTTCCTCAAACCTTGGATCAAAAGACGGACGCTTGCGGACGGGAAGTCGTCGAACCTCGAACTCCGGAGAGCCTCCACCCTGCTCGACGACGGCAGCACCGCTAGGCTTCAACATCAGCAGCTTTACGATCTCGATCTGGATCCGCCGCTCCGGGATCCAGCTGGGGCAGGAACGCGCACGGCGGTCACCCGGGACCGCGAGCACGGGGGGAAGTCAACTGCTTGTTGTCGGAGCTCCGAAGACCGCCGACACCGGAGAGGAAGAAGCCGACCCCAAAACGCCAACCACCGACGCCTCCGCCTCCAAGATGCCGCCGGCAAGCACTCCCTCTAACCCTACACTATATACATGGCGAGATCCGGGGATTCCCCAGCCTCCTGCTGCCGGAGCAGCCGCCGGAGAAGGAGGGATCCCGCGGATCGCCGCCCTGCGAGGTGGATCGACGGAGGAGTTCAAGAAATCGCCTCTCTTCTACTATAGCGGGAGAGAGGAGACGTCTAGTTAGCAGGTTGAACGCAGGCCGCAGCACGCAGAGAGCTCTCTCCTGCCTACGGGGGGGGGGGGGGGGGGGGGAGAGGAGTAGTTACTTACCCCTGGTGCCGGAGCTGGGGCAGCTTTCGAGGCGGGGCGTCGGAGTTGGAGTCGCCCGCCGGCCATCGGTGGTACAGAACAGAGGCGTGGGGAAAGTCAGAGGTCCCCCTTTCTTCCTCCTCTCGGAGTAAGAGCAACTCTAGCACTACCCATAAAAAGTGGTCATAGTTTTGGTCGAATAAAACGCACCGAATAGATGTATAAAACGGGGGTAAACTGGAAAAACATTTCCATGGCCTCAGATATTTTCTCCTCCGAAACCCATATATCTAGTTTAAACACTCCCGTCGGCGCTGGCGCCGGTGACTCATGAGCTCAAGTCCACGACGAGGAGACTCGATTCCGGCGTCAATCTTCGATTCCAAAGAGGAGGCTCCATTCCAACCGATTTTGTGAAAAATCGTGGACTGTGTATGCAGCCCCATAGAAGCACCTCCATGGCCAAGCTCCCCATGGGAGCACCTCCACGAGAGGAGGCGGGCCGAGGCGGGGGAGACCATCGGTACAAGGGCCATGCGAGGGCCGGAGCCGAGCAGGGTTGGTTGTGCTCACAGCCTCATGGAAGCACCTCCATGGCCAAACTCCCAATCGGAGCACCTAGATGGGAGGAGGCGGGTCGAGGCGGGGGAGGCCAGCACTAGGAGGTCCAATAGAGGGTCCAAGCGGGCAGGGGCGGTGATGGGAGCCAGAGCGTTTCCTCCGACGAAGCTCAGTTTGTACGTAAACATACTGACTCGTTGGGTAAGAAGAAGAAAAGGTTTTACGATACGTTTTTACGGGTTCTGTTCCGCCGCGGCCGATTTCAACCCATAAAACACGTTTTCCGCGAACTGAAAACCGCGTTTCCAGTTCCACCATATACGGATTCTGCTAGAGTTGCTCTAAGCAGTTAAGCACAAGTGCACAATGATAAAGAAAACAAAGAGATTCACCAATACCTAGGACAAAAATATTTTACTTTAGAGCGGCCGGAACCTAGCCCAGATACTGCGGGCGACCCTCAAATCCTCTCCGACAAAGCTCCTCCCGGACATCCGAAAAAACGGAGTCTGCCTAAGTTACACGGTGAACATTTTAGAAGGGGTTTGATTGATGCCGACTAGAAGAACAATGGCTTCGCAGTGATCATATTCACTGTGTTGTTAGGCTGGCCCAACGGGAGCTCGTGGTTTTGCCTTCGAAGGGTATTGGGTATCCGTAACTCTGTCACATGGAATCGTCGGACCTGCCTTCAATGAGGAAGGAGTGTTTGCAACTTCAGTGAGAGTTGCTAGCGGAAAAGGAGGGTCTCTTCATTGTTAACGACAACATCTTGAGACAACTTGAGGAGAAGTAGGAATCTAGTTTTTCCTAAGGCAGCTTGAGGAGAAGGAGGCATCATCTTCTTCCTATTTTTGTTGAACCTAGTTTCTTCATGGCCTTTGTACAAAATCTCTTTTACGCATGTAACTGAACATAGCGACGCTCTGGACTCTTTCACAATAAAAAAAGAAACGAAATATGATAAAATAAAAATATTGGTCGCTACTAACTTTTTGAATTTTCCTAATTTACAGCACAAATCGCAAGCGGTCACATAAATATTCATACACTCACCCATATAAACGCACGCACGGATATCCTTCCCCTATGAGCACATTGAGCAGGTGGGACGGGCCTTGAGATTGGTGCCTCGCTATCGACGGAAAAATCCCTTCTCACTAAAAGAATGGTTCGCTATTATGAGACACACATGTAAAACCTGCACTCTGATGGACTAGGGGTACATTAAAATGCAGCGTTTTGGAGGTCGAGCTCCATGGAGCTCGGTATTTTAAACGTTCAAAATTTGCAATTTGATGTTTCAAAAAAATCAAAAAAATATCTATGTTGATATAAATAATAATATAATCTACAAGTGTGCAAAAATTCAAATTGAAATTCGTTATATTTTGGGCCAGGCAAAAATGGTAAAGAAAAGAAATTTTATCGGATTTAGCATTTTTTTTGCCAAAAATAATACGAATTTCATGTTGACACTTTGCACATAGTTGATATATCTCAACATTATCTACACCTCAATTTTTTGTTTCGAATATTTTGGAACATAAAAAATACAGATTTTGTATTTTTTTTAAATACCAAGCTCCATGGTGGTCGGACTCTGTATGCAGTTTCTGCACAGCCACCCTACTAACCACGTTGGTTCTCCCAACTTTTTGACTTTTGTAACTTTGACTTGTTCACCTGGTTTGTTGTCCATATTACTTTTGGCACGAGTGGTACGGCACACGTTGCTGGTACCACCACTTTCCCCTCTTCTTTCTTGTTCATGACTGAAATACTTTGCAGGCAATTGCAAGACTCGCGCAATATATAAATAGATCAACATACCATCGATGCATAAATGAAATTTAGAACAGATGTGTGCAGAGTGGACGAATTTGGTCAAGAGTAGTAGAGATTCAGGGAAATTCAGACAAGGCAGTGGAGTATATCGAATGAGGCAGGAATCATACAGCAGGATATTTATTACAAAAAAAAAAAGATATTTGTTACAAACAAACATGGATATATGCATCCAACATGCATTCATGGTAATCCTACGCTATGGACATCGATTAACCACAACTGGCATCGATCTCTTTCCTAGCCCAGCTAATAACAGACGGAGAAGAAGATGAGATATATGGAGCAGAGTAGCTAGAAGAATTCACCGCCGGGGAATCTCGCGGAGAGGGCCATGGCGAGGATGAGGACGGCAAGCTCTCCATCATCCTGCTATCTGCTCGTTTTTTATTCATTCACAAGACTCTTTTGCTATCTGCTCGTTTCAGATGAGTACTGTGTTGTCATTCAACAACAGCTTCAGTGTTGGCATAACTTTTTGACACATGGGGAATGCAAAATTTTGGTGTAAAATCGATCAAAAAAGTTGTCTTAACATGTGCGCATCCAACATGCTAATCAAGGATATGGATGTGGAGTAATAGCTACTACTACTACTCTAGAGGTAATTAACTAAGCAGAGTAAGGACTGATCGAAAGACTAAGAAGAAGACTAGCTAGGAAGTGGATAATCGATGAGATTGGCTAGAAGAATTCACCGCCGGGGAATCTGCCGGAGATGGCCATGGCGAGGAGGAGGACGGCGAGGTAGAGCAGGATGAGGGAGAGCTTGGTGCTGAAGACGGCGAGGAGGAGCTTCACCAGGAACACCAGCAGCAGCAGGTTGAAGAGCACCGTCAGCACCACCTCCACCTCGTGAGCCATCCTGCATCCACCGACGGCGATCTGTTGTTGGTTGGTGACCACGCGACACGAGACGAGAGGTTTTACAGGATGTTTGTCTAGTGCCTACCTGCCCGTCTCACTTGTTTTTTTATTCATTCGACACAACCTTTTTTTTTATAAAGGGATTTTTATTTCAATGTATCAACGATACAAAGTATGTCACACCTGGCCTCTGCATAACAAGATAACAAGATGCACACAGCCCAACCACAGACCAGAAAATAAAAAAGCAAAGCTACACAGAAGATTACAAGCATATCTTTAAGCGCCTATGTAGAAGGACGCCCAATCCGAAGAATATTAGGCCATCCATGTTGGGAAAAAATATCCCTCGCCGTTTACTCCGGTCGTGCAGACGCCTCCATAAAAATGTCTCGAAATTCCACACGTTACAATGTGGACCACAAACGGAGCAAACATGTGCTTCGGTATAAAACCTGCATAAGAGAGAAATTTTTGTCATTCAACACTTTGTCATTTCTACACAGCCTGAGCGCCATATAACGGCTAACGCTCCCACCCTAATAATAGTTCTATCCCTCTTATCAATTCTATGTAGCCAATCGCCAAAGATATTTACGACTGAACATGGTGGACGTAAGGTAGATGCTATTTGGATGGCTGACCATATAGAACGGGCAACTCTGCACTGGAAGAACAAATGTGTGATTGTTTCCTCCTGAGGACAAAAAACTCATTTCAAACTCCCATGCCAGTTGCGCTTAATAAGGTTATCCTTGGTTAGGATCACCCCTTTTCGAAGATACCACACAAAAATTTTCAATTTTAGTAGTATCTTCATCTTCCAACTTTTCTTATTGCTATTGACTGGAATGTCTGAATGGATCAATGCTCTATACATGGAATCTACTGAGAATTTACCATTCGCGTTAAGATTCCATCTGCACTCATCTGGACCTTGTGATAGCTGCACCATAGCAAGCCGCCCCAATAAGGCATTCCACATCCCAAGTCTCTGATCAAGAAGAGTTCTTCTGAACGTCATATTAGGAGGCGAGGACTGCATAACTACAGCCAACGTTTCACTTTTATGACGCACAACATTATATAGAGCTGGATATTGTTCCCGGAGGGTGGTATTACCTAACCACTTATCCTCCCAAAAACGAATTTCCGTTCCATCCCGTATATTAAAGGTACCAAAGCGAAAGAAATCTTTCTTAGTCGCCATGAGCCCCGCCGAAAAATGTGAATCCCCGGGTTTCCAATATACCTGGGACAGCGCTTTTGAGCGAATATACTTTCTCCTGAGAATAGTCTGCCATACTCCTTCCTCGGTTAGTAGCTTAAACAGCCACTTACCAAGTAGAGCCGAGTTCTTGATCTTTAGATCACAAACACCCAGCCCGCCTTGGTCCTTAGGACGGCAAACAACATCCCAACGAGCCAGTCGAAATTTCTTTTTTTCACTATCTCCTTGCCAAAAGAATCTCGACCGAAAATAATCCATCTTTCGTAAGACGCCTTTTGGCAGTTGGAAGAATGATATCATATACAGTACCATATTACTCAGGACTGAATTGATAAGCACCAATCTTCCACCTAGAGATAATAACTTCCCTTTCCAACTGCTTAGACGCGCTTGCAGACGATCTTCGACTTGCTTCCATTCAGCAATTGTCAACCTCCGATAATGTATTGGGATTCCCAAATACATAATCGGAAACTGACCCTGTGCACAACCGAATAATTCGGCATATTGCGCAGTTGCTTCCTGTGCCTCGCCAAAGCAAAACAATTCATTTTTATGGAAATTAATCTTCAGCCCAGATAATTGCTCAAATGCTGATAGTATTAACTTCAGATTTGTGGCTTTTTCTAGGTCATGATCCATAAAAATAATTGTATCGTCTGCGTATTGAAGGATTGAAAGTCCACCACCCACCAGATGCGGGACCACTCCCTCAAATTGTCCAGCAGCCTTTGCACGCTCAATCATGACCGCCAACATATCCGCCACTATATTAAATAGTATAGGCGAAAGGGGGTCACCTTGTCTCAGTCCTTTTTTTGTCTGGAAGTAATGGCCAGTCTCATCATTGACTTTAATTGCCACACTACCGCCAGAAAAAAAATCCCGGACCCAAGCACACCATTCCTCAGAAAAACCTTTCATACGCAAGGTTTGCTGAAGGAAATCCCAGTTCACTTTATCATAGGCTTTCTCAAAGTCGATTTTTAAAATGACACCATTGAGCTTTTTCCTATGCATCTAGTGAACCGTCTCATGCAAAATAGCCACCCCATCGAGGATATTCCTCCCTTGCATAAAAGTCATCTGGGTTGGCCTAACTACATGATCCGCCACGGAGTTCAACCTTAAGGTTGCAGTTTTAGTGAATATCTTGAAACTAACATTAAGAAGACAGATAGGTCTATATTGTTGTACCCTCTCTGCATTCGTAATCTTAGGTAACAAGATAATCTCCCCCAAAATTAAGGCGGAATAATTCCAGATTCCTACCATGTAGACATCCGAATAACTCCAACAGGTCCGACTTGACGACATCCCAAAAATGCTGATAGAATTCAGCAGGGAAACCGTCAGGACCTGGTGCCTTATTATGTTCCATCAGAAAAACTGCTTTTCTAACCTCCTCCTCTGTAAAGTGAGATGTTAGGAAAGCATTCTCTTCTTCTGAAACCTGAGGAATATCGTCTACTCGGGACTCGTCAAGGGAGAAAGTCCCTGCCTTTGGCTCCCCAAACAGTATTCTGTGATATATCTTGTCAGCTCGCCTTGTCCCTCGATCACACCCTCATCCTGATGTAAGGAGTGGATAACCTTCTTTCTGTGTCTGCCATTAGCAACACTGTGAAAGTATCTCGTATTTGAGTCCCCTTCTAGCAGGAATTGGGCTTTAGACCTTTGGTACCATTTAATTTCCTCTTCCCGCAAAAGACGTGCCAGCTGTGAGTTCGACTGACTTTTAAGTTCAATCTCCTCTTGCGACAACGGCCGTACAATAGCGATTCCATCGAGGTCATCAATAATTGCTGACAGACGAACTTTTTCTTTTTCAGTATACCAGTAGTATGTCTCGCCCACCCACGTAGGAATGTGCGCAAATTGCGTATTCTATATTATTCCATCTCTGGATTGGCGTCCTACCGGCGACTGGTTTCAGCCAAATCTCTTTCACCAGGTCATCGAAACCATCACGAAGCAACCATCCCAGCTCAAATTTAAACTGATGGTGCATCTGCGGCCTCCGCGTACCAGTTGATAGAAGAAGTGGCGCATGATCAGACAGCGACTCAATACATTCCAGAGCACGTACAGATACCAAAGGATATTTTGATTCTCAGTTAGTATCCATCAGTACGTGATCTAGTTTTTTGGATGTTGGTTCCGATAAACTCTTCGCCCAAGTGAACTGTCTACCGGACATATGGACTTCTTTCAAATCCAAACTGTCAATAACAGCGTTGAACAGAAAGGGCCAATGGCTGTCAAACCGACCTCTACTCTTCTCATGAGGAAATCTTAGCATGTTAAAGTCCCCTCCTATTAAAATAGGATACGGGTTATCTCTAGCCAGATTAACCAACTCACGAATAAAAGCAGTCTTACCATCCTCTTGGGCTGCACCATACACTAGGACTAACGACCAGATGAAATTATCGGTTTTATTGCAAAGGTGAAACTTCATATAGAAATCACCCCCCATAACATCCAATACCTCCATAGTGTTAGTTCTTACACCTAGTAGCATGCCACCTGATCTACCACGTGGAGGGCGAGAATGCCAAGTAAACTCCAAACCACCAAAGAGGCGATTCAAAAGAGTATCTGGAAAGTCCCGCCTACCTGTTTCAGAAACAGATGAAAAATCCAAGTTATGATCATTGACACACTGAGCGATATGTAAATGTTTAGCCCAGTCACCAAGACCTCTGGTATTCATAAAAATACCATTCATTTAGAACACTTTGGATTTTTTGACCCCTTCCTATTAGCCTTTTTGATGTAGGGTGTTGCCCGATCTTCACGGATTTGAGGCGGGAAAGAGGATGAACACGAAGAACACGGAGGTGGAAAAGGGGCAAATCGTGGGGATAACTCGCGAAGCCTACAAGGGAGAATCACCCGGCAACAAACCCCCAGCGGAGCAGCCTCCGGATCCCAAAACCCAAGTCAACAACACGCTTAATGAAACCGATTTCTCTTACCGGCCGGTCCACCGATCCAATAGAATCACCGCAGTGAAAGATTGGTTTGCACTACTAGAGACACCTAAGTGAAAGAGTAGCTACAACAAGAGATTCATCATCCTCCTCGGAGGAACACATCACGGGAAGGAGCAACGCTCAACTCTAGTTCATTCTTCTCTACCTCAAATGGAAAAGGGGGAAAGCTATTTATAGTCTTAGTACAAAAGGGGCGAAAGGTGGGGGTCCAGCCTGGGGGACGGCCTGGGCCGGCCTGGAGGCCGGCGGCGTCTGGAGGAGGCCGGCGTCGTCTGGAGGGGTGCCGGCCTGGGGGCCGGCCTGGGCCGGCTGGGAGGCCGGTCGGCTCTGGTTGGGTGCCGGCCTGGGGGCCGGCCTAGGCCGGCTGGGAGACCGGCCGGCTCTGGTGGTGTGCCGGCCTGGGGGCCGGCCTAGGCCGGGCTGGAGGCCGGCCTGCCTATCTTCGCCTCCTTCTTTCTCTCCTTGCCCATGACGCTTCCTTCTCCTCATCCACGCGTATGCCTTAGTTGATTGGAGTCCATGGAGTTCCTTGCCACCCTTTGGAGTCCTTGGTGGCTTGTCGTACGTTGGAGTGCTTGACATGGTGTTGTCGTTGGGTTGGCCTACATCATCTCCCCCTCCTTCGAAAAGCGTCGTCCACGACGCTAGCACGTCCTCATCAAGTGAAGGAGATAGAAGTCTCGACATTGAAGTGGACGTCACCATGCCGCTATTGATACCTATACGCACCAAAGACCAAGCAAAATATGTGTGTGCATGATAGAGGAGCACATCATTGATGACATGTCCAAATTTGTTCATAACACCATTAGCACAACACAAATATATGGAATGGAATACAAATGCAAGGTCAATGTGCAAACAACTCGTCCAAACATCCTCAAAATGTGGGAACACAAAATCTCCAAGAAAAATTTGAGAAGGCTAAGATAGCTATCTCATTTTGAACCATATGATGTTCATTGCATTGAAAGCATCGGAAAGAGAGGTTTGTGAACCACACAAGGTGAGAGAGGCTCTTATCATCGCCATCATGGGTGCAAACAAAGCAAAGAGAAGAGCAAGTGTTCATCAATTTTGTTGCAACACCAAGAAGACAACATCCAAAGGTCTCATGACAAGACATGCTCAAAATACCATTATGGTTGCAAATAAGCCAACGGCAAGAGCAATTGTGCATCATACTTTTTGCAACACATAAATCATCTACAAGGAAGATCAAGGGAGCATGAATGTCACAAAGGAAAACCAAAGCACTCACACGTTTGCACGCGAACCAAAGGAAAGAGCAATTGTTCAATTTGTTCGATGCAAAACATGGAAAAGCAAAAAGAGGTTGGTCGGAGCCACAACTCTCATTGAAAATGCTCTCAAGAGCTCTTTTTGTCAACTCATGCTCAATTGAGGTTGACATTATGAAGCGTGAGCCATTACACACGAAATTCCATAAAAAGAAATTGTGTGCATGGTACATGAATGCATCATCCATTATGACACATCTATCCATTTGCAAATCACCAAACACACCAATATCAAAAGGAATGTATGACATATGTGAGTGGTCAATATGCAAAAGGAAGGGTAAATTCTCAACGTGGCAAAAGGAAGAATCTCCAAATTTTGAGAAAGCTATGGGGGCATTCTCATAAGACATCATATCAACATTATTGCAAACCAAGCATTGGAAAGAGAAATTGTTCAACTTCTTGGATGCAACAATGGGAGAAAATTCGAAAGTTTCATAACAAGGCATGTATATGGAAAGATCATCACAAATAGATAATTCCGCATGATCAACATTGGTTTGAAACAAGGTATCACATGGGAATATGAACGAAGCATATGTGACATCAAAAGGATCATCCATAGCATGCAAGCAATCACAAGTCATCATGTCCACTAGTGGGATCATGGCATCATCAACACCCATATGCGTACCTTTGTAGTCCCGCTCATGAGAGGTAGGTGTTATGGTAGAGGTAGCGGCGTCCATGTGGTCGACTTGTTCATCATGTAGACATGGGGTGGCATCGTCTTCATCCTCCATGTACATCTTCTCCATAAGAGGCACCATCATGTCGGGGCTTGGCGTCTCATCATCCATGGAACCTAGTAGAACATGAGAGAAAACACTAGAGGTAGAGGGTAAGTTGTTAGAAATCGAAATATCCTCACTTGACCTATCAACTACCTCTCCCAACTCAAGTGGTGTATACCTCATTCCCTCAAAATGTAAGCACTCAATCTCGCATACGGTGGAGGCACTCAACTCACTTGCACTCTCACTCAAGTGGGCTAGGTGGCTCTCATTCTCACATGGGATTGGTACCATCTCATCAATCAAGCACATAGGGATAGGCTCGGTATGCTCAACTCCAATTGCCACCTTGGTTGAAGGGAAACTCCCATGTTCAACCTCCTCAACCTTTTCGCCTCCAAAGGTGAATGCCGTAGGGTGGGCATCATCACTCGACTCCTTTGCCGAAGGGAACATCCCATGCTCGGCATCTCCACTTGATTCGACATCCATAGTGGAAGCATCCTCCATGCTCGCCTCCTTGGTCGAAGGGAAAATCCCATGCTCGACCGTCTTCTCGCTGTCTTCATGGTCACCATCTTGTAGTGGAGTCGACGATAAGCTCGGTGAAGAGTCATGTGAGGGCGTGAAGAACTTGGATAACCCGGCAACGAACTCCTCGCGGATGGTCTTGAGGTCGGCCATGAGCTTGTCGCCATCGGCGTCGGCCTTGAGCTTGGCTTGCTCGAAGTTGGCATTGTCGGTGTCGCGCTTGGTCTTCCACTCGTCGAGGATGGCCTTGAGTTTGTCCAATTCCTTCGTGTAGCTTGATCTATGCTTGGACGCTCTTTTGGTTGTGGCGCGCGGAGGAGACTCCCTATGATGTGTACTTGCCGCCATCTTGGAAGTTGATGTAGATGCGTGATGGCGTGGCCTTGAGTAGCTTGAGTCCTCATAGTGGCGTCGATGATGATCATGAGTAGACGTACGCCGATGAAGATCCTTGGAGTTCCTTGATGAAGACTCGTGTGCATAGGCACTTTGCGTTGGCCGCCGTCTCGAGGGTGAGGTAGCTTGACGTCGAGGAGGAGGGCGTGTCTCCTTGTCCTCTAGGCGAAGATGCCTTGAGCTCCGTCTCCTTGAGCTTGTAGGTTCTTGACGGCGGTGGCGCTCTTGAGTTCTTGGTCTTGAGGATCGCCGAGGTGGGTACTCATCATCGGAGTCGTCATCAACAAGGTGTGTAGAGCCTCGTGGAAGATCCTTGACGTGCCTTGAGGAGCCGTAGTCGATGTAGGGTTCCACCACCTCATTGGAGTTGTAGTCGAAGTAGTGGTCCACCATGGTGTTGATGCTTGAAGGCTCGAAGTCGGTGTAGCACTCCATGTCGTGGACGGTTGCGGCATCATAGTCGTAGTAGTGGTGGTTCTCCACCATGTAGTCCATGCTCGTGGAGGTGACGTCGATGTCGTGGTCCACCATGTCATTCATGCTTGGGGCGCCGTAGTCGTTGTCGCTCATGATGTCATCCATGCTTGGCGCGCCGAAGTCGTTGTCGCTCATCATGTTCTCATCATCATGGCCTCCATAGGATGCTCCGCTCTCACTAGACATGGTCAATCACAAGACAAGTGTATATATATGTGGAGGTGAAAGGAACTAAGAAACCAACCTCACCTAGTAGATAGTATTGGAACTAGTGGACAATGCCAAGAGAAACCGATACACAAGAATGCGGGTGACTTGAATTTCAAAGATCCAAACGCAACTCCAAAACACACACGGCTTATGAGTGGATAGGTATGAATTGTGGAAAGCAAATGGAACAACCGGAAACCAAGATATTGTAAAGGCAAGTAGAGAACCACGATGACCACAAAGAAAATACAAGTCGATCTCAAAGGATAGGAGTGAAGCACATAGAAACACACGCTTTGATAAGTGGGACTTGTGCAACCAAAAATGAGCTAGTTATGGACCTAGCGAAGACTAAAGCTCAAGTCGCACAAGTACAAGAGAAACCAACTCGATTGCAATTTATTGGTGGGCTACAAGATTTACACAAAGATACCACACCTACAAATTTTTCATCGAGCTAGCGCGACCTACAAGAGATATGGCATTGAGGCTCTTTCTTTTTATTTGCTCTCTTTTGATTCTTTTTCTATTCTCTTTTGGCCTCTTACTCTCTTTTTCTATTTTGCCTCTCACTTTGCTTGCCAACAACAACTATATGAACTAGCGCATACAAGGGTTGCTCGGAATACTACGAGGTATCAAGTGTGCAAAGCCCAAGCAATCATAGATGAGCTAGTCTCAATAGGTAAGATAGGCACAAATGGCTTGGCTAACAAGTGATGCAAGGTGGGAGAAGAATTGGGGATGTTATACCTTCCGTCGACGATCTTCACCCGTGGAGTGGAATGCCTCTTCCTTGATCACGAAATATGGTGGCAATATATGATGGATCAACCGCCGTGGTGATGTAGAGCTTGTCCGTAGCTTCGATTAGAGACGAAAATCACCAAAAACGGAGTCCGGAGTGAAAAGTTATGGCCAAAACAAAATTTCAGCAGGGGAACCGGCCTGGGGGCCGGCCTAGGCCGGGCTGGAGGCCGGCGGCTTCTGCCGGGGGTCCGGCCTAGAGGCCAGCCTAGGCCGGGCTGGAGGCCGGCCGACACTACCCTCCGGGACGCGAAAATGGGCGATTTTGGGCGGAAAACAGCCCGAAAAACACCAAATCGGAGGGGAAATCAAAGGAATTTGGCCATGGGAACGCAAAGGGAGGTAGATCAACAAGTATAGCAATGGATCCACGGATCAAAACCTACCAAAACTCACAAGAATCTCAGATCGAACCAAAAGCAATTTGAGGCTATTTTTGGTGGAAATTTTCGAAATTAGCAAAATCAAAGAAAATTTTTGTGGATATGGGGGTGGAAACAAAGGCAAATCCGTGGCAACCCTTGCTCTGATACCAAATGATGTAGGGTGTTGCCCGATCTTCACGGATTTGAGGCGGGAAAGAGGATGAACACGAAGAACACGGAGGTGGAAAAGGGGCAAATCGTGGGGATAACTCGCGAAGCCTACAAGGGAGAATCACCCGGCAACAAACCCCCAGCGGAGCAGCCTCCGGATCCCAAAACCCAAGTCAACAACACGCTTAATGAAACCGATTTCTCTTACCGGCCGGTCCACCGATCCAATAGAATCACCGCAGTGAAAGATTGGTTTGCACTACTAGAGACACCTAAGTGAAAGAGTAGCTACAACAAGAGATTCATCATCATCCTCGGAGGAACCCATCACGGGAAGGAGCAACGCTCAACTCTAGTTCATTCTTCTCTACCTCAAATGGAAAAGGGGGAAAGCTATTTATAGTCTTAGTACAAAAGGGGTGAAAGGTGGGGGTCCGGCCTGGGGGCCGGCCTGGAGGCCGGCCTAGGCCGGCCTGGAGGCCGACGTCGTCTGGAGGGGTGCCGGCCTGGGGGCCGGCCTGGGCCGGCTGGGAGGCCGGTCGGCTCTGGTTGGGTGCCGGCCTGGGGGCCGGCCTAGGCCGGCTGGGAGGCCGGCCGGCTCTGGTGGTGTGCCGGCCTGGGGGCCGGCCTAGGCCGGGCTGGAGGCCGGCCTGCCTGTCTTCGCCTCCTTCTTTCTCTCCTTGTCCATGACGCTTCCTTCTCCTCATCCACGCGTATGCCTTAGTTGATTGGAGTCCATGGAGTTCCTTGCCACCCTTTGGAGTCCTTGGTGGCTTGTCGTACGTTGGAGTGCTTGACATGGTGTTGTCGTTGGGTTGGCCTACATCACTTTTTAGAGTTAGAGCCCTTAGACCTCCGACCAGTAACATGTATATCATATACTGACCTGAGACTTGACTCATCTAAACTCACCTCAAAGACATCCCCAACTAGATGTGACAAAAGCTGACCATCTGCTGTGGCATCCGCCTCATCATCATCTAAAGATATGGGAACCGACCCACTTTGCGCCACAGGAGCTACACGTAACCGATCAAACTCTAGACGACGTAAAGCATTGGCCGACACAGCTATCTCACGATAATTACCTCCTAACTTCACTCCTACCGACTTTAAGGATGAACTAACTATCGGAGTAGAGTAATGAAGAAAGGATTTAGACGGATAAGACGTACCACATCGATCGTTGAGCGCCGCCTTGCGCCGCGCCGCCTTGACCAAGGAGTCCTCATCCGTCGCCAGCGAGCCATCCGCCGCCACCTTATGGCGACCGTTGCGCCTGATCGGAGTAGCGGTGGTAGCATCGACGACACGTGGTGCAGGCACCCGAGGGGGTGAAGTCGGTGTAGCAGCCCCCCCGGACGCGACCGCCCCCAGTGAAGCCGGCCTCGACCTCAGACCCCCGGACGAGGCAGCACTCTGCGTCCCCGGTAGCGAGATGGGTGCCCTCGGCATCCCTGGTGTTGAGGTCCTGGGGGGTGAAAGTCGGTGAAGAACCCCCCCCCCCCCCCAATAGTGCCGGGGGACGGCAAGAACTCTCTCGCAGCCGTGGACAGTCCACAAGCCCTCGGCATGGACGGTGACGCCGCGACTCCCAGCCCACCATTAGCCCGGGACTGCTGGGAAGGCAAAAGCACCAAAGCCGAAGGCGACACCGGCTGAGGCGAAGAAGAACCCGGCTGCCTAACCTCGGACATAGGCACAATACGCCCCACTGAATCCGAAGAAAACCGCCGGTCCGACCTGCTCCTCCAAGTGCTCCTCCCTCCACGTCCTGAAAATCTCAATGCCACGTGGTGTAACAGGGTTCGGGTTCATAGGAGTCACCGCAAACACCCGCTACGCCATAGACCCGTATGTGCCGAAGTAGACTGAACAGGTGCCTGAGCTGAAGAGGATGAGGTAGCCGAAGAGCCACCATGCGCCGGCTGAGAAGTAACACCCTGCATAGGATCATCCCCCTCTCCCTCGTCCGCATCATCCGCCGGATCATCTCTATCCTTGCGCCTCCACACAAACGAGACAAACTCCGGATCCGGAATAAAATCCAGCGACTCCAAACGAAAGGTAAAATCATACCCCTTCGTCCTGAGCACACCATCAGTCCTGATCTTCGGCCCGAACTCATCATCCCCCTTGATGAAGCACTCCACGTCAGCCATACCCACCAAGATACGCACAATGCCACGACGACGGAGAGCTAGGAGATCAACATCTAGCGTGGAACCAACAAGAGTTCCAACAGCCCACGGCCCTAGGAAGTGCAATAGTGGGCGCAGGACTCCGAAGACATGGACCCAGACTTACTTCAGCTCCAACTTATGAGGCACATCCTCGTCCTTCCACTGACTGAAAACCAGCCGGGAAGCCGTTGTCGGCACCCCCAGCTCAAGGTCATCAACCCGCAGCAAAACCTGCTCAGACGGAAACTCAACTATGAAAGAAACAGTCCCACTGGGAAACGCCTCCCATCTCCACTGAGATTGCACGGGACATATCCGAGCCACTTGAGCCTCCACTGTCGCCGAGGAAACAGCCTCCCCCACGACGAGAACCTTAGCCGTCGGCACAGCCACAGGAGCCAGATGCTCCCTAAACACCGACTCTGGGAACACATTAAACATAGTATCGTCATGCCCCATTCCCAACACCATCGTTGTCGGTCTAGGCAACCTCAGAGTAGGATAACGATGCGTGGGATGCTTGTCATTGTCACATAAGTAGCAGTAGTGCTATATCTTGATATATTTTTATAACAATGAAAGTAAGTAAGTTGTCATTCAACAACAGATTATCTGGCATAGATGAGTGTACTGTGTTGTCATGCAAGAACAGGTTCAGTGTTGGCATAAGTTTTTGCTATAACTAGCAAAAATTCCAGAACATTTGCGACTTGCACAATCCTGCTAACTCCATTCAGTCAAGCAAAAAAATTGAATAACTCCTTCAGTAACAGCTAACTTGTTCTCTCTATTCTGCTAACTACAGTACAACAAAACGTTCAGGTTCAGTAGCAATGTTACACTCCAGGTTAAGTAGCAACATTTCAGGTTCAGGAGTAACTGAATATAACTGAACATTTCTGCCCATTTCACTTGTTTCTTTATTCATTCACAAGACTCCACGCGTCACGACCATCTCTTGATATGTTTTTATAGCATAACAATGGAAGTACTGTGTTATCATGCAACAACAGATTCAGTGTTGGCATAACTTTTTTCTATCTGCTCAAATTTACACAATAGTTGCGTTTGCAAAATTCAGTGGATTTTGCAAGCAATTGTTCGCTGAACATTTGCAACTTGCACAATCCTGCTAACTCCATTCAGTCAAGCAAAAATTTGAATAACTGGTTGAGTGACAGCACCCTTCTGCTAAATTGCTCTCAGGGGAAAATCTACTCCATTCTGCTAACTCCAGTACAAGAAAACGTTCAGGTTTAGTATCAACATGACACTCCAGGTTCAGTATCAACATTCAGGTTCAGGAGTAAGTGAACACAGACGCCGTGGACAGTTTGGGTGCAGACCCCGTATACTGCCTAGCTTGTCTTTTGAGCACAGGGATTGTTGCCAGCCAGCCCAAACAGGTCGAAAAATGCAGCACGTCACGGGGATTCATCTGATTTGCCCGCCTCTCACTGACCGTCATCCTCCATCGACCGATCGGCTCTCTTCCCTTATGCGCTCCATGTTTTTCATAACTGGGGACCAAAGGGTTGATCATGGTGCCGCCGTCTGGTCTTGTACACCGAATTGAGGGCGGTATTGAGTAAGGAACCCTGCTGGTATGTCTTCTTTCTGTTTGTTTGCAGGTACGTATCCATAAATTCTTCTTGCCCAGCGACACCCTTGCCTGCAGTTTTGATCAGATATAAAGCTTAGATATGGTTTCCTCTATGTAGGAAAAAAAAAAACTCTGTGTAAGAGCATGCCCAGCATATTTGGATCTCTATATGTCAGTTTGGACATTGCTACAGTGTTATTTAGACATTCAGACTTTTTTTGCTTCACCCAGACTGTACAGCCGAGGGAGCACTCCCAACAGAAACACAATAGAATCATTTGACTGCAAATGCAGAAATATTCTTCAAATGCCAAATGATACATCAAACACAACAAGATGCTAGCTAGCAGCGCTGAATCAGCAAGCATCCGTCAGAAACGAGAGGCCAAATCAACCTTACTTGCAGTTGCAGGCTCACTGCTTGCAGATTTACCCTGCTCCGAGCCGCTCGCTGCCTGTCACGCACAGGAGGGAAGATGAAAAAACGGGGACCGCCATGTCGTCCGACATGCAGGCCAACCTAACTGCTCAAGGGCCGAATTTGGGTTTCGTGTTACCACTATGTTTACAACTTATCGTATTCTTGGTGATCTGGTTAGTTCAACTTAAATATTTTGTGTAAAGCGCCTAGATAGGCTGTTGTTTTGAACAAGTTGGCTGAAACAAGCAATCAAAGGTGTGTTTTCAATGCCATAAAACTGCTGCTGCTGCCTGATACAACAAAGGGGTTGCCCGTTGGCTGATACAAGCCGCTGGAAGGCATTTGTATCATGGTATGTGCAGTTCTTAACATGCTTCTGGCTGTTGGCTGTACGTAGTGAGAGGGACGGGCGTTTTATGGGCGCGGCCGAGGGATCAGAGGAGGGTAATAAGGCGAGGAAAGCGAAGAGCGTGGCGAGGTAGTTACTCTAGTTCCGGTTTTTTTTTTTACGAAACACAGTACAACACAGGCGCTCACATACATGCGCATATATTCACCCCTATGAACATACACACGCACACCCTACCCTTATGAGCACCTCCGAAATACTGAGCCGGCGGGTCAGGTCTTGAGATTGACGAAGTCACCACGGGCGCCTCGTTATCGACGGGAACGTCGCCTCCCACTGAACAATATTCCGCACTCTAGTCCCGGTTCGTAACTAGGAAAACGTTGGTCACTAGAAGAGTTAATTGCACTGGGGTCACTCATCTCGTAGAAAAGGCCCACGTGGAGCAAAGAAAAAAAAGTCAACGCTGGAGGACCCCGTGGACACCTGCCGTGCGCCGCTGCCGCCGTGCACCGCCGCCCCCGCCCCCTGCCATGTGCCGCCGAGGGCGGCTCGCCGTCGCCCGCCTTGTGCTCGCCGGCGTGGCCGCGCGGGGCACGCTCGCCGGCGCCGGCCTGCTCGCCGCGCGTGCTCGCCGGCCGCGTACTACACAGGAAGAAAACCAAGAAGACAACTCTTCCTCGTTCGTTCCATCTCCACTAGCAAGCAAGCAAGCTACAGCCGTTCTTGGATTCGTTCTTGGATGGATGGCTTTGCAGCGTCTTCCAGGCGTCTACCGGCCGGGAGGAGAGCTAGCTGCCGTGTGTGCTTGACTTTAGTCAGCAGTCGCCCGCGTGGCGGCCCATGATATATCCATTGCTGGAGCGATACCCCCAACATTAAGGATGGCAATTTTATCTATGGGTACGAGTACCCGTGGGTACCGTACCCGTATTGGGAAGGTATGGATAAAATTTTATACCCATGGGTAGTACCTATACCCTACCCGTCAAGTAATGGGTAGGGCATGGATACAACCCTATACCCCTGGGTATACCCATACCCTATCCGTTTATCTTGACATATGGATCATACTCGATTGACTTACTAAATATGATCATGAGATTATCATTTCTAAAGTTAGATAATTATCATGTATTCATCTACCTGTTATTGAGTCGAGATAATTGATTTTTTTTGTCAAATATGCCACCAACGAATGTAAAACTGCGAACAATTTGTGTAATATTTGATCAACCCAACGGGTACCCAATGGGTACACATACCCGCCGGGTATGGATATGGGTATACTTTCATACCCGCGGGTAAGGGTATGGGTAGAATTTTGTACCCATAGACTATATGGGTATGGGTATGGTATTGCTCTACCCTGCCCATACCCTACCCATTGCCATCCTTACCCAACATAATAGTTGTGTTTGTACTTATTAGACTAGCCATAATGGGGGTATCATAGGTGGTATCATATGTGTCATGTTGGTAAAAAATTGATGTGGCAGTGCAATTAATGAAGAGAGAGGGGTGATAGTAGTATCATAGGTAGATACCGTAACATAACGGATTCCAATGCATGATGAGTCTATAACATAATAAATATAGTATTATATGATACCACATATATGTTACTACCCATTGTGAAAATAATAACATACACTAGTATTATATGCATGATACTGCCCATTGTGACTAGTCTTAAAGACTCAAGCCCGGTTAGCTAGCTCACACTGTATGCTCAAACCATTGAGCTTGGTGACACGTTGTTCGGAAAGGACGTATTTACGCTGGTAACTACGGTGTGAAACTCGTGATGTGGGACTAACTGTCCGTGTATTGCGTTATCCGGCCGCAGCGGACGTCGTGGTCGAGACGAACTAAAGAAAATGATGTGAAGACTAAAACAGTGCCCGAGACATTAACACTATGTATGATTCATAATCACTTAATTTAATATAAGTATAAGTAAATCCTAAAACATACCAATGTCAAACCTCTACTTTTTTTTTGAAAATCTTCGATAATTTCTAACTACTTTTGGATATCTATTGCTCGATTTAGCGCATCATGAAGTTCTCAATAACCGACCATAGACATATTTTTTCACAACTCGGTCTTGGTTATTTTTCTAGCCTTTAAGTTCCTTTCCATTGTTTTCCCACCATCGGTAAAAGTAATGCCAAATCAATGAGACAATAACCGTGAAGAATATTATAAGCCTTTCAAATATCAAACCAATGGCTAAGATCTTTGGAGGCCATATGCATCGATAGGTGCATAGGCGGGGCTTCGTTCGCCTTTGTGGAAGAAAAAAATCGATGAGATGTTCTACACTTTCTCTGCGCAAATTGACACCATTTTGTCATGAACCATCTCACCAATTTTTAACAGGGGCTATGAACCATCATTTTTCCAAATGGCAAACATGTTCTCACGTCACTAAGCCTTCCTTAAATACCACACTTAGGACATGCTTATAGTCAATTTTTGTTAGATTGAGAACTAGCTAGCTATGAAAGAGAAGAGTTGATTTTCGATAAGACTAGATTTAGTCCTTATCTTTGGTTCGGAATCGATTTTGCACACCAGAGAGAACTTTGGTTAAAAAAATTATACTACACTAGTACAAAATAAAAGAAAAGTGGGACAAACGGGTCCTGTTCTTGCATGCTTAGTTGGAACCTCTGGCTCAGAACAAACACAACAGAAAACCCAGTGGATTCTTTTGTTGTTGAAGTTTATCCACATCGCAGGATGGGATGGCACGCGAGACAAGAGAAGCTTGCACGCATCCCAAACTCTTCTTTCTCCAACTAACGAACTCGTCGCGCTTTCGCAACAAACCCCTCCGCTTCCCCTCTATTTTCCTCCTCGTCTCGTCTCCCCTCCCCTGCTCTGCTCTTGCCTCTTCCTTCCCGAGTCTCCGGCGCTCGCTCGCTCTCTCCCGGTGACCCACGCTCACACCGGCCAGCCATGGAGCAGCGCGGCGCAGACGCGGCGGCGAGGCGGATGGGCAGGCTCGCGGCCCACCTCCTCCCGCCCACCTCACAGGCACGTCCACCTTCCCTCCTTCCATCTTTCTCCACTCAGGCGGGATCGATTTGGCCGGACCTACAGGAGAGGAGTGCTCTTTGACCATGGGAAACCGCCTACTCACGCTACCTACCTAAAATCGATCCATCCTGCTTGGATTTTAAGGCTCCGTCCATAGTTAGCTGGGGACTCGATCCATTAGTTGGAGGCTACTCGACTGAAATATTAGGAATCTGGAAATACTGTATGCTATCTGCAGTCTCAGGAAAGTTGCATGTTCAGTGAGCACAAACTAGCTCCATTCACGAGTACAAAGCATGCTATCTTAGTCATATTCTTATTATGGTACTTGGTACTTCCAGATCAAATAAGGAGAAGCGTCATGCTGTCTAGGAAACTAAGAATTACGCCCGGAATTGCCTAGTTGGAGACCTCCGAATTTGAGCTCTTCGGACTTAACACGTATACATGTAGTGGTTAGGCAAATAATAGATACTTCCTCTGTTCCATAACATTCTTATATTGTGGGATGGAGGGAGTACCATCCACTCCAAGAATCGGCTTATAGTAAGCTAAAATTTCTCGTTTCGTTATTTTGTAGATGGAGGAGGTCTCCATCCTGAGGGGCTCTAATTGCCGTGCAAAAGGCGCGGCGCCAGGGTTCAAGGTTGCAGTCTTGGGTGCGGCTGGTGGGATCGGCCAGCCGCTGTCGCTGCTTATGAAGATGAACCCGCTTGTTTCGGTGCTCCATTTATACGATGTTGTCAACACGCCTGGTGTCACAGCTGACATTAGCCACATGAACACCGGTGCTGTGGTACGCTTCTTGACCTTGTATTTATTTCCTCTTAATGCCAAGTTGCTTATGATTATCAATGAAAATTGATTCTCGATGGACACTGTAACTGCATGTTGGTAGCTCCAGTACAGTTGGTATCCATCTCATATTTTAGGTTGTGTTGGTATAACTTCTCTGCTGTATTTGTAGCTCATACAGTTAAAAAATTAGCATCAGCCTGCCAGCTGTTCGTATAGTCTGATGATCCATGTAGCTCAGGAAACAAGTACCCAATTTCCAGTGAAATATGCATTGCTTTGAAAGTCATGGTGCATCAGGAGCTCGGCAGACAGCCCCAAAGAAATTTACATAGTATCTAATCATTCAGTAACAAATGCAGATAAAATCTCAAAACATCTAATCATTCTGTAATAATTGCGGATAAAATCTCATACAGTAACATAGATGATGTTGCAATCAAAAGGAACAACCTCCTTGCATTTATCTAGCAGATATTTAATTCTTAGCTTCCCAGATATTTAATTCTTAGAATTATCACCTGATTCTTGAACCTGAAATTTATCTGATCACTGGGTGTAATTATGCTAAGGTCTAATTTGTACAGGTGCGTGGCTTCGTGGGTCAGCCACAGTTGGAAAATGCTCTTACTGGAATGGATCTTGTGATCATTCCTGCTGGCATCCCACGTAAACCTGGCATGACAAGGGATGATTTGTTCAACATCAATGCTGGAATCATCCGGACTCTTTGTGAGGGAATTGCAAAATGCTGCCCAAATGCAATCGTAAATGTGATCAGTAACCCTGTCAATTCTACCGTACCAATTGCTGCTGAAGTATTTAAAAAAGCTGGGACGTACGATCCTAAGCGTCTGTTGGGGGTGACAACACTTGATGTTGTGAGAGCCAATACATTTGTGGTATGCACTTCAAAACAGTGTACCGTATTGCGTATTTGTTTT
The DNA here is from genome assembly GCA_012064385.1 of Puccinellia tenuiflora. Classification (NCBI taxonomy): domain Eukaryota; kingdom Viridiplantae; phylum Streptophyta; class Magnoliopsida; order Poales; family Poaceae; genus Puccinellia; species Puccinellia tenuiflora. Next base: position 6,592,818 of record QRDG01000473.1, on the reverse strand, counting down.
CTTTTTTGGGGGAGGAATGCTCCTATATTTCAATACTGTATTACTAGTTCCTACATGGACAGATTCTCAAATTCCCATTCCTGCCCTTCTCGTTTACAGGGTGAGGTTCTTGGACTTGACCCCAGAAATGTCAATGTTCCTGTTGTTGGAGGGCATGCCGGAGTTACAATATTACCACTCCTTTCACAGGTGGATATTACTTTCAGCTGCTGCAAATTCTGAACCATATATGTAGCTGAAAATGGTTTCCATTTTTACCCTGTTCATTATTGTAATTCCTTAATGGAACTTTCCTATTTTTATAGGTTAATCCTCCCTGCTCGTTTACCCCAGAAGAAATTAGTTATCTCACTTCTCGCATACAGAATGGTGGGACAGAAGTAGTTGAGGTATGTTTTTCTCCTTGTCACCTAATGCCTCGTCTTTTACGCACAATGGAGCTGAGAAAAGTTAATCAAAAGTTGCTTGTGCAATTGCTCAGCTCTGAGTACTGGTTCAGATTCCCTGTCAAAGTATGAAAATATTTATGCTGTATTAGCTATGCATATTGTGTCGTGTCGGATCACATGAAAGATAGAATACTCTTACAAATCAAACACACAACCCAGGTCCGTGTGAATGTGAACACGTATCATAATTGGGGATTTACGATAGATTGAGAAGAAAAAAAGGATTAAAGGCAGAGAGAAATTAGGGAGGATACGGAAATTCTATTTCGGTGCCTCAGTCCCAATCCTCCTTTATTTACCCTTATTCGTTCTCACTTACAACTTGGATCCACATGTTGTTTAACATGACTAACTCAACCGCTATTTGATATTTGATAACATCCTCACTGAAGACTGGGCCTACCACAGTCCCTCCTGTAGCACTCAGCTAAAACATTTTCTTCTTCAGATACCTCTCCTTTTGTATTATATTCCGGCATACTGGATGCACTTCTTCAGCTCTATAATTGACAAAGCTGAATAGGAACCAACATGCTACATTTTGAGAACAAATGGGTGAGAGCACAATACGTATGTGGTGGAGTATAAAAGATAAAGATGCGTATATGCACATTAGTGTCTGCACTTCATGGTGTTGACAACAAAGGTCAATGTTAAGTTCAACAAAAACCTATGGTTCTAGCTCCTTCCACGTGTTCCTGTTAGGTGACTGTTTGTTATTTTTTTCAAAGAAAAATCTGTCAAAACTACTGGTTGATCCCTGTACGTTGCTGCTTGACTAGTGTTCAGTTCTAGAGGAGCCTTGATAAGTGTTCTGTGTGTTAATACTCCCCAAGCTTTGTTTCTTCCCCTTACTGTTCTTGATACATTTCAGGCGAAAGCAGGAGCAGGATCAGCAACTCTATCTATGGTTAGTTTCCATCACTTCTATGCGCATTAGTCTATTTGGTTTCTAGTTGCCAATAATGGATGAATTAACAGTACACCCTCCTTTTCTAGGCGTATGCGGCAGCTAAGTTTGCAGATGCTTGCTTGAGAGGATTGCATGGTGATGCTGGGATAGTGGAGTGCTCTTATGTAGCTTCTCAGGTTGGTATTTCCTTCCTTCTTGTGCTCTTAGTTTGCTTCTCAATTATAATATGCAGTAATCAGTTTTTCTTATTTCCCTCCATTTTCTTCGTATTCTCTGACGGGAATGTTTTCCTTGCACATGTTGGGGCTGAAGGTGACGGAGCTGCCTTTCTTTGCATCCAAAGTGCGCCTAGGTCGCTGCGGCATCGAGGAGATCTTACCACTTGGTCCACTGAACGAGTTTGAAAGGTGTGTGAACTAAATCAACAGCTATATGTATATTCTTGTTCTTGGCATTCATTGAGTCAAGACTCAAGACGCATGCACCTCCAATAATTCAGTGCCAAAACTGCACGCATATATGCTTTCCAGTGAAGGTGACACATGCCCAACCTTTCAATCCAATCACTAGGCCCGATTGCTAGTCCATGATTACCAAAACATCCACTGTCAGAGCTGCCACATTAGCAGATAGATAGACACAAGGGTCCGCTCCATGTCTTGTATTGGGCTGGACCTGGACGGACCCATGTATTATTTGCCAATATAGGATACCTGTTCATAGACTATGATGCATATACACATGAACCAACGCGCCATATAGGTGTCCTCTGAAACTGTCCTGAAGAAACAGCCATCTGAAATTATTGCACACACGCTTGTTCGTATATATACTAGACCAGAGTACGTGGAAACAGGATCTGGAACCTGCACATTATGTGGCGAAGCCCAGATCAATGATCACATTATTTCCCGAGATCCCGCAGCCGAACCCTACTAGAAGTATATGATATGGGATCATGTACAAGAGTGCTACATCTGAACAAAACCTGCTGTCGCGTAGGCCGACCTGGGACTTTGCTGACCTGACATTGCCTGTTTGGTTGCCCTGGTTGATGCAGAGGTGGGCTGGAGAAGGCGAAGAAGGAGCTGTCGGAGAGCATCCAGAAGGGCGTCTCCTTCGTCAACAAGTGAGTGAGTTACACATTCACACGCATCGTCATCCCTGGGGGGATGCATGTGATGGCCCCAAGTCTCAAAACAGAATGAATATGGAAAAAGCGTATGCCTGTGCTGTTGCTTCCTGGGAACGGTTTTTATCGCTGTCACAGACCTCTACATGTGGTACGGCAAATAAATCTTTACGGCTGTAACACATATATGGGACAAGTAACTCAGAGATATATGATGATAAATAAATAAATAGAAATCATCCAAAGGGCACTTGTGTCTTTCTCTGTTTCTCCTTGTGCTAGCAGTTGTTTACTCTGGGCGTTGGGGACGATAAGAAAGGGTTCGGATCCCCTGAAGCTGATCTCATGGAGTCAGGCAAATCTCCCATCAAAAGAAAAAGAAAAAGGTTTTCGTAGGTTGTTACAAATGATTAAATCTGAGCCATACGTGAAAATACAAAGGCTGAGATTTATCAACTCCATGCAAAATTATCTTTGGAGAATGCTTGGTTGCTTCTTCTTCGGAGACCGGAGCTGAAGAAGAACATTGCGCAATGGAGCTAGGTGGTGTGTGGTTGAGATCCTGAAGAAAACCTTCACCGATCTGCACTAGTATAGCTGCCACCACTCTTTGGACTGTTCTCTGCTGTACGTGCACCTACTACGTACGGTATGGACCAACCAACTGCTGAAGATAACTGCAGATCAGATCCGAGAAAAACAGTATATATATGGAGCATTTTTCTTATCAGACATATACCCAATTAATCTGTGGCTCCTGGACTCCTGGTAGGGTTCCAGTTCTGGTACACATAGTTTCATGAGCACAAACGCAAAGACGTTTTAGTCAGTTTCTTAACATCCGTCCATCTTATTTCATTTGTCGTCGTTGTTCCAGACAGATCTTTGAGTACACCTTAGTTTGAGCCATCGTATGATCGTATCGAAAATCACCTCCAGTGATTTTTTTGTTAATGCGAAAAGTTTATTTTTTGGTCTAAAAAATCCTGAAAAAAAAGCATAGAATACATGCAAATCTGCAATGAAATATCTTTTCATATTTGATCTGCACAAAAAGACAATTGTTGCAAGTAAAATGAGTTTTTTTTAACCTTTTTGAGAGCCATGATTTTGTGATTTTTGTGTAGCCTACGGTACAACATATTATCTAACATGTGTACGTATCCACTTAAAATGTTTTTGATTTTTTTGAAAACTTCAAATACCATTTTTTATATAGTTTTAAAATACCGAGACCATTGGCATATCTACTACCCTCTCCGTTCCATAATATAAGATGTTTTAGGTATATACACATATTGTCTAGATTTGGTCTAAAATTAGTGTACCTATACACTAAAATATGTCTAGATACATCTGTCCCACTTTTCATTTGTAAAAGCTAAAACATCTTATATTTAGGGACGGAGGGAGTACAATCGAAAGCTCAAAGTAACAATGGCTTTTACAGTCAGCAATGCATGCAGCCACCGAGAACGGGACACCCGGATGATTAAATCATCGGACACCAAACTTGGTTCTACCTACAAACCTCAAAAACTTTTGCGATAATACCTTTTAAAACAACCTTGGCATTGACACCATAAAATATACAGCACTACCGAATTCAAGGGTCTTTCGACATGCATGCACGTGCTAAATTGCTTGATGGTAAATACTACTATATGGTAGCTTTTGTCATTGTTTGCTTAAGCTCAACTAAAGTTCACCTAGGTATATAAACTAAGATATATATTCGGGTCTCTCATTTGTTGATCTGTCACAGCCAAAGGATAGTGTGCATTATATAGTACTCATATGTGGTCTCCTAGCTCAAACGCCTCATCACTAACTAAGCTAATCGAAACCAAATCAACTGCCAACAAAGCACGGTTCGAATCCCGGCCTTGAGATCACCAAATCATGATATATTCCATGGCGGGAACAGGACGATCGCCTGTCTGTATTAACCAGTCTATACTACATGCAAGTTGGGTATGCATAATAAAACATAATAAATATATAAACAACATAAAAGAGATCTTCTTGGCTTGCCCTACCAACTAAAGACATGCTACATTTTAGGCCGACATCCCCACATGTGCCAACTTAACTCTGCATATATCTCAAGAGCTTTATGTACCTAATAATTAACTAAACTCTCTCCTCATTGATATCCGTATCTTCAGGGCTGTACGAATCACGCGAATCACACAATATCTCTTGAACAGATCAAGAGGATAAGTGAGATAGACGCGCATGGGAACAAGTCGATCTTGTTGCTATAATTCATACGAAGGAAATATATTATTCTTGCATGGATATGACTCATGTACAAGTCACAAAGCCATAATACGAAGAAAATATATTATTCCTCCATGGATATGACTCATGTACGAGTCATAAAGCCAGAATACAGTAAAAATCACAAAACACCAAGTGTTGGCGGCATTGTTGCAACAAAACTCAACTTCACCAATTTTTAGCGCAAACAACAACTTTTGAGTTAAACTGTTGTGTCGCACTCAAGTATCCGGCCGGTTTAGCTCCTTTGACAGCGAATTTGACCGGTGGGACCCACACGTCATTGCTTGTGTGGCAATTTTGTGGCCATGGTCTGTATGTCCAATGTGAAAAACCACATAAAAAAGACAGCATGTACAAACACATAATAATCGCCTAATTACCAAGAGAGTGTTAGTAATGTGAACTATGATTCAGTTGCACAAGAACCTTGCAAAATATGTCTCTAAATCGGGCCAAAACTAAAATATTTGTCCCAAGTAACTCCTGTTCAGAATCAAATTTTGAAATAACTCAATCCACTTGATTTATTATCATTTGCCACACTTTACTTTGATTTTTTTTGATCAGTTGCCACTTTATCAAATTGAAAAGTAAAATGCAAATAAGATAAAATCAAATGGTTGGCTTGAATCCATTATCGACGACCACATCACGACCGATCTGGTCTTCGTTGTGTAGTGCCATCGTCTTCGCGCTACCACCTCTCCTCTCTCGTTGTGCAGAACCAATTGGAAGATCGATGGTCGATGAAACATGTGTCCAGCTAGACTAGTGCACATGCTGGTTTGCCAACATCCTCACAAAATCACCACGTGAACAGTGACATGCGGGTCCCATTCGTGGTCAGATTGGATGTCAATAGGCCAGTCCTGCTGCCGCCATGCCACGAACTAAGGCCAATCGCCCTTAAGGCTTGCTCCTCACGACCCTTTTACATATATTTCCTATTTTTATATTTTTATTAATTTTAAGATTTTTTCTTTATGAACGGGCGGGCCAAAACGGCCCAAAAAGCACGCGGACCGGCATGTGGTCACCATGTCTGGCCAACGCTTTCAGCTCATGTGCCGAGTCTGGGGAATCAAATCCATTGTGCAAAATATCATTGAAGTAGTATGATCACTAATTAGGTTGTAAAACTTATTCTTTCTTTTAAAAGCACTATATATGTGATGGTAACATAATATATTATCACCGTCATCTTTTATTATTATTATTTAATATTACGCATTGCCACCAAAATGTCTACTAGTTAGGTTTTGCATGAGGATACATTTTTACTACCGTTTTCTATATGCGAAGGTATGCGGATACATATGGGGTACTGGGTAGAGTAGAGGATGGCTCTGAAAATGTTGTACTGCGAGAGACAACAATAAGCAAGAGAGCATGGCACTGCACTCTGCACCGGCGTCGCCGCTGGCATTGGGAAGCGTGTGTGTGTAGATATGAGGAGTGAATGAATGGCTGGAGCATCACTGTGCTAGTCACATCGATCCAGCCATGCATGCACCTGCGAGTTACTTGTTGCACTGTGCACGGATATGTATGGACCAACTGAAGATAGCTCATCGGATCCCAGAACAGTACTAGCTAGTAGTAGTAGTAGCATATCATATTTTATCAAGCACGATATTAGGGGAAATACACATCCTGAACCTAGGGGCATATGCCCCGTTTTCAAAAAACAGATTTTTACATCTAAAATAATTTGAAAAAATTTCCGGGCATACACATCCACATTCTATGGTGGCGCAAAAAGTTTCGTCAATAAATGATCATTATTTTGGTCTATGTGAAAAAAACAAAAGAATGTCTCAAACAAGTTTTTTTTCAGCACAAAAAATTGTCTTTTTCGGAGGCAAAACAAAAGTTTTTTTCCACAAAACTTTATGCCGCACACATATTTCGGTGAGATGTACACATAAAATTTTATTTCGGATTTTTACACAATTTAAAACATGTTTAAAATGCATTTAAAAAAAAACAAGGGCAGATGCCCCTGAGTGTAGAAAGTGCACTCTCATTAGATATTAGTTACTACTTAGCAAAATACCTGTCTTAGTATGAACCACAATCGTTCTTTTGGAATGTGGTATCGATGCAGGAAAAAAATTAAATACTCTCTCCGTTCATAGTTACCTTGCATTTTGGATTTAGTTAAATTAAAACTTTATAAAATTTTGACTAAATGTGTAGAAAAAATATGGACATATACAATACAAATTTAATATTACTAAAATCCTCATAAATTATATTTATATATTATATGCATTCCATTTCATAGATGATTATACTTTCGTATATATTGGTCAAACTTTTAAAAGTTTGACTTTGAAAAATAAAAAAAACGCAAACTAAATATAATGGTGGGAGTACATTGAATTGCTTTGGTTCGGTTCGCTAACAACGGCAACAAGAAAACCAAGGGAAACAACACACATACCTCGTGTCTGTTCCATTTCCCCATTGGCTTGATCAAAATTTGGAGTCAATCGTGAATCAAGACCCAGTTTGGCATTTAAAAAAGGATTACTTCGGGCTATGCTTTTGGACAGTTCATTTTATTAAACTTTCGTCTCATGGTCAGTTTTGTCGTTTTAATCTGGCGTTGCCGCCAACAGCGACGAGGCTTCGTAAGATGGAAGGGGCGGCTTTGTGTGGTTCTCTGCGGCGAGTTAGATGCACTGTTTTGCGGCTATCTTCGCAGGAACGGACACCGTGGCCATCTCGTGAGGAGTACCAAGCGATATCACTAGTCTGAAGATCAACTCTCGTGATAGTGACTTGGGAAACATTTTATGTCCAACATAAGAAGCACACGTGTTTCGTCACCTTTGCTGAAGGTTCATGCTGATGTAGTATTCTTTGTTGGTCGGACCAGTATCCTTGACGAAAATACATGTTCTGTATGTCATTGGTTGTACTTTGTGATGTATGCGCGAAAGCCTCATTGCCGAAGAATGACAAGTCTAGGGGTTTATTTATCATGGTTATGTACTTGTTGTCTGCTCCGCTCATTGGCGATTTAGCCTCGTTGATTTGCATTTACTTCAATAGAACTATTAAGATTGGGTGCCTTTGAGGATACACAGGTCAGAAGGCAGGGGCGAAGCTCCCCTATGGACAAGGTATGGCAGCCGCCCTACCTTGATTTTTGGTATAAAATTGCCTATATATAGGCATTTTCGTATGTTTATATGTATTTGGTCATTTTCTACTCGTTTCTGGAAAGAACAAAGGGAAAAGAGAGATTTTGGGCCAGGTCTGAACATCTTATCCTAGATGGGCCTTACTGGGCTGCGCGTAGGGGAGAGGCTGAGGAGGGCCTGGCCGGCTGGCCTCATACTCATCGCAGGGTCGAGCAACTGAGCAAGCCGTGCCACGACCCCGTGCATCCGCCCCGCGCCCGCGCGCCGCGACCCGCCCCGCGCCGCCGACTGCCGTCCGCCCTCTCTCTGCCCTCCACCGCCACCAGCCAGTCCTCCCCTGCTCGCCCCCTAGCTCCCTAGCTTGCCCACGTGCTCCCCTCTCTCTGCCGGTCTACCCCCTGCATCCGCTGCTTGGCTGCTACTGCTGTCTGCCAGGGTTTCCCGGCCCGGCCGGCCGGCGACTGGCCGGCTAACAAGTAACGACCTTTCCGGTGGTGCTTTCCTGGTGGAGATGGACAAGAAGAAGGGCAAAAGACCTATGGCTGCAAAAGGGGGAGGTATAATTTCTCAGATTCGTGGTAAATTGATTAAAGTTTTGAAACTGTGCATTGTGAGCTACGAAAATGAGCAAATTATTCATGTTTTTAACTGTCTTCAATTACAGATTTTAAGAGATATTTTTTTCAGTTGCTAGTGACAGTAACTCTAAACCAAGTACTCGGGAAAGTGTAAATATTGTGGCACATGAAGAGCAAGAGCAAGAATAAGAACTTGAAGGAAGGGCTGAAATTTCTACTGCCACCGACACAGAACAAGTGGAACATTCTGTTGAAGCTGTAGTGGAAGAGAATGTTGATATTTTAGGATCCGGAGGTATAACTGATTTCATCGATTACATAAAACTTGATCCCGGACTTCGCATTCAATTGGATCGATTTGCCCCCAATGTTATAGATGATGTTAGATTTGCTTATCTAAAGAACGGTCCAACTCAACCAACTCATCATAATTTCCCCCTAAATAGAGATAATAGATCCTTTCGGCCACCATGGTATAAAAAGTTTCATTGGTTGGAATATAGTGTGGAAAAGGACAAGGCATATTGCTTCTATTGTTATCTTTTTAAACATGATCGGATGGATGAGAAATTCGGGCATGATGTGTTTAGCAAATCTGGGTTTGACAATTGGAAAAATGGGATAGATGCATTTCGTAAGCATGAGGGTGGACCATGTAGCATCCATAATATTTCAAGGGCAGCATGTGATGATTTTAAGAATCAAAAGACAAGTGTGAAAAGCAAAGTGATAACTTATTCTAATGATGCACTTGTAAAGTATGAAACTCGTGTGGATACTTCTTTGGGCATTGTAAGTCATCTAGCATTGCAAGGTGAACCATTCCGTGGACACGATGAATCCTCTTCGTTTTTAAACAAAGGCAATTTCTTGGAGATGCTTGATTGGTATAAAGCAAGGAATACGGAAGTGCAACTTGCATTTGATGAGCTATGTCCTGAACATGCCAGAATGGTTTCCTCAACTATTCAGAAAACACTTGCCAAACATTGTGCGGATGCAGTCACCAAATACATCAAAGATGAGATGGATGGTTCTCTTTTCTCTGTTCTTATTGATGAATCTCGTGACATATCGGTCAAAGAACAAATGGCCATAGTTGTGAGGTATGTGTTCATGTTAAGTACTTGTGTGCTTTACTTTTTTCTATATATATATAGTATTCATCTAATTGTATCCTTTTTATTAGGTAGATGAGCAAGGGTGGAGTTCTTGTTGAAAGGTTTTTGGACATTCAACATGTCCCAAACACATCATCTGTAGCTTTAAAGAAAGCACTTTTGGAGGTTTTCGATAAACACGGTCTTCTTATTGCAAGATTACGAGGACAAGGGTGAGATGGAGCATCTAATATGAGGAGAGAATTTAATGGCCTTAAAAAATTAATCCGTGATGAGAATCCATACGCTTTCTATGTTCATTGCTTTGCTCACCAATTGTAGTTGATTGTTGTTGCTCTATCGAGATGTTGCAAAGTTCTCGAGGATTTCTTTGATGATGCATCCATGATTGCCAATCTCTGTAGTTCATCTTGCAAGAGGATGGACATATTACTTGATAGGCACAAAGAGATGCTTTTAGCTCAGATCAAGAAAGGTGAGCTGCCCACAGGAAGAGGGAAAAATCAAGAAACTCATTTGTGTCGACCAGGAGATACAAGATGGGGTTCTCACTACACAACTTTATGTCGTATTGAATCAATGTGGGATGCGGTGATAGAAGTTTTGGGCATTGTTGAGGATGACTCGCGTGTTCCATGTAAGGCAGGAGGTTATGTCCATAAAATGGAGACTATTAGCTTTGTGTTCATCCTGAAGATGATGCTAAAGCTACTTCGTATGACAAATGATGTATCTCAGCTATTGCAAAAGAAGGATCAAAATATTGTTCAGGTATGCGACGATTAATATTGTATGGTTTACTAATCTATTTTTGCCATGTCTAGTTATTTATCGTAATGTCTAAACTCATTTCAGGCAATGTCTTTGGTTATCGATGTGAGAACACGTTTGGTCAATTGGAGAAATGATGGATGGGAGTCACTCTTGGAAGATGTCAAATCATTTTGCACTGAAAATGACATCGCATCCCAAATATGGATGACAAGGTAACAAAATGGGACAGGACAAGGAAAGGGGGACATCACCAGGTTACCAACGATCATTTTTATCGTGTTGACACCTTCTATACTGCTATAGACTCTATTGTCACTGAGTTTGATCATCGCTTTAATGAGGCATCTTCAGAGGTTCTTCATAACTTCTATTGTCTTGATCCAAGAGACTCATTTGATAGGTTCAATGTGAATAAACTTGTTCGGCTTACACAGATTTATCATGAGGATTTTTTTGATTATGAACATGAGCACATATGAGATACTCTTGATCTATTCATTATTCACATGAGAAGAATTGAAGATTTTAGAATTTGTCTTGATATTGCAAGCCTACCTAAAAGGATGGTTGAACTTGAAAGACATATCATGTTTCATACGGTTTAGCGTCTTATTGAGTTGGCATTGCTTTTAACGGTGGCAATGGCAACCGTTGAAAGGGCATTCTCAGCTATGAAGATCATCAAGACCAAGTTGCGCAACAAGATGTCCGATGGTTGGCTTAATGATTTGATGGTGATATACATCGAGCGAGACATATTCAAGAGTCTTGATCTTGGTGATATTAAGAAAGATTTTTAGAAGGAAGGTAGAGCATTGCCACTGCCTGGGACATCTAGACGTCATTAAAGCTCAATTGTCGGTATGTTTGTTGGTTCTACTTTCATTTAAAAATGATGTTGCTACTATTGTACCAAGTGATTTTGCTTAATATCATATAAAGATCAATTTGTCTATACAATTTTACTTTTGTTGCATCTTATTTTTCTTCGCTTTAGTGTTCGCCCGACCTCAATTGTTTTTCGTCCTTCGCCACTATCAGAAGGTTTGACCTTTCTTTTGAAAGAAAAAACTAGCTTCCTAGTCGGGTTCAAATCATGGTGCTCACATTTACAGATAACATGAAGGTGTTTTAGACCGAGTTTGTTGATTATTTGTGGATGTATTTCTGTTTTTTTTTCAATGATATATAGTTGTTCCAAACAGATCTTAAATACACATTAGTTGGAGAAGTCATATCTAATTAATTCAATCTAATGGATCGAAAGCTTAAAGTCACTATACATATACTTTCATTCTTTTGTGCAATTCCATCCATCCTTCTCAACAGAAAAGCACGTTTTTTTTTTTTGGAAGATCAACAGAAAGCTCTTGGAAAAGAACGCATGTTGGACACGAAACGTGCCTTTATACAGTCAGCAGGTATGCCTACATGCATGCAGCCACACAGAACTAAACACACCCAGAAAATGAGACACCCAACTTGCTTCTAACTTACAAACCTCCAAGAAAATTTTATTTTATTTGGCATTGACAATATAATAGCATGACCCAATTATTGAAGCCTTTCGTCCATGCATGCATGCATGTGCCAAATTGCTAGATGGTAGTTAATATATAACACTTAGCTTGAAAGCTTGCATTAGCTTGAGCTACACTAAAGTTTACCTAGGCATATAAATTAAACTAGCTAGGAGTTCCCTGAGATGTGTGCACGGCTGTCATGATCTCAACTGCAACTATTCTTCTTCAGTTTGGTTTGCTAGTGCTACTATTACTTGTCTGGCACAGCCAAAAGATGGTGTCCACTATATTCATCCTCCTAGCTCAAATGCTTCCTTACCAATTAAAATAATCCAAATAAAACCAATTTTCAACAAAGCCCCTGATCGAATCCCAGCCTCGAGATCATCGTTTGATGCGCGTTGTTAATCACGATATGTTCCATCATGGGGAACAGACGATCATCTGCATGCCTAGTATTATATAGCCAGTGTATATATACTATGCATATGTTGCGTATGTATATACATATATTTATCTGTACAAGCTAAGGAGATCTTCTTGGCTTGCCCTACCAACTAAAGACATGTTGCATTTTTTGAAGACAGCCACCGTGCCTACTTTGCACTGCATATCTCAACAGCTTTATTGTGTATCTCAATTTGACCGATATCTTTGTATTCTGGGCTGTACAGATCAAGCAATATCTCTTAAACAAATCGAGAGGGCCAATGTGATAGAGGCACAGGAACAATACGATCTTATAGCTTTAGTTTATACGAAGAAAATAGATTATTCTTGCATGTATGACTCATCACGAATCACAGAGAAGATATGCATGTGTATACTGGCCGGGATATGATCCCATGCACGAATGCACTCCTAAATAAAGTATTTCGAGAGCATGATACTGTTGGAGTAGATGGGATATTGACTCTTATTGTATGGAATTTATTTCCGTGATCACATCTGAAAGTAACTGATGTTGATTGCACATGCAAGAAAAGATAATTGAGGTGCGCATATAGCTATATATAGCTCTATATAGAAGAAATAAAATAAATACAGACAGCTTGTCTCCCTCATCATTTCATAAGTGTGATTTGGATTGTGCAACAGCAAAAGTAGCTGGAGCGCTAGGGACCAAAACTTAGCAACCAGCTGCGGCTGCGAAATTCTCGTCACCACATGCATGCAGCTGTGCAACATATATATGATTAAGTTCATGCATGCACACATCATAACTCATAACGAGACTTAATTAATTCGTCACCCTGAATTCCTCTCTTACTTTATGGTATATTGGTATTACGAAATCATCCAAGGAAAGGATATGCTTGCTTTGTATGAGCTAGCTTAGCATTCTCTTTTCGTGGTATTTTGATCACGGTGGTCACAGTAATGTTGGTTCAACGCCGAGTTCAGCCTCCTGACGATCTCCTCCACTGTAGAGTTGAACCCCTCTTCCACCTGAAATTATTCATTAAATTTGTGCCAACTAATTAATATTGATCTCTTAGATATTAATTGACAGTGGCTGTGTGCATCTTAGCTATGCAGAGGCCGGGTGTAATGCTTAAAACTCTTAAATAATAAAATCACTTTATCTAAAAAAAGATATTAATTGACACAAAAGTATGTTCATATACATACACACGTGAATATATATATTGAGTCTCAGGATGAGATTTCAACTCTATCTTGAGATCAAAGGATCAGAGGTGCCAATTTTTTTATTACATAATTTGGCTCAGTTCATCAGGTTTTCCCATTGTATTGTTGGAATACTATGAGGGAATTCTTTAAATTCATGTTTCTGGAAATTATACATGCGCAAGTATCTATTGAGGGACAATGCGTCTAACAATTAAAATAAAATGACAAATATTAAGAGATATGTATGTTGTAGCTTATGAGTGCCAACATATATGACACACATTTAACCTGGTTCAAAGCTCAGTTGAGCAGCAACACAAAGATATAAGTTTAAATTACATTGTGAGCGCCAACAACTCTCTCGTTGCATTTTATTAATATAGGACCTACTCAACGAACCTATCAATATGGCCTACATGAAATAAATATAGATATATATATGTATACCCTTCTAGCAATATTTTGGCTGCGTGGTAGGAGTACTTGATTCATCTTGCATTTATTGGCATGCATGTTATATATACTCCTTTCTGGAGCAACAAACTTGTTGCAATATCTTTGTTAGTATGAAATATTGGTCGTGTACATGGAACAACGCAGAAGAGGCCAAGAGCTCCCTTGTCAATGAAGAGAGGAAAATAATTGATGCATTCATGATACAATTACCACTTAATCTCGCGGGGGTACTTGAATCTACAACCTCCATTATTTATCAAGCACAAAATCTTAGGGCATTTATAGAATGCTTAGTACAAGGTGCGAAAATTTATAGCAAAATCATCAAACAATCATATAAACAAGCTATACCTATGTAATGCAAAAACCTCTTTGTATGCGCTTACATATTACTGTATTACATTATCTGTTAGTTCAAGAAAAGAGTAATTGATGCATAATACTTAATAAGCACCACTGCCCCATCAAGCAGAGATATGATACACAATAAGCACTTTATCTATCCTACGAGGAAAAACAAGATGATTTTCTTTTTTGCGAAGCGACTCCCCAAGCGCTTGCATTTGGCCTCTCCCAATGCATTGTCTCTTAGCGCGTTATCCTAGGATTGATCGGGTAGAATTATAGAGACAACCACGCAAATATATTACACTTTGATGTTGTTTTTAAGTGAGTTGGATTTAATTGACTTAGTGTGTCCATGTGATTGGGTATTAAAACTTTTTCGTGGTGGGTTCTAGGGTTATTTGGCGCTATACATACCTTTATTGGTGGGTTCTAGAGCTATAATTTCATCTCAAATTGATAGAATGAGATGAAATTTGGCACAGTTAATTTCATGGTGCATTAACTCAGAAGGTGCAATTTGCACATAAGGTGGGTGTACGTGCAACTTGAGCTGTACTTGAGCAGTAGTAGTAGCTAGTAAAAGCTTGCCTTTGCGGTGATGGTGATGATGGCGGTGTTGGCCGGGAATGGCATGACGCTGGTGTGGGTGATGGCGAGCCGGAGCGCCTCCACCTCCGCCAGCACCCTCACCAGGACGCCCCTGGCGTTCTCGCAGTGGATCCGCACCAGCACGCTCTTCTCGTCCGACACCCGCACCTCGATCTCCGGCAGCCCACCTGCACCCTCCGTCGACGTCTCGCCGTCGACGAGGCCGAGGCACGGCTTGACCTTCTTGTTGACGAGTACGGCGGAGCGGATGGTGGTGGTGGTGGCAGGGCCGTCGCCGTCCTCCATTTTCTTCACCTTCTCCTGCATCTCCCTCACGTACTTCACCGCGTCCCCGAGAATCGTCGCCTTGTCCATCTTCAGTTCAAATTATCAGAGATCGGTTAATTCGCCATGATCTTTAAATTCTTGATTAACGCGTGCAAGCTTAAATTATTGTTGTTAAATTTGATTAGTACCTGCAGATTAATCTGTGCACAAGCACTAGACGATTAAGCATAAAATGAAATCGATCGAGGAAGATGGAAGAACCTTCTTGAGGCCGGGAATGACGGTGGAGAGCTCGATGAAGCGCTGGTTGATCTTCTCCCGGCGGCGGCGCTCGGCGATGATGTGGTCCTGCACGGGCCCGCCGGCCGAAGCCGACGAAGATGCCGCAGTAGTGCCTCCTCCTCCTGCTCCCTGCCCATGGGACGCCATAGGTGCTGCAAGTGGCCACCGAGCTCGCCTCCCGGCCTTGGGCGTACTTGGGCGGCCTCCTCTCGCGGAGGCGCCGCTCGCAGCGGCCGGACTAACCAGCGAGGCGTCGGTCGTCGTCTGCGCCGACGCGGCGGCGCTGAAGTTCCAGCTCACGGGCCTGCTGGTGCTGGCGCGGGCCGTGTGTGGGGACCAACCGGCGACGGCGGTGGCGTCGTGTTCCATGACCACGGCCCCGCCGGGGCTGTCGCCGGAGCTGGCGCTCCAGCTGCTTGCTGCCAGGTGCTGGTCCACCTGCACCGTCTGGTCCCGGACTCCACCGACGGCCGCGGTCGACTGGAACCGGAGCGCCTGCAGCGAGGGGAAGGGGAAGGCCGCTGGACCGGCACCACCACTGTCGCCGCCTCCGCCGTTCGCCGGAGGAGGGGCGGCGGCGTGCTGGTGCTGGTCCAGCGAGTTCAGCGCCCACTGCATGAAGTCGTCCATGTCTCTGATCTCTACAAGAACAGATAAATCAGTTCACAGTCCATGAAGAACTGACGCGTCGATCGACCACATAGCAGCTTATCTGGCGGGCCTAGCTAATCTGGAATGATGAACTGAAGCACAAACTACCTGATCCAGATCTCTCTCTCTCACTAGAGCTCCTTCTCTCAAAAAGAGCTCTCTCTCTAGTAGAGAGAAAGCAAAGCGGAATCGAGGGAACAAATACCGAAAGAATAGTTTTTCGTGGTCTGTCAAAATCCTACTAGCTACTACTAGTATTATACTACATGAGCATTTTACGTATTGCACGGGTTTGGGTTACCCGTGGGAAAATCCGGTTACCGCCCGGTAACCGAGTTTCCCTAGCATCCCGGTAAATGGGCTTATCGCATGAAAAATAATGAATATCTTAGAAACAAATAAATTTGAACAAGCACTCTTGGTAAATGGTCATACCATATACTCCCTTCATATCATAATATAAGATGTTTTAGCTATTTTTATGCGGACTACATACAGAGTAAGATGACTGAATCTAGATACTAATTACGTTTATATACATCCATATGTAGTTCGTATGGGAATAACTAAAATATCTTATATTACGATATGGATGGGGTAAATTTTTGTTTTCAAGTTTGTCCGGTAATTGGCCGGGATTTACCGATAACCACGGTTTACGGTAACCCCGAAAATCCGGCCCTCTCACTAAAAAAAATATCAATTCGGTAAACCAAACCAAGTTTGATGCTGTAGATATCGACATATTTCTATACATATTTAGTCAAACTTTGCATCGTTTGTTTTTTGAAAAAAATGAAGATACACTACATTTTGGCAAAGAAGGAGTACACATATTCTCCAACAGTCAACTTTTGAGCGTATATTCAATCGAACTAGCTGTGTGCGTGCTTCATATGTAGCCTGCTGTCATTTAACTAACTGTTAACACATGGGTGCTACATGTAGGATGTAGCCTGACTGTCATTTAACTAATTTTTAATTAAGGAGGCGCATCACTGACCATTTCTAGGGTTAGCACTAACACTGCTCTAGCAAAAACTAGTTATATAACTAAACATGTCAGGCATCAGTCCATCCATCGACGATGACGCCTCCTGATTAATCTTATTTTGGTGCACTATGCAAGTGGCACTCCATTATACCGAATTGCGTGAACATATGTTTGTGTTGGTATCTGTGTAGGGTTGGCTCCGGTTGTATTTGCTATTGTCCGATTTTCCGTTAATTAACCAATCAATTTTGTTCTTCGTAATCCATTGAATAGTCAGACTAACAAATATACATTGCTTTTTGTCAAAAAAAAAAAAAAATAGAAATGTGCGGTGGCCTAATCATGTACTCCATCCGTCCTCAAATAAGTGTACATTTAGACATGTATTAAGTCCAACTTTACTAATTTTGACCAACTTTTTACAAAAATATAACAACATTTATGACACTAAAATTAATATCGCTAGATAGATCTTGACATGTAGTTTAATAATATAGTAATTTGATGTCACATATGTTGCTATTTTTATGTAAAATTTTGGTCGAATTCGAAAATGTTTAACTTCCAAAAAAGGAAAACGTACACTTATTCGTGGATGGAGGGAGTAGCAGCTAGCTAAAGCTTAATTAGCTCAGTGTTGCTTGCCAGCTTTCCTTAGAAGGAAATCATGCACTTACTTGACGTAGGTCTGAGGTTGGTGATTGGTCCATATCTTGGAAAAGTCACGTGCCATTTAAACGTGCGTGAGCTGTACGAATTGCGGTGGCAGTTTAAAAAAGATTGTCGGATACATACACTACATTGGGCAGCGTGCAAATTGAGGTAACTAAATTGTCAAGCTGACACACGCATCAGCCAGTAATTAAGAAAAATCTCCTTGTGAACATGTTTCCTGATTTTCAAACTTGCCAATGTTAAAAAACTTGCCAATGTGTTAGTATATGGCAAGTCACCGTCTACTCAGCGTGGACACGTGCATCAAGGAGACGTGATGTACGTAGTGGCCACACATTTTGGCAGCTGGAGATTTTAAAGTAGCAGAAATAGTGGTGCTACGTAAGCTAGGGACACCGTAACCATCCCCTTCTAGGCACAATTTACATTAAATGCATGCTAATTAGACCATGTTTTCTCTCCCCTAGGCCAATCACGTTTAATTTTGCATGCACCGTGAACACCTATTGGTTTAATCCCCGCATGCATTGTGAGAGGGAGAGAGAAATCAGCACCAATCACGTTTTGTTTTGGGCCAAGATATTCGAAAATTATGCCTTGAATACCAGGACGGAAGGAGTACGTTGCTTTTTCTTCAAAAATAAAAGAAATTAGAAATGTGCGTTGGCCTAATCATGGAGCAGCTAGCTAAGCTTAATTAGCTCAGTACTGTTGCTTGCCAGCTTTCCCTAGAAGGAAGTCATGCACTAATTACTTGACGTACGTCTGAGGTTGCCAGGTTGGTGATCGGCCCATATCTTGAAAAAGTCACGTACGTGCGATTTAAACGTGCGTGAGCTGTACGAATCGCGGCGGCACTTTAGAAAAAAAAATTGGCCAGCGTGCAAATTGAGGTGCTAAATTGTCGAGCTGACACACACGCATCAGCCAGTAATAAAAAAATTATCTCCTTGTGAACATGTTTCCTGATTTTCAGACTTGCCAGTGTTAAAAAAAACTTGCCAGTGTTTCGTTGTGAACATGTCTCAGCGTGGACACGTGCATCAAGGAGACGTGATGTACGTAGTGGCCACACATTTTGGCAGCTGGAGATTTTAAACTAGCAGAAATAGTGGTGCTACGTAAGCTAGGGGACACCGTCACGTGCACGTGTACCCTACTTACGCAGGACCAGCAGCAGTGCAGTGCAATGTAACACGATGGTGAAACTAATACACGGGCTGGTCCTCCCTTGTTTTAGAGAAAAGGCTCCAAGAGCCCTGCTTTTATAAAGCACAACAGAGTACACTGGGGGTACCAGTTTTACAAGAAAAATACCACCAAACAACACACCCATAGCACCTAACTGCTCACGCTAAGCCAGCACCAGCCTCGACCAAAATGGGATGACGCGGTGCTGAACCGACCACCGCTGTCTTCGGGACGTAGAAGCCGAAGGAGGAGGGCTTGAAGGCGACGCCTCCAAGGAGGGGAGTGGCGCCCAGGGGCGTCATCATCGCCGGCACTGGCCAAAGGCCTTGCAAAGCTTTCGCTAGAACCCAACCACCACCCCCAAAGGGTGCTTCAAAAGTCGCCGCGAAGAACAGCAGCGTCGTCAGCGCCACCCGCACAGATTTGACCGCCACCAGATCCGCGCACTGGCCTGTCCATGCCGCACCGGTCCAGCCAAGATCGAAGCCTGCCCATACAGACGCCAGATCTGGACGGAAGAATTAGGGACGACGGAGACACACGCCGACGCGCCGATGTCCCGGCCCGCAGCAAAGAACAGCACCTCGCCAACAGCCGCTGGTCCTCCCTTGTTGAAACCAATAAGGGTGCTACTCTAATAGATCTCTCCTAACTCATCCCTAAAACTAGTTGTGGGTGATGTATGGAGTGCGGTCTTTCGGAGCTCGAGCTACATCAAGCTCGGTGTTTTCGAGTTTCGGAAAATCAACTTTAATGTTTTTAATTACTATGAATGAAAAATATTGAAATATATCGATATGGGATCTGGTTCGAAGGTTTCGACGCGAGTTTCACATCCTGAATGCATATCATGATATGGACAGTCAGTTTGAAAAATATATCCTTTTAATTCGTATCTGAATCGGTAGAAAAGGAAAATAAAAATCCTACCAAACCCATCTCACACCCTCACCAACAAGCGGATTACCCAAGGCGTGATAAATGGCTCGTTGTGTTTCACTTTTTGGTGAAAATAACTCCTCACAACGCCTTACTTGTCTATTGCGGAAAAAGACCCTTTGTAAAAAAAAGGTTACCCCGTTTTTCACAGTGAGATCCTGACTAAAAAGATGGTAGAGGTAGACATGTGAATACATAATGGTGAGCGTATCAGGGCAAATCTCGAGCCAACATCATCAATCGTTCGCTCCGACTACTTAAAAATTGCTTGCTGACGCTTTTAGATAACTACTGTACTAATTAAGCATTGCTTGGTTGGGTTGTTAATTTGTTATCCTCAGGTGGCAAAAGTACATTAGTATGTCACTCACCATGGACCTCATGCATTGGAAACTCCTAAGAGCATCTCCAACAGCGGCTGCATAAACGCCGCGCGCGCCATATACCGGTCCTTTGCCGCGCGCGGGGCCGTTTTTCGTGCTGCAGCGGACGCGCGATAAAATCGCCGTGCGGTATATTCGTTCAGCGCGCTGGACGAAGCGGTACCGTCGGCGTCAAACCTCCAGCGTGCCGTCCAGCGCGCGGGGAAAAGCTCGAGCGCGCGAAACTCCTCCAACCGCCAGATCTGAAAGCTCCCGCCGCTCGCGCCGCCGCCCGCACCTCTTCCCCCCATTTTTCTCCGGCGACCCAGCGCTTCCGCCGGCGCTCCCGCCGCTCCTCAGTGCGCCGCCGCTTCTATGGACGCGCGGACTTCGCCGCGGCGTTGATTTGGGCGCCGCCGTCACCGACGCCGCCGAGGCTTCCGCCGTCCCTCGGCAGGGCGTCTTCGCCGCCTCGCCGTCACCCCTCCGCCGCCACCCCTTCGCCGCCCGAGCGCGCAGAAGCTCCACCGAACAGCGGACACCGACGACGACGAGCGTTGGAGGGCGCTGGAGGACGAAATCTCCAGCGACACCGCCTCGGATGACTCGGACTTCGAGTTCTAGAGTTGTAGTTTCTTTATTAGGTAGTTTGTAGTAGTTTGTATTAGGTGAAAAATCGTCAAATCTATCGAACTATGTTTAAAATCGTTTAAATTTGTGTTGTTTGTATTTATTTTGTTGCAAAATTTGGCTGGAGCGCGTTTTTTTGGGCATCTGCTGGAGCGCTGCGTTTCGGCGCGCTAAAATATAGCGCTTCTGGAAAAGCAAAACCGGCGCCCCGCGCGCAAAAACGCCTTTTTGGCGCTGCAAACGAAATATAGCGCGCCACGCCGAAGCGCGTCTGTTGGAGATGCTCTAACGCACGAATGGGTTAGTTCAATGATGTACGGATGGATACGAGGGAATATATAACATTCGTGGTAACAAGATTTGCTCTGAAATCTTGGGATTAGTACGTACTAATACATTAGCAATTTTGTATCATCTCTAGACTTACGAAGAAATTAATAATTATAAAGAAACACATAATAAAAATGATACTGCACATATCATGAGTTAACTATTTGCAACCAGATATATGGAAATCAAGATACTGTATATGGCCGTGCCATCTGCCATCAGTTGCATGGTTGAAAGTGGTTCCACGATTTGCAGCGTGATTTTGTGTCTCGCCTGTTGAAGAGGGGGTCGTGCATGTATGTGCGCCACTAACTCATCCAATAAACAAATATTATTGTCAGTTTGACTAAGATCATGGCATACCTCCTTATGACTTCAAAAACTTCCATCTGTTTTATACGGATACGGCCGGCATGGATAATTGAAAACTCAAGTACGTACATGAACAGCCAGTTTACAATGAATTTTCCCGTAGAGGCGAAATTTCCCATAAAAAAAATATCAACTTCTTGCAGCATTTTAGTGCCAGAAATCGTATCATTTTGATCACTCCTGATAAACCCGTGTAAATAGTGAACTCTTGATCATCTACAACATCGCACACGATTTTCTAAAACAGCCCGTCTGAGATAATTGAACAATCACACACTTACTATGGCCGTCTGCGATTTTGGATGGCATCGCCCAAACATGGATAGCGACGGAGCCATAAATCGTGTGTGAAGGCCGATTTCAACCGTGTGTGATTGCCCGATCTGTACTAGCGTATAAACCCATGTAAATAGTCAACTCTTGAGCATATATTCAACCACACTAGACACTTTCGGAATTGACATCTTTATCGGACGTCGGAATGTTTACCGAGAGTATTTTCTCGGACACTCAACGAACGTGTAACTTTACCGGGTGTGGTCGTAAAACACTTGGTAAAAACATACACTCAACATATTTGTAGTTATCCGAGTGGTTTTTGGCCATATTCTCGGTAAACAAAAACCACTCCAGAAATCTTTGAAAACTCTAACAACGGGCGACAACACTAAGACTACCCGTAGTGGAAATGCAACACTACAACTACCCATAGTGGCGCACGTATTTGTCACCAGATCGCACGGACAGAAATAATTGTCAAAGCATCACACCGGCCGTAGAGAAATGTTGAGACCTAGTAGCTAGCTCGTCCCAATATAGAGTTTTTCTTTAATTTGTGACGAAAATCATGTATAATACCTATCGTGCGAAAAAAAAATCCAATGTCCCCATAGTCATGGAGCATGGAAACCACGGTACTTGTCTTTGAAAGTTAGCATTTTCTCTGATGGGCACGTGATGAGAGCAATAACTAAACTAAACGTGCGAGAGACCTGTACAAACGGCGGCGCTAGTTAAAAAATTAGTGGTTGCCACACTTGACACGCGTGCTTGAAATGTTCAGACTGTTCTTGCTAGGTGTGAGCTTGATTTCAGGGCTTTGGGACTTGGGAGCATCGACCCAAGCAGAGGAAATTGTAGGTAACACCAATATTTGGTGTCAAAGTTACACAAAACACAGAAACAAAACATGTTTTGCATCAGACCCAGCTTCTTGGGCAATACGTTGCACCTAGCCCAAATAGATGATTTAGACACCTAACATCGTATCTAATCCATGTATTTATATGTATATCACAATTATATTAAAATTTATGAAATGACGGCATAAAACTAGAAAATATAGAGATTATGTAAATAAATAACATTTTGTATATCTATTTTATATGCACATTTTGCACATACATAATATTAATATTTTATACTGTTACATGTTTTTTGTTTTTCACATAATTATGGTATACATATAGAAATACATGTCCATGTGTCAGGTACATTGTTAAGGGTACTAAATTATCTATTTCGGCTAGACATATTACCCGAAACGTATATTGTAATTTTTAAACTGTCGTATAATTATGATATACGTATAAACATATGGACCCACATATTAGATACGTTGTTAAGCCTATAAATCATTCGTTTGGGCTAGATGCAACGTATTACCCTAAAAACTGGGTCTGCTGTAAAAGCGGTTTTGTTTCTGTGTTTTGTGCAACTTTGGTACCAAATATTGGTGTTATCTGCAATTCACTCACCCAAGCATGCATGGATGGATGCATTGTGTTATTACTTTTATACAATATGTAAATATTAATATTATTTTTTCAACTTTTTTCGATGGTGATAAAGATTCAAATTTGCATGCATGATTGTTTTGTGTTACAATAAATTTTTTAAATAAAATCTCTGTGCACAGGAACACTGGTCTAAAACTAGCAGAAATAGTGGTGCTACGTAAGCTAGGGACACCGTCACGTGCACGTGTACCCTACTTACGCAGGACCGGCAGCAGTGCAGTGCAATGTAACACGATGGTGAAACTACACGGGCTGGTCCTCCCTTGTTGAAACCAATAAGTGTGCTACTCTAATAGATCTCTCCTAACTCATCCCTAAAACTAGTTGTGGGTGATGTATGGAGTGCAGTCTTTCGGAGCTCGATGCCGAGTTTCGGAAAATCAATTTTAATGTTTTTTAATTACTATGAATGAAAAATATTGAAATATGGGATCTGGTTCAAAAATTTCGACGCGAGTTTCACATCCTGAATGCATATCATGATATGGACAGTCAGTTTGAAAAATATATCCTTTTAATTCATATCTGAATCGGTAGAAAAGGAAATAAAAATCCTACCAAACCCATCTCACACCCTCACCAACAAGCGGATTACCCAAGGCGTGATAAATGGCGCGTTGTGTTTCACTCTTTGGTGAAAATAACTCCTCACAACGCCTTACTTGTCTATTGCGGAAAAAGACCCTCTGTAAAAAAAAAGGTTACCCCGTTTTTCGCAGTGAGATCCTGACTAAAAAGATTTTTTTTAGATAAGGGGTGCGGATCCCCGGCCTCTGCATCCAAGAGATGCACACAGCCATCCGCAATTATTAAGCATTCAAGAGTACAAGTTTACAAATCATGGATCACTTAAGGTGGCTACAAAGATCAGCCACTCAAACATAACCTTATTGAACATCTAAACGTCTAGGATGTAGCCACCCAGCTCGACTGAAAATAGCCCGCACCACCGTCAGCAAACGGGTACATCCGGCATCCATAAGTCCATGCTGGTCCGCAGGAAGCAGGAAAGACCATGAGTGGATCCAATAACACGCTGTTATGGTTGCTAGGGTTTGAGCGGGAGAGAGAGAGAGAGCTGCGAGGGCGTGAGGGAGCCGGCCGGGGGTCCTTCCCCACGGCCGGGCAAGAGGGAAGGGTTTTCCTTCTAAATTCTTGCTTGATTAGATTGATACATCTCCTCTCCTTATATAGAGAGGTTTACTTGACTCCCAAGCAAGGATTACTTGACCCCTAAGCAAACCCTAAGACTAACGGGCCCACGCCCATGACGTACTCTAACACTACACCCCACCTGGACACGCAGCTCGTCCTCGAGCTGCAACCTAACGACGACTCGACTCCACACAAACCTAACGCCTAAAAACAAGCCTTTTACATCTCGGCCTATTGTATTGACCTGAAATAAGCTAACCCGAATTAGACTCCGACTCTTTATTTTTGACTCCGAACGATAAGGCGAGAATCCTCCGCGCGCCAAACTTTTGCGTTTGCAGCCCCCTGGATCCCATGGACACCATCGGGACCAAAGGGGCCCTCGCGGCGGCCGGCGGCGGAATGCAGTGGCGCCACGCGGTGCGCTCCTGTCGGTGACGCCATGTCTTCTCCCCGCCGGCTGACTGTCGATGTCGCAGACTTGGAGGTCGCTGCCCGCGGGAAAAACAGCATGCCCAAGATCCCCGACGCAGCGGACGAGATCGAGGTCCGTTGCGCCGCGAAGCGCAACTTGGAGGAGCTGCAGCTGCAAATCACGCATCTCCCGCACATGCCGACGTGCTAGGAGGCCGCGCGCAGCAGCCTGCAGCCGCACCGCCGCCGACACGTGGTGGGGAGCGATCCAAGCCGGAAGCGGTGACGGCGACGGCGGGAACTTGATCTGCTGGATGGGATCGCCCTGGGACGGCGGTGGCGCTGCTGGGAACGAGGTCGGCACAGTCCCGTCGTAGGGCATCCCATGCTGGAACGTGATGACCAGCGCCGTGGTTGCGGCCGAGGGCGGCGGCGGCGGCCGTACGGGGGTCAGCGCCGGTGCTGTGACCATGGAGGACCCCCCGTGGCACGGCGCACCGTCGGGACCGGCGTAAGGACCCGCGAAGCGGAAGGGCCCGCCGTACTGTTGGGATGGCGCCGGTGGCGACTGGATGTGCGGCGGCGCCCAGGCCGCCGTATAGATCGGCCCGGAGATGGACAGCGGCAGCGGCGGCTGCAGCAGCCTGGCGTCGAGCGGCGGCGACGACAGCAGCAGCGTCGGCTGCCGCGGCCCGGCAATCGCGGCGGAGGCCGCCTGGTGCGGCGGCTGCCACGGCAGCAGCGCCGGCCCATAGGCGGCGACTGATGGCGCGGCCGGCGGCGGTCCGTAGGGACCGGCCAGGAAGAGGCAGATCCCTTGGACGGCGGTGGTGAGATCGCGGATTGCTCCGGCGATCTCCTCTGGGGTGAGGGCGACGGGAAGCGGCGGCGATGGGGTGAACATGATCGAGCCTGAGCAATCTGATACCAGATGTTATGGTTGCTAGGGTTTGAGCGGGAGAGAGAGAGCTGCGAGGGCGTGAGGGAGCCGGCCGGGGGTCCTTCCCCACAGCCGGGCAAGAGGGAAGGGTTTTCCTTCTTAATTCTTGCTTGATTAGATTGATACATCTCCTCTCCTTATATAGAGAGGTTTACTTGACTCCCAAGCAAGGCTTACTTGACCCCTAAGCAAACCCTAAGACTAACGGGCCCACGCCCATGACGTACTCTAACACACGCCTTGTGAATAACCTGCAAGTAGTGAGTAGAGTTTGATTTGTTAAAAACAATGTCGTTTCTACAATTCCACATAG
Source organism: Puccinellia tenuiflora (assembly GCA_012064385.1). NCBI lineage: Eukaryota > Viridiplantae > Streptophyta > Magnoliopsida > Poales > Poaceae > Puccinellia > Puccinellia tenuiflora. The sequence goes on along the minus strand of QRDG01000473.1, from coordinate 6,566,528 downwards.
CCTATAATATGGCCGCGACACCAATACGAATGCGGGCTTTAGTGACTGTAACATCCCAAGATTTTCAAATTTTTGAAAACTCAGAAAAATCAAAAACTTTTTGAAAATTATTATATTTTGTTTTGGAAATCCAAAATCATGCATGCATTCATCTTTTTCTTGGCTTGTTGCATTCAAAATTTCTAAAGTTGGAATTCTATTTCCACTTTAAACCCTATTTGAGAAAATGATAAAAAGGGGCCTATTATGCTCTCTTAAATATTTTGACTTTTATGAGTTTATTTGATGGCCAAGTATAGTGCCAAAGTGTTCTGTTTAGAATAAGATTTCTAAAAAGTATTTATTCAAATTATTTGGAAAATATTTGATTTTCATTTTGACTTTGGAAAATATCACCAATTACCATTTAAAATGCCTTAAGGGTATTTGTGGTAATTTATTTTGTGTAAAAATAAATAAATAAATGAGTGTATCATGGTTTATACTACATGATATTACCCATATATTTTTCTGGATTTTAATCAAGTTCAAAGGAAAATTATAAAACCAAAATTTTATAAAATGACATAAAGGTGCCAAATAGGCCTTTATGCATTATTTGAATTTTTCAATATTTAAATTTTTTTTATGAAAAGGGTTCCAAAGTATTTAAAATGATTATTTTGATTTTACCAAATTAATTCAAATTTGTTTGAATCCATTTGGATGCTTATTTCAAAAGATACAAAAGTTTTCAGAAAATAGAAAAGGAGAAAGGACAAAAAAAAAAGAGCCAGGCCGGTCGAACCAACTCAGCCCGAGCCAGCCCAGCAGCAGCCCGACATCATCCCCGCATCCGCAGCCCAGCAGCGGCCCGATACCCTTCACCGCACCACACCCACTGACCGGTGGACCCCACCTGTCAGCGCCAACGGCCACGTCCACGACGTCGTCGTTCTCCCTTCCGTTAGGGGCCATCAATGGCCGAAACCGGCGTTTCTTTTCCTCTTCAATCCCGGCCTTCAAGCCACCCCCTCCACCTCCCACGACGCCCCTCTTAACCCCCTCCTTCTCCTCTTCCTTTGCCCCCTCATCCCGCTCCAAACCGTGCCGCCAGGCCGGAGAATTTCATCGCCGGATCCCGCACTGCCGCCGCCGCCATTCTCCTTTATTCGGTGAACGTCGACGACCCCGCACCCTATCTCCACTTCCTTTCTCTCTAATTTCTCTTTGTGCATCGTTTTGACAAGGTCTCGTATTTTTTTCTCGTCCTAGACCGAGCCGTTCATCGTTGACCGAAGCCACCCGCCGCCGTCTCCAACTCCGGCGAGGGATTATCGAAGCACCGGGACGCTTTGCTGCTCACCACCACGCCACCGAGCTCTCCTCGACCCGCCGCATCTTGTCCTCGACTCATTCGTCTCCGAGGACCACCGGAGCGCTCTCACCGTCGACACCCGAGCCGTCGCCGCCGTCGTCCACATCACCTCCGGCAAGCAACGCCGCTAGGTGAGAAACCCTAGATCCTGAGCCATAGGATCTAAATCCGACGACCTAGATTAGATCACTTAAACCGAACCGGTACGGTCCAGTCAGCGCACCCGTGGCAGCCCAGTCAGCACCCCCAGCCAATCAGAAGCCGCCAAGTCAGATCTAGTCAGCGCCAGCGTGGAGAAGATTTTTCTGGATTTAGTTTTATCTGTCTGTTTTGTAGAAAAGACCCTGCATCTTAGATCTATCATATCTTTTTAGTGGTTTGGCCAAAATCAAATATTTTTATATATTTGAAATCCTTAGAACCAGTAGAATCTTTCTGGTGTTTTAGTTTTCTGTTTTGACAAGTTTAAATTGTTTCAAAATTCAAATGTGATATTTAAGTAAATTTGTCATAACTTTAGTTTAAAAATAGCTTTTTGAGTGAATCCAATTGGGTTAGTTTAGTTTTGAAGTCCTCTATCCAGTAAGACCACTCCCATATTTTCTGTAAATATTTTGTTTAACAGTAGTTTTAAATTAGTGTTTATGCCCTTTTTGGGATTTGTTTGTATTGTTGTTAAAGTAAAAATTGTTTTAAATGCATTTTAACTTCATGCATATTGTTACAAACCAGAAAACTTAGTGTGTTATTTTTCTTGTGATTTTAAATGCATTTTGTACATTGCATATTTTATTGTATTGTTATTTTGTTTGTATGTTTATTTGGGTGTTTGCAAATTTTGTTAGATTATTCGGAGAGTCACGAAGACTTTGGTGGTTGCTGCTCCTATCACTCTTGTTGCCAAGGCAAGTGGCACACTTGCATATTTTTGTCCTACTATTTTGATATATGCATGTTGTAGTATTACTTGAAAAATAGCATGATAGGTTTATTAGTATTGCTATGCTAAAACTGTTTAGAATAGTGCTCCTATACTAGTTGGTCTAGAATCCTATTATAACTTGGTAGAATTATCGAAATGCTATGCTAAATGATATTTTGTGAAAAAGTAATATTCTACTAAGTTAAAGAAACTCCTGGGTGGATGTGGTACGTGGATGGAGGTTTATAGTTGAGTGGCTACTCGGGGCCATGTCTATGGTTTTACCCGAGTATGTGCACTTGTGGATGGCCACCCAGGGACAAAGAGACCGATGTTACTCCAAGTTTAGTTGGCTTACCGTGCAGCCATAAGTCATATGGGCTCTGGCTTGACTAAGTATGTAGTGTGGAACCGGCCCGGCCTGACAGGTGGTGGTAGAGGTTTGTAGGTGGAGCGCGTCAGGACGGCAGTGGTCGGGAAAACACTTCGGAAAGGTCTCGGCTTCATCTCCTCCTTTCCTTTTCACTTCAAGAAGGGTCAAGGTCGGAATGGGTTGATGAGGTCTTATGGTGAACGTGCACAACCTCTGCAGAGTATCAAACTAAGTACTTAGCCGTGTCCCCGGTTACGGACAATTCTGAGCAAGCTGGACAAGGACGTCAACGGAGGATCTCATCATTCTAATTTCCTAAGTTAAAATATGAAGGGTGAACCAGGGTAGTTGAGACAATGGTTGTCATACCATACTTGTCTCGTTTAGATGAAAAAGTGTTTTATAAAGAGTTAGGAAAAAGTTGGCTTTCTGCAAAATAGCCTTCAAACTCCACCAAGACAAATATGCATATAGGTTACTAGAGTTGTTCCAATATGAGTCCACAAAGTGTCACTTGCCAGTTCCATTTTATATGGTTCTGACCCCCCTTGTTGAATATCTTTTTATCAGGTTGTTCTGACGAAGAGTGAGGTTTCGTTAAGGGTTTCGAGTCTGCAACCAACATGTTTCGCCTGTGGCTACATGAAGATTGGGACTCCATGCAATAATATTTAGTCTTCCGCTGTTATCTCTGTTTTATGCTAGCTTCGAGCTATGCAAAGTTGTAATGGTTTATTTTGACTCTGGATTCAATCGTGTAATAAATTGATACAATGTTGTGATATTTCATCGTAAACTGTGTGTGCAAATGAATCGATCCAGGGGTTTGCACTATACACAGGGATCTTGCCTATTTTTAAGTGCAGGTCCGCTACAGATGGTATCAGAGCATTGTGTTGCCTGTAGGTTCGAAACCCTAGGTTTGGATAGAATTAGGTCGGCCTTAGGAGCAAAAACCTATTTTATACAACTATAAAAAGTTTTACACTTTGTTCTTACAGTTTGCTTTTTGACTCGTAACACTTGTTCTAATCTTGTTTTTCATAAATCTTTGTAGATGGTCATTTTCACCCGCGTGAGCACTCCGAGTGACAATGAGGCCACTATGTTTGGGAGACAACTGACGGGAGTCTGCAAAGTGGTGGGCCTTGTTCCTCCTATCTTCAGGGGCAGGATGATACCTTCGGACATACCCAATGTCCATCGCTGGGAGATTGAGACACATGTCCTACCTCGTGCCATTGGGACACCTACCGAGCCCATTCTCTACACTAAGGTCTACACTACCTGGGAGACAGGACTTCTGTTGGCTACGCGTGAGATCCTGTCACGCATTTGCGCGAAGTACTACGAGATGTTGCCCCTGAACTCCATCTACCGGGAATTTGGTAGACGTAATGCCAATGGACTACCGTACTGGAGTGATGAGGATCGCAAGAAAATGAGAGTGATGGAGTTACACTTAGAGGATCTGGAAGTGGTAGCCCACTGGACCGAAACTGTACTCCGCGCAGAGATGAGGATCGTGGATCAAGCCAAGGAGTTGATTGGGAAGCAGAAGGAGGTGATTGCGATTGCAGAAGAGCTAGCAGCATGGAAGGACTTCGAGAAGAAGAAACTCATGGAGGCTAACCAGAAGCTGGAGGCAGAGAACTTGAAGCTGAAGAACAAGGTCGAGCGCCAGGAGTCCCTTATAGCTGCATTACAGGAGCAGAGTGCCCGTCTTGTGCAGGAGACAGCCGAGGGGAGTTCAAGCCAGAAGCGCCGCAAGATCAGAGCCGCCATCGAGTTCCTTAGCAGGATCAAGGACGAGTAGTTACCCACCCGACCATAATAATTCATTAGACGATCTTGAGTCTTCGTATTGACCTACCGACTTGTGGTATGGCAGTACCATCGCTTTTGTTTTGCAAAACCTTGGTGTGATTTGTTTCCAAACGATTAGATCGGCTTTTATCGAAAGTTTGTTCTAAGTTTAGTATTTTCATGTGTGATGTTTGCTAGATGTTGTTTGTAAGATGAATTGCGTTGATCTGCTATTTTTGGGTAGGAGTATTTCCTTTAGATCTGTCTATCTCTACTCATCCCTGTTAAAACCAAACCAGATGTCTCACCCGCATTCCAACTTCGACAAAAAGGAGAGCCACGTCAATCTGCATATTGCATTGCAACTCCTCGAAGCAGCTCAGATTCGAATGACTCAAGTGATGAAAGAAAGTCAAGCCAACAACCCCAATAAGGAGTTAACCACAGTTATTCAACAACTGTTAAACAACCAGACTCAAATGGTGCAACTGATGGCGAGCAATATTAACCAGTTATCACCGGTTGATGATGAGATCAAGGAGAATTTTATGGCAGGACCTCGAGTATGCAAAAGTTGTGGAGAATTAGGACACCTGTCCAAGGAGTGCCATGATGAGTGGCCCCATTGTGAAGCAAGTTATTTGGATAAAGGATATTCCATAACCCAAGTCACTTGCTTTTTGTGTGAAGGAACGAATCACATTCCTACATAGTGCCACCTTTACCCCATGGTACAGGAAGCAAATGAACACGTCAAGAAAGGGATACGCCAAGCTTTTCAGGAGAATAAGGACCTGAAAAATATCACCTGCTACACATGCAAAACAAAAGGACACTATTCATGGGATTGCTCAGAGAAGAAGGATGGTGATGGAGTCAAGCCAAAACTGTATCAAAATAGACTTACAATTCATGCCAAGATGGAGGATGAGGCCAGACTCAGAACTCATTCCCACGCATCCAAAGTCACCACCAAGTGTTGTTATTCATGTGAAGAGGAAGGTCATTTCTCACGAGATTGCCCTATTAAGAGTACAACAAAGTTCCCAACGATTGAGGTAGATTATGATGAAGAAGATTATAGAGATCTGATCTTTCCAGAAAGACGAACAAAGAAGAGGAAGCATCTTGCTAGCAAGCAATACTTAGAACCTTCACACAAGAGACACACTGAGTTTGCAGGAAGTGATGAACATAAGTTTGGGAACCATCATGGTAGTAGTAATGGCCATAATCAGCACGGTCATAACCATAATGGTGGATTCAAAGGAAACAATGGAAAAGTCAAAGGGACGGTACAAAATGGTCACAACAATGGAAATGGCCATCACCACCACAGCCATGAACCTAACAGAGATATCAGTCAAGTGACATGCTACAAGTGCAAGGATAAGGGACATTATGCTCACAAATGCCCAGAAAAGGAACTCCAGCATCACACCAGAAACTTACATGAGGAGGGAAACAACAAAAAGAAGAAGGACCTTAGTCATGTCCAGTGTTATAAGTGCAAGGAGATGGGGCACTATTGCAGCGACTGTCCGAAATGGAAGGTTGCAAAAGCTGCCAATTCAACTTCTCTCAAGATGGGACACGTGAAGCATGTACATGAGGGAGCAGCATCAACCCAATAAAAGCCCAATACGAGCTTGGTTTCAGAATAATTTGTATTATGTAATCGGTGTTTTGATCCAATTATGAGTGGTACGTTCAATCATGTAATAATGGAAGACATATTTGACTCTAGTGGGAAATCAAGAGTAATCAGTTGGACCATAGCCCAAAGACAAGAGTTTTGCACTGCCCACAAAAGTTCTTTTAAGGGTGGTAGCCCACCCATCTGCCTAAACCTAGAGAACCCAAACCTATCTTTCTTTCTAGCCTCTTCGAATCTCGGGGACGAGATTCCTTTTAAGGGTGGTAGTATGTAACATCCCAAGATTTTCAAATTTTTGAAAAATCAGAAAAATCAAAAACTTTTTGAAAATTATTATATTTTGTTTTGGAAATCCAAAATCATGCATGCATTCATCTTTTTCTTGGCTTGTTGCATTCAAATTTTCTAAAGTTGGAATTCTATTTCCACTTTAAACCCTATTTGAGAAAATGATAAAAAGGGGCCTATTATGCTCTCTTAAATATTTTGACTTTTATGAGTTTATTTGATGGCCAAGTATAGTGCCAAAGTGTTCTGTTTAGAATAAGATTTCTAAAAAGTATTTATTCAAATTATTTGGAAAATATTTGATTTTCATTTTGACTTTGGAAAATATCACCAATTACCATTTAAAATGCCTTAAGGGTATTTGTGGTAATTTATTTTGTGTAAAAATAAATAAAAAATGAGTGTATCATGGTTTATACTACATGATATTACCCATATATTTTTCTGGATTTTAATCAAGTTCAAAGGAAAATTATAAAACCAAAATTTTATAAAATGACATAAAGGTGCCAAATAGGCCTTTATGCATTATTTGAATTTTTCAATATTTAAAATTTTTTATGAAAAAGGGTTCCAAAGTATTTAAAATGATTATTTTGATTTTACCAAATTAATTCAAATTTGTTTGAATCCATTTGGATGCTTATTTCAAAAGATACAAAAGTTTTCAGAAAATAGAAAAGGAGAAAGGACAAAAAAAAAAGAGCCAGGCCGGCCGAACCAACTCAGCCCGAGCCAGCCCAGCAGCAGCCCGACATCGTCCCCGCATCCGCAGCCCAGCAGCGGCCCGATACCCTTCACCGCACCACACCCACTGACCGGTGGACCCCACCTGTCAGCGCCAACGGCCACGTCCACGACGTCGTCGTTCTCCCTTCCGTTAGTGGCCATCAATGGCCGAAACCGGCGTTTCTTTTCCTCTTCAATCCCGGCCTTCAAGCCACCCCCTCCACCTCCCACGAAGCCCCTCTTAACCCCCTCCTTCTCCTCTTCCTTTTCCCCCTCATCCCGCTCCAAACCGTGCCGCCAGGCCGGAGAATTTCATCGCCGGATCCCGCACTGCCGCCGCCGCCATTCTCCTTTATTCGGTGAACGTCGACGACCCCGCACCCTATCTCCACTTCCTTTCTCTCTAATTTCTCTTTGTGCATCGTTTTGACAAGGTCTCGTATTTTTTCTCGTCCTAGACCGAGCCGTTCATCGTCGACCGAAGCCACCCGCCGCCGTCTCCAACTCCGGCGAGGGATTATCGAAGCACCGGGACGCTTTGCTGCTCACCACCACGCCACCGAGCTCTCCTCGACCCGCCGCATCTTGTCCTCGACTCATTCGTCTCCGAGGACCACCGAAGTGCTCTCACCGTCAACACCCGAGCCGTCGCCGCCGTCGTTCACATCATCTCCGGCAAGCAACGCCGCTAGGTGAGAAACCCTAGATCCTGAGCCATAGGATCTAAATCCGACGGCCTAGATTAGATCACTTAAACCGAACCGGTACGGTCCAGTCAGCGCACCCGTGGCAGCCCAGTCAGCACCCCCAGCCAATCAGAAGCCGCCAAGTCAGATCTAGTCAGCGCCAGCGTGGAGAAGATTTTTCTGGATTTAGTTTTATCTGTCTGTTTTGCAGAAAAGACCCTGCATCTTAGATCTATCATATCTTTTTAGTGGTTTGGCCAAATCAAATATTTTTATATATTTGAAATCCTTAGAACCAGTAGAATCTTTCTGGTGTTTTAGTTTTCTGTTTTGACAAGTTTAAATTGTTTCAAATTCAAATGTGATATTTAAGTAAATTTGTCATAACTTAGTTTAAAAATAGCTTTTTGAGTGAATCCAATTGGGTTAGTTTAGTTTGAAGTCCTCTATCCAGTAAGACCGCTCCCATATTTTCTGTAAATATTTTGTTTAACAGTAGTTTTAAATTAGTGTTTATGCCCTTTTTGGGATTTGTTTGTATTGTTGTTAAAGTAAAAATTGTTTTAAATGCATTTTAACTTCATGCATATTGTTACAAACCAGAAAACTTAGTGTGTTATTTTTCTTGTGATTTTAAATGCATTTCGTACATTGCATATTTTATTGTATTGTTATTTTGTTTGTATGTTTATTTGGGTGTTTGCAAATTTTGTTAGATTATTCGGAGAGTCACGAAGACTTTGGTGGTTGCTGCTCCTGTCACTCTTGTTGCCAAGGCAAGTGGCACACTTGCATATTTTTGTCCTACTATTTTGATATATGCATGTTGTAGTATTACTTGAAAAATAGCATGATAGGTTTATTAGTATTGCTATGCTAAAACTGTTTAGAATAGTGCTCCTATACTAGTTGGTCTAGAATCCTATTATAACTTGGTAGAATTATCGAAATGCTATGCTAAATGATATTTTGTGAAAAAGTAATATTCTACTAAGTTAAAGAAACTCCTGGGTGGATGTGGTATGTGGATGGAGGTTTATAGTTGAGTGGCTACTCGGGGCCATGTCTATGGTTTTACCCGTGTATGTGCACTTGTGGATGGCCACCCAGGGACAAAGAGACCGATGTTACTCCAAGTTTAGTTGGCTTACCATGCAGCCATAAGTCATATGGGCTCTGGCTTGACTAAGTATGTAGTGTGGAACCGGCCCGGCCTGACAGGTGGTGGTAGAGGTTTGTAGGTCGAGCGCGTCAGGACGGCAGTGGTCGGGAAAACACTTCGGAAAGGTCTCGGCTTCATCTCCTCCTTTCCTTTTCAGTTCAAGAAGGGTCAAGGTCGGAATGGGTTGATGAGGTCTTATGGTGAACGTGCACAACCTCTGCAGAGTATCAAACTAAGTACTTAGCCGTGTCCCCGGTTACGGACAATTCTGAGCAAGCTGGACAAGGACGTCAACGGAGGATCTCATCATTCTAATTTCCTAAGTTAAAATATGAAGGGTGAACCAGGGTAGTTGAGACAATGGTTGTCATACCATACTTGTCTCGTTTAGATGAAAAAGTGTTTTGTAAAGAGTTAGGAAAAAGTTGGCTTTCTGCAAAATAGCCTTCAAACTCCACCAAGACAAATATGCATATAGGTTACTAGAGTTGTTCCAATATGAGTCCACAAAGTGTCACTTGCCAGTTCCATTTTATATGGTTCTGACCCACCTTGTTGAATATCTTTTTATCAGGTTGTTCTGACGAAGAGTGAGGTTTCGTTAAGGGTTTCGAGTCTGCAACCAACATGTTTCGCCTGTGGCTACATGAAGATTGGGACTCCATGCAATAATATTTAGTCTTCCGCTGTTATCTCTGTTTTATGCTAGCTTCGAGCTATGCAAAGTTGTAATGGTTTATTTTGACTCTGGATTGAATCGTGTAATAAATTGATACAATGTTGTGATATTTCATCGTAAACTGTGTGTGCAAATGAATCGATCCAGGGGTTTGCACTATACACAGGGATCTTGCCTATTTTTAAGTGCAGGTCCGCTACAGATGGTATCAGAGCATTGTGTTGCCTGTAGGTTCGAAACCCTAGGTTTGGATAGAATTAGGTCGGCCTTAGGAGCAAAAACCTATTTTATACAACTATAAAAAGTTTTACACTTTGTTCTTACAGTTTGCTTTTTGACTCGTAACACTTGTTCTAATCTTGTTTTTCATAAATCTTTGTAGATGGTCATTTTCACCCGCGTGAGCACTCCGAGTGACAATGAGGCCACTATGTTTGGGAGACAACTGACGGGAGTCTGCAGAGTGGTGGGCCTTGTTCCTCCTATCTTCAGGGGCAGGATGATACCTTCGGACATACCCAATGTCCATCGCTGGGAGATTGAGACACATGTCCTACCTCGTGCCATTGGGACACCTACCGAGCCCATTCTCTACACTAAGGTCTACACTACCTGGGAGACAGGACTTCTGTTGGCTACGCGTGAGATCCTGTCACGCATTTGCGCGAAGTACTACGAGATGTTGCCCCTGAACTCCACCTACCGGGAATTTGGTAGACGTAATGCCAATGGACTACCATACTGGAGTGATGAGGATCGCAAGAAAATGAGAGTGATGGAGTTACACTTAGAGGATCTGGAAGTGGTAGCCCACTGGACCGAAACTGTACTCCGCGCAGAGATGAGGATCGTGGATCAAGCCAAGGAGTTGATTGGGAAGCAGAAGGAGGTGATTGCGATTGCAGAAGAGCTAGCAGCATGGAAGGACTTCGAGAAGAAGAAACTCATGGAGGCTAACCAGAAGCTGGAGGCAGAGAACTTGAAGCTGAAGAACAAGGTCGAGCGCCAGGACTCCCTTATAGCTGCATTGCAGGAGCAGAGTGCCCGTCTTGTGCAGGAGACAGCCGAGGGGAGTTCAAGCCAGAAGCGCCGCAAGATCAGAGCCGCCACCGAGTTCCTTAGCAGGATCAAGGACGAGTAGTTGCCCACCCGACCTTAATAATTCATTAGACGATCTTGAGTCTTCGTATTGACCTACCGACTTGTGGTATGGCAGTACCATCGCTTTTGTTTTGCAAAACCTTGGTGTGATTTGTTTCCAAACGATTAGATCGGCTTTTATCGAAAGTTTGTTCTAAGTTTAGTATTTTCATGTGTGATGTTTGCTAGATGTTGTTTGTAAGATGAATTGCGTTGATCTGCTGTTTTTGGGTAGGAGTATTTCCTTTAGATCTGTCTATCTCTACTCATCCCTGTTAAAACCAAACCAGATGTCTCACCCGCATTCCAACTTCGACAAAAAGGAGAGCCACGTCAATCTGCATATTGCATTGCAACTCCTCGAAGCAGCTCAGATTCGAATGACTCAAGTGATGAAAGAAAGTCAAGCCAACAACCCCAATAAGGAGTTAACCACAGTTATTCAACAACTGTTAAACAACCAGACTCAAATGGTGCAACTGATGGCGAGCAATATTAACCAGTTATCACCGGTTGATGATGAGATCAAGGAGAATTTTATGGCAGGACCTCGAGTATGCAAAAGTTGTGGAGAATTAGGACACCTGTCCAAGGAGTGCCATGATGAGTGGCCCCATTGTGAAGCAAGTTATTTGGATAAAGGATATTCCATAACCCAAGTCACTTGCTTTTTGTGTGAAGGAACGAATCACATTCCTACATAGTGCCACCTTTACCCCATGGTACAGGAAGCAAATGACCATGTCAAGAAAGGGATACGCCAGGCTTTTCAGGAGAATGTGGACCTGAAAAATATCACCTGCTACACATGCAAAACAAAAGGACACTATTCATGGGATTGCTCAGAGAAGAAGGATGGTGATGGAGTCAAGCCAAAACTGTATCAAAATAGACTTACAATTCATGCCAAGATGGAGGATGAGGCCAGACTCAGAACTCATTCCCACGCATCCAAAGTCACCACCAAGTGTTGTTATTCATGTGAAGAGGAAGGTCATTTCTCACGAGATTGCCCTATTAAGAGTACAACAAAGTTCCCAACGATTGAGGTAGATTATGATGAAGAAGATTATAGAGATCTGATCTTTCCAGAAAGACGAACAAAGAAGAGGAAGCATCTTGCTAGCAAGCAATACTTAGAACCTTCACACAAGAGACACACTGAGTTTGCAGGAAGTGATGAACATAAGTTTGGGAACCATCATGGTAGTAGTAATGGCCATAATCAGCACGGTCATAACCATAATGGTGGATTCAAAGGAAACAATGGAAAAGTCAAAGGGACGGTACAAAATGGTCACAACAATGGAAATGGCCATCACCACCACAGCCATGAACCTAACAGAGATATCAGTCAAGTGACATGCTACAAGTGCAAGGATAAGGGACATTATGCTCACAAATGCCCAGAAAAGGAACTCCAGCATCACACCAGAAACTTACATGAGGAGGGAAACAACAAAAAGAAGAAGGACCTTAGTCATGTCCAGTGTTATAAGTGCAAGGAGATGGGGCACTATTGCAGCGACTGTCCGAAATGGAAGGTTGCAAAAGCTGCCAATTCAACTTCTCTCAAGATGGGACACGTGAAGCATGTACATGAGGGAGCAGCATCAACCCAATAAAAGCCCAATACGAGCTTGGTTTCAGAATAATTTGTATTATGTAATCGGTGTTTTGATCCAATTATGAGTGGTACGTTCAATCATGTAATAATGGAAGACATATTTGACTCAAGTGGGAAATTAAGAGTAATCAGTTGGACCATAGCCCAAAGACAAGAGTTTTGCACTGCCCACAAAAGTTTCTTTTAAGGGTGGTAGCCCACCCATCTGCCTAAACCTAGAGAACCCAAACCTATCTTTCTTTCTAGCCTCTTCGAATCTCGGGGACGAGATTCCTTTTAAGGGTGGTAGTATGTAACATCCCAAGATTTTCAAATTTTTGAAAAATCAGAAAAATCAAAACTTTTTGAAAATTATTATATTTTGGTTTGGAAATCCAAAATCATGCATGCATTCATCTTTTTCTTGGCTTGTTGCATTCAAATTTTCTAAAGTTGGAATTCTATTTCCACTTTAAACCCTATTTGAGAAAATGATAAAAAGGGGCCTAGTATGCTCTCTTAAATATTTTGACTTTTATGAGTTTATTTGATGGCCAAGTATAGTGCCAAAGTGTTCTGTTTAGAATAAGATTTCTAAAAAGTATTTATTCAAATTATTTGGAAAATATTTGATTTCATTTTGACTTTGGAAAATATCACCAATTACCATTTAAAATGCCTTAAGGGTATTTCTGGTAATTTATTTTGTGTAAAAATAAATAAAAAAATGAGTGTATCATGGTTTATACTACATGATATTACCCATATATTTTTCTGGATTTTAATCAAGTTCAAAGGAAAATTATAAAACCAAAATTTTATAAAATGACATAAAGGTGCCAAATAGGCCTTTATGCATTATTTGAATTTTTCAATATTTAAATTTTTTTATGAAAAAGGGTTCCAAAGTATTTAAAATGATTATTTTGATTTTACCAAATTAATTCAAATTTGTTTGAATCCATTTGGATGCTTATTTCAAAAGATACAAAAGTTTTCAGAAAATAGAAAAGGAGAAAGGACAAAAAAAAAGAGCCAGGCCGGCCGAACCAACTCAGCCCGAGCCAGCCCAGCAGCAGCCCGACATCGTCCCCGCATCCGCAGCCCAGCAGCGGCCCGATACCCTTCACCGCACCACACCCACTGACCGGTGGACCCCACCTGTCAGCGCCAACGGCCACGTCCACGACGTCGTCGTTCTCCCTTCCGTTAGTGGCCATCAATGGCCGAAACCGGCGTTTCTTTTCCTCTTCAATCCCGGCCTTCAAGCCACCCCCTCCACCTCCCACGAAGCCCCTCTTAACCCCCTCCTTCTCCTCTTCCTTTGCCCCCTCATCCCGCTCCAAACCGTGCCGCCAGGCCGGAGAATTTCATCGCCGGATCCCGCACTGCCGCCGCCGCCATTCTCCTTTATTCGGTGAACGTCGACGACCCCGCACCCTATCACCACTTCCTTTCTCTCTAATTTCTCTTTGTGCATCGTTTTGACAAGGTCTCGTATTTTTTTCTCGTCCTAGACCGAGCCGTTCATCGTCGACCGAAGCCACCCGCCGCCGTCTCCAACTCCGGCGAGGGATTATCGAAGCACCGGGACGCTTTGCTGCTCACCACCACGCCACCGAGCTCTCCTCGACCCGCCGCATCCTGTCCTCGACTCATTCGTCTCCGAGTACCACCAGAGCGCTCTCACCGTCGACACCCGAGCCGTCGCCGCCGTCGTCCACATCACCTCCGGCAAGCAACGCCGCTAGGTGAGAAACCCTAGATCCTGAGCCATAGGATCTAAATCCGACGGCCTAGATTAGATCACTTAAACCGAACCGGTACGGTCCAGTCAGCGCACCCGTGGCAGCCCAGTCAGCACCCCCAGCCAATCAGAAGCCGCCAAGTCAGATCTAGTCAGCGCCAGCGTGGAGAAGATTTTTCTGGATTTAGTTTTATCTGTCTGTTTTGCAGAAAAGACCCTGCATCTTAGATCTATCATATCTTTTTAGTGGTTTGGCCAAAATCAAATATTTTTATATATTTGAAATCCTTAGAACCAGTAGAATCTTTCTGGCATTTTAGTTTTCTGTTTTGACAAGTTTAAATTGTTTCAAAATTCAAATGTGATATTTAAGTAAATTTGTCATAACTTTAGTTTAAAAATAGCTTTTTGAGTGAATCCAATTGGGTTAGTTTAGTTTTGAAGTCCTCTATCCAGTAAGACCGCTCCCATATTTTCTGTAAATATTTTGTTTAACAGTAGTTTTAAATTAGTGTTTATGCCCTTTTTGGGATTTGTTTGTATTGTTGTTAAAGTAAAAATTGTTTTAAATGCATTTTAACTTCATGCATATTGTTACAAACCAGAAAACTTAGTGTGTTATTTTCTTGTGATTTTAAATGCATTTCGTACATTGCATATTTTATTGTATTGTTATTTTGTTTGTATGTTTATTTGGGTGTTTGCAAATTTTGTTAGATTATTCGGAGAGTCACGAAGACTTTGGTGGTTGCTGCTCCTGTCACTCTTGTTGCCAAGGCAAGTGGCACACTTGCATATTTTTGTCCTATTATTTTGATATATGCATGTTGTAGTATTACTTGAAAAATAGCATGATAGGTTTATTAGTATTGCTATGCTAAAACTGTTTAGAATAGTGCTCCTATACTAGTTGGTCTAGAATCCTATTATAACTTGGTAGAATTATCGAAATGCTATGCTAAATGATATTTTGTGAAAAAGTAATATTCTACTAAGTTAAAGAAACTCCTGGGTGGATGTGGTATGTGGATGGAGGTTTATAGTTGAGTGGCTACTCGGGGCCATGTCTATGGTTTTACCCGAGTATGTGCACTTGTGGATGGCCACCCAGGGACAAAGAGACCGATGTTACTCCAAGTTTAGTTGGCTTACCATGCAGCCATAAGTCATATGGGCTCTGGCTTGACTAAGTATGTAGTGTGGAACCGGCCCGGCCTGACAGGTGGTGGTAGAGGTTTGTAGGTGGAGCGCGTCAGGACGGCAGTGGTCGGGAAAACACTTCGGAAAGGTCTCGGCTTCATCTCCTCCTTTCCTTTTCAGTTCAAGAAGGGTCAAGGTCGGAATGGGTTGATGAGGTCTTATGGTGAACGTGCACAACCTCTGCAGAGTATCAAACTAAGTACTTAGCCGTGTCCCCGGTTACGGACAATTCTGAGCAAGCTGGACAAGGACGTCAACGGAGGATCTCATCATTCTAATTTCCTAAGTTAAAATATGAAGGGTGAACCAGGGTAGTTGAGACAATGGTTGTCATACCATACTTGTCTCGTTTAGATGAAAAAGTGTTTTATAAAGAGTTAGGAAAAAGTTGGCTTTCTGCAAAATAGCCTTCAAACTCCACCAAGCCAAATATGCATATAGGTTACTAGAGTTGTTCCAATATGAGTCCACAAAGTGTCACTTGCCAGTTCCATTTTATATGGTTCTGACCCACCTTGTTGAATATCTTTTTATCAGGTTGTTCTGACGAAGAGTGAGGTTTCGTTAAGGGTTTCGAGTCTGCAACCAACATGTTTCGCCTGTGGCTACATGAAGATTGGGACTCCATGCAATAATATTTAGTCTTCCGCTGTTATCTCTGTTTTATGCTAGCTTAGAGCTATGCAAAGTTGTAATGGTTTATTTTGACTCTGGATTCAATCGTGTAATAAATTGATACAATGTTGTGATATTTCATCGTAAACTGTGTGTGCAAATGAATCGATCCAGGGGTTTGCACTATACACAGGGATCTTGCCTATTTTTAAGTGCAGGTCCGCTACAGATGGTATCAGAGCACTGTGTTGCCTGTAGGTCGAAACCCTAGGTTTGGATAGAATTAGGTCGGCCTTAGGAGCAAAAACCTATTTTATACAACTATAAAAAGTTTTACACTTTGTTCTTACAGTTTGCTTTTTGACTCGTAACACTTGTTCTAATCTTGTTTTTCATAAATCTTTGTAGATGGTCATTTTCACCCGCGTGAGCACTCCGAGTGACAATGAGGCCACTATGTTGGGAGAACACTGACGGGAGTCTGCAGAGTGGTGGGCCTTGTTCCTCCTATCTTCAGGGGCAGGATGATACCTTCGGACATACCCAATGTCCATCGCTGGGAGATTGAGACACATGTCCTACCTCGTGCCATTGGGACACCTACCGAGCCCATTCTCTACACTAAGGTCTACACTACCTGGGAGACAGGACTTCTGTTGGCTACGCGTGAGATCCTGTCACGCATTTGCGCGAAGTACTACGAGATGTTGCCCCTGAACTCCATCTATCGGGAATTTGGTAGACGTAATGCCAATGGACTACCGTACTGGAGTGATGAGGATCGCAAGAAAATGAGAGCGATGGAGTTACACTTAGAGGATCTAGAGGTGGTAGCCCACAGGTCCGAACTGTACTCTGCGCCGAGATGAGGATCGTGGATCAAGCCAAGGAGTTGATCGAGAAGCAGAAGGAGGTGATTGCGACTGCAGAAGAGTTAGCAGCATGGAAGGACTTCGAGAAGAAGAAACTCATGGAGGCTAACCAGAAGCTGGAGGCAGAGAACCTGAAGCTGAAGAACAAGGTCGAGCGTCAGGAGTCCCTTATAGCTGCATTGCAGGAGCAGAGTGCCCGTCTTGTGCAGGAGACAGCCGAGGGGAGTTCAAGCCAGAAGCGCCGCAAGATCAGAGCTGCCACCGAGTTCCTTAGCAGGATCAAGGACGAGTAGTTGCCCACCCGACCTTAATAATTCATTAGACGATCTTGAGTCTTCGTATTGACCTACCGACTTGTGGTATGGCAGTACCATCGCTTTTGTTTTGCAAAACCTTGGTGTGATTTGTTTCCAAACGATTAGATCGGCTTTTATCAAAAGTTTGTTCTAAGTTAGTTTTTATGTGTGATGTTGCTAGATGTTGTTTGTAAGATGATTTGCCTTGATCTGCTGTTTTGGGTAGGAGTATTTCCTTTAGATCTGTCTATCTCTACTCATCCCTGTTAAAACCAAACCAGATGTCTCACCCGCATTCCAACTTCGACAAAAAGGAGAGCCACCTCAAGCTGCATTATGCATTGCAACTCCTCGAAGCAGCTCAGATTCGAATGACTCAGGTGATGAAAGAAAGGTCAAGCCACCACCCCAATAAGGAGTTAACCACAATTATTCAACAACTGTTAAACAACCAGACTCAAATGGTGCAGCTGATGGCGAGCAATATTAACCAGATATCACCCGGTTGATGATGAGATCAAGGAGAATTTTATGGCAGGACCTCGAGTATGCAAAAGTTGTGGAGAATTAGGACACCTGTCCAAGGAGTGCCATGATGAGTGGCCCCATTGTGAAGCAGTTATTTGGATAAAGGATATTCCATAACCCAAGTCACTTGCTTTTTGTGTGAAGGAACGAATCACATTCCTACACAGTGCCACCTTTACCCCATTGTACAGGAAGCAAATGAACGCGTCAAGAAAGGGATACGCCAGGCTTTTCAGGAGAATGTGGACCTAAAAATATCACCTGCTACACATGCAAAACAAAAGGACACTATTCATGGGATTGCTCAGAGAAGAAGGATGGTGATGGAGTCAAGCCAAACAGTATCAAAATAGACTTACAATTCATGCCAATATGGAGGATGAGGCCAGACTCAGAACTCATTCCCACACATCCAAAGTCACCACCAAGTGTTGTTATTCATGTGAAGAGGAAGGTCATTTCTCACGAGATTGCCCTATTAAGAGTACAACAAAGTTCCCAACGATTGAGGTAGATTATGATGAAGAAGATTATAGAGATCTGATCTTTCCAGGTAGACGAACAAAGAAGAGGAAGCATATTGCTAGCAAGCAATACTTAGAACCTTCACACAAGAGACACACTGAGTTTGCAGGAAGTAACGAACATAAGTTTGGGAACCATCATGGTAGTAGTAATGACCATAATCAGCACGGTCTTAACCATAATGGTGGATTCAAAGGAGACAGTGGAAGAGACAAAGGAAATGTACAAAGTGGTCACAACAATGGAAATGGCCATCACCACCACAGCCATGAACCTAACAGAGATATCAGTCAAGTGACATGCTACAAGTGCAAGGATAAGGGACATTATGCTCACAAATGCCTAGAAAAGGAACTCCAGCATCACACCAGCAACTTACATGAGGAGGGAAACAACAAGAAGAAGGACCTCAGTCACATACATTGTTATAAGTGCAAGGAGATGGGGCACTATTGCAGCGACTGTCCGGAATGGAAGGCTGCAAAAGCTGCCAATTCAACTTCTCTCAAGATGGGACACGTGAAGCATGTACATGAGGGAGCAGCATCAACCCAATAAAAGCCCAATACGAGCTTGGTTTCAGAATAATTTGTATTATGTAATCAGTGTTTTGATGCAATTATTATACTATGAGTGGTACGTTCAATCATGTAATAATGGAAGACATATTGACTCCAGTGGGAAATCAAGAGTAATTAGTTGGACCATAGCTCAAAGACAAGAGTTTTGCACTGCCCACAAAAGTTTCTTTAAGGGTGGTAGCCCACCCATCTTCCTAACCTAGAGAACCCAAACCTATCTTTCTTTCTAGCCTCTTCGAATCTCGGGACGAGATTCCTTTTAAGGGTGGTAGTATGTAACATCCCAAGATTTTCAAATTTTGAAAAATCAGAAAAATAAAAAAAAACTTTTTGAAAATTATTATATTTTGTTTTGGAAATCCAAAATCATGCATGCATTCATCTTTTTCTTGGCTTGTTGCATTCAAATTTTCTAAAGTTGGAATTCTATTTCCACTTTAAACCCTATTTGAGAAAATGATAAAAAAAGGGGCCTATTATGCTCTCTTAAATATTTTGACTTTTATGATTTTATTTGATGGCCAAGTATAGTGCCAAAGTGTTCTGTTTAGAATAAGATTTCTAAAAAGTATTTATTCAAATTATTTGGAAAAGATTTGATTTTCATTTTGACTTTGGAAAATATCACCAATTACCATTTAAAATGCCTTAAGGGTATTTGTGGTAATTTATTTTGTGTAAAAATAAATAAAAAAATGAGTGTATCATGGTTTATACTACATGATATTACCCATATATTTTTTCTGGATTTTAATCAAGTTCAAAGGAAAATTATAAAACCAAAATTTTATAAAATGACATAAAGGTGCCAAATAGGCCTTTATGCATTATTTGAATTTTCAATATTTAAAAAAAATTATGGAAAAGGTTCCAAAGTATTTAAAATGATTATTTTGATTTTACCAAATTAATTCAAATTTGTTTGAATCCATTTGGATGCTTATTTCAAAAGATACAAAAGTTTTCAGAAAATAGAAAAGGAGAAAGGACAAAAAAAAAAAGAGCCAGGCCGGCCGAACCAACTCAGCCCGAGCCAGCCAGCAGTAGCCCGACATCGTCCCCGCATCCGCAGCCCAGCAGCGGCCCGATACCCTTCACCGCACCACACCCACTGACCGGTGGACCCCACCTGTCAGCGCCAACAGCCACGTCCACGACGTTGTCGTTCTCCCTTCCGTTAGTGGCCATCAATGGCCGAAACCGTCATTTCTTGCCTCTTCAATCCCGGGCTTCAAGCCACCCCCTCTACCTCCCACGACGCCCCTCTTAACCCCCTCCTTCTCCTCTTCCTTTGCCCCTCATCCCGCTCCAAACCGTGCCGCCAGGCCGGAGAATTTCATCGCCGGATCCCGCACTGCCGCCGCCGCCATTCTCCTTTATTCGGTGAATGTCGACGACCCCGCACTCTATCTCCACTTCCTTTCTCTCTATTTTATCTTTGTGCATCGTTTTGACAAGGTCTCGTATTTTCTCTCGTCCTAGACCGAGCCGTTCATCGTCGACCGAAGCCACCCGCCGCCGTCCTCGACTCCGGCGAGCAATTGGAGGAGCACCAGGACGCCCCCGACGCAACCCCCTCGCCATCTCCTTCGCATCGTCCCCGCGCACGTCTTCGTCATCTTCTCCAAGCGCGGGAACCACCAGAGTGTCCGTGCCCTTGACGTCCGAGCCGTCGCCGCCGTCGTCCACATCACCTCCGGCAAGCAACGCCGCTAGGTGAGAAACCCTAGATCCTGAGCCATAGGATCTAAATCCGACGGCCTAGATTTGATCACTTAAACCGAACCGGTACGGTCCAGTCAGCGCACCCGTGGCAGCCCAGTCAGCACCCCCAGCCAATCAGAAGCCACCAAGTCAGATCCAGTCAGCGCCAGCGTGGAGAAGATTTATCTGCATTTATTTTAAATGGCAGTTTTGCAGAAAAGCCCCTGCAACTTAGATCTATCATATCTTTTTATTGGCTTGGCCAAATTAAAATATTTTATATATTTAAATCCTTAGAACCAGTAGAATCTTTCTGGCATTTTAGTTTTCTGTTTTGACATGTTTAAATTTATTCAAATTTCAAATGTGATATTTGAGTAAATTTGGCATAACTTTAGTTTAAAAATAGCTTTTTGGAGTGAATCCAATTGGGTTAGTTTAGTTTTGAAGTCCTCTGTCCAGTAAGACCACTCCCATATTTTCTGTAAATATTTTGTTTAACAGTAGTTTTAAATTAGTGTTTATGCCCTTTTTGGGATTTGTTTTGTATTGTTGTTAAAGTAAAAATTGTTTTAAATGCATTTTAACTTCATGCATATTGTTACAAACCAGAAAAACTTAGTGTGTTATTTTTCTTGTGATTTTAAATGCATTTCATACATTGCATATTTTATTGTACTGTTATTTTGTTTGTATGTTTATTTGGGTGTTTGCAATTTTGTTAGATTATTCGGAGAGTCACGAAGACTTTGGTGTTTGCTACTCTTGCTCCTCTTGTTGCCAAGGCAAGTGGCACACTTGCATATTTTGTCCTATTATTTTGATATATGCATGTGTAGTAATACTTGGAAAATAGCATGATAGGCTTATTAGTATTGCTATGCTAAAAACTGTTTAGAATAGTTTCTCCCTTTACTAGATGGTCTAGATGCACCTATTATAACTTGGTAGAATTATAGAAATGCTATGCAAATGTTGTTTTTGTTAAAAGTAAAATTCTACTAAGTTAAAGAACCTCCTGGGTGGATTTGGCATTGCTTGGTGGTTTATGGTTGAGTGGCTACTCGGGACCATGTCTATGGTGTTTTTCACCCGAGAATGGCTCACTTGTGGACGGCCACCCAGGGTCAAAGAGATCAACGTTACTCCGAGTTTAGTGAGCTTACCGTGCAGCCATATGTCATATGGGCTCTGGCTTGACTAAGTATGTAGTATGGAACCGGCCCGGCCTGACAGGTGGTGGTAGAGGAATGTAGGTGGAGCGCGTCAGGACGGTAGTGGTCGGGAAAATACTTCAAAAAAGTCTCGTCTCCATCCTCTCCTTTCCTTTTCACTTCAAGAAGGTCAAGGTCAGAATGGGTTGATGGAGTCTTATGGTGAAAGTGCACAACCTCTGCAGAGTGTCAATCTAAGTACTTAGCCGTGTCCCCTGGTTACGGACGTTTCTGAGCAAGCTGGACGAGGATGTCAACGGAAGATCTCATCATTCCAATTTCTCTAAGTTAAAATTTTGATGGGTGAACCAGGGTAGTTGAGACAATGGTTGTCATACCATACTTGTCTCGTATAGATGAAAAGTTGTTTGAAAAGAGATAGGGAAAAATTGGCTTTATGCAAAATAGCCTTCAAACTCCACCAAGCCAAATATGCATACAGGTTACTAGAGTTGTTCCAATATGAGTCCACAAAGTGTCACTTGCCAGTTCCATTTTATGGTTCTGACCCACCTTGTTGATACATTTTATCAGGTTTTTCTGACGAAGAGTGAGGTTTCGTTAAGGGTTTCGAGTCTACAACCAACATGTTCGCCTGTGGCACATGAAGATGATGGAGGCTCATTGCTACCTTTATTTCCGCTATGCTGATATTTGTAAAATGCTAGCCTTGAGCTATGCAAGTTGTAATCGATTATTTTGTTTAAATACTGGATCAAGCATGTAATAATTGATGCATTGTTGTGATATTCATCGTAACTGTGTGTGCAAATGAATCGATCCAGGGGTTTGCACTATACACAGGGATCTTGCCTATTTTTAAGTGCAGGTCCGCTACAGGTGGCGGCTAGGGCACCTTGGGGGAGCTCCTTGGTGTGGCAGCCGTCCCCTACCCCCTCCTTATATAGGAGGCTAGGGGGGCTGCGCCCCACCCCCTCCTAGGGCCGGCGGCTAGGGGAGGCTTGCCCCCAAGCAAGCCCCCCTAGGGTTAGG
The DNA here is from genome assembly GCA_012064385.1 of Puccinellia tenuiflora. NCBI lineage: Eukaryota > Viridiplantae > Streptophyta > Magnoliopsida > Poales > Poaceae > Puccinellia > Puccinellia tenuiflora. The sequence continues at coordinate 6,543,848 of QRDG01000473.1, read as the reverse complement.
GTTGCCCCCTCCCTACATGGGCATTAAGCCCTTGCCGCATGGGCCCCTTGGGGCTGGGTGGTGCGGCTGGCCCTAGGCCAGTCCACCACTCCTTTATCCCATGTGGGCCCCATACTCCTATGGGCCCCACTTCTAGACTTCTCTAGAACCTTCTAGAACTTTCCGGTACTTTACCGATAAATTCCCGAACCTCCGGAAACCACTTTCCTTATATGAATCTTATTCTCCGGACCACTCCGGAACTCCTCGTGACGTCCGGGATCCTATCCGGGACTCCGACTCAATATTCTTTCTCACCATCATTTATCTTGAGCCCTAACTACATCGAACGTTAAGTGTGTGACTCTGCGGGTTCGTGAATATGTCATATTAATAGCGGGACCGGGATGCCCATATTAATTCCTACATATTCGACAAAGTACTTTACCAGTCGAACCACAATGTCCGGGATTCAATTAATCCATATACGATTCCTTTTGTTTCACGATATATTACTTGTCCGAGATTCAATCCATCGATATCTCCATATCTGATTAATCTCGTTATCGACAAGTTCTCTTTACTCGTTCACATAGAATAGGATCCCTTATGACTAACCATTTAGTCATATGCTTGCAAGTGTTTGGATACTATACTACCGAGAGGGCCCAGAGATATCTATCCAACTACTGGACGAACAAATCCCAGTCTTGAAACATGCCACCCAACAACCTATCATCGGAGAACCTGAAAGCCACCTTTATAATCACCTAGTTACGAAGTGACGTTGATGTCCACAAAGCACTCCTCCGATAAGCGGGAGTGACATAATCTCATGGTCTAAGGAAACTATATTTGACATTAATTTGAGTCTTGTCCATTATATCATCACCCATGATACAAACTTCGTTTATTAAGTGATTCACCAATCTATGGTTAGGAAACATCTAACCATTGCTTAATCAAACGAATTAGTCATAAGTGGAAAGACCAGGGACAATTTACCGTTTATATTCCACACATGTATTTGTTTCCGCTTAATACAATTCTAGCATGGATATAAACATTTATCATGAACGGGAAATATGATTATCAATAACCTTTATTATTGCCTCTTGGGCATATCTCCAACAGATGTTGCTACCTTTGCCGTGGCAAGGGTCACTTTGCTTCTTCATGCACTATCGGTAACCGATGATGTTTATTCTCTTGGGAAGGATAGAGTTGGCAATGTGTTTGCCAAATATGTTGGTACTCAAAGTGGTGTCAAGAAAAGAACCATTTGGGTTGCCAAGCCTATTGTGACTAACCTTTTAGGACCCAACTTGGTTGGGGACCAACAAGCTTCAACTTGATCAATAGGTGTTTTGGAGGACATTGGAGACTTGTCTATCTTTGAAGAATTAAGGGATCTTCATGGTTATATTTCATCAAGCCAAGTCAATTGGATTATCACATATCTATCTCATATCCATGTGCCTCCTTGCGGTAACTTGTATCAAACCTTCTTACATTGAAAGTTGCTTGCTCCCTTACATGTGTTAGTTTTGTTCCTAGCATGTGTTTGTATGTGATATGTTGCTTTCTTACTTATCTTGTTATTCAAGGTTGTGTATGTTAGTTGTGTATCATGTATGTGTAACTTGTTTGTTGAGCATTATTGGATCTTGTGTGGATTTTATTTGGCTCTTTTTGAGATATTAAATGGGGGAGTGATGTGCTTCGTGCACTTCACAATCCTAAAAATGAGTATTCATGATGCACACCACATATTATTGATATAGCAAAATTATCTAGTTTCTATGTGGTATGTCATATTCATGAGAAATTCAAATTCTAATTTGTCCATTAATTTCGTTAGTTGGTTTATCACATTATGGGGGAGTAATAAGCTATGTGCATATTACAATCCTAGGAAATGTGAACATTTGAGGTTGTACCACTTGGAGTTAATATTGCCAATTATCTTATTCCTATGTGGCATGTTGGCTCGAACAAGTTCCAATTTCCACTTTGGTTATCCTTTGGCTCTTGTTTTTGTGAGTTTGCTTGGTGTGGTTTTTCTCTAATATGCATTTCCATATATTATTTGAGAAACTATTTGTTCCATATTATTCTAACCATGGCCTTGCCGGTTGGTTTGAATAGTTGAAACTACCAACAAACTTTATTAAAATATGGTGTTTTATCTCTTATCTCTTGCCATATGTTTTATCTTGTGAGGATGACCTTGTATATCTCTACTCACCGGGAAAATATTTCCTTATACTCATTGTCCTTGGACAATTGATATTCACATTTGTGGTAGAATATTTTTGTTCACCCTCATATTGGCTCTTGCGTTGAATTGCCTTATTTATTGCCAAGTGTTTTTTTACTCCCATTGCCTTCCTTGCCTCTTGCATGGATCCTAATTTTCAATTGGTAGTGTTTAGTGTTGTAAATAAAATATGGAGAGTAATGATCCCTTGTGCGTGCATTTTGTATTCAAATACAAATATCAAAGATAATGCGTGAATCTTGGGGAAGCATTCCTTTTTATATAGAACACTATCCTATCTATCAATATTTGATCCTTTCAAGTGGCATATGATTCTTTATCTTATGGTTTGGTACCATCAATTGGCATCACTTGGAATTTGATATCTTCTCCACAGATATTTGTTTCAATTGATACTTATTATGGGAGTTTTGATACCTTATTTCTTTATTTTACTCTACTTGATTTCGGTCAAGTATTATCCTCTTCTTGGTATATTTTCTCCTAGTTGGTATCTTTTTTTGAATTTGTGTCTTATCGATCATGTGTTGTTTTGATTCGATTCCTATTGATATCACACTTCATGTGTTGATGTGTTTTGGAATCAATCATATGTTGATTTGATTTTTCCTCAATCATGTGTTGATTTGGCTTTTGATATAATTTGGACAACCTTTTTGTGTCACAATTTAGTGTGCTCTCTTCTTGGTTTACTTGGTGTTTTCGTCTAAATTCTATCTCATTTGGTTCTTGAAAGACTTTGCATGTATATTTTCTAATATATATATTATATGGCATGTTTGTCTTTCTAGTTCCAATATATAGGGGATTCTCCACCAAATCCTAAATCGGCTAAGATGTGCATGAAATTCAATTTCATATCTATATGCACATATTTATGTGGAGTATTTCCTATATATTGTAGTTTATCTAACTACTATGGGACCCAATGAGTTTGGGAACCATGTTGTACTTGAATTTTGTTTTAGGTACAACGGAGATGCATTGGATGCTTGCCTCATTCATAAGGAAGGTGTTCTCACCATGTGATTATTGGAGTCAAGATTTTATGATAAACAAACTCTCATCTTCTTCATCGTCAATGTATCTCGGTAACAAGTATCTACCTCATGCATACTTTTCTAGTCTCAACCTTGTGTACGTTGCTTCTTGGCATGAAAGTGTTTATGTGCAATTGTTGTGGTTTTGGCTTTTTCCTTCACTTGGTATATCTTTGTGATATTTGTGATGAAAGTGTAAAACCTTTTCTTCAATTGGTATTATTTCTTTGTGATACTTGTTGCCTATCTCAAAGCATCTTCACTGTCTCTTGTTCCCTTAGTGATATGTGTGATGTCTTTGATATTTTTGAAGTTCATTTATATACAATGAGATAAATTGAGCTATGTGCTATGCTTTTAAGCAATAATCTCTTTTGTATATTCATGAGTTCCCTTTTGGATACCGTGGTCTCCCCTTTATCGACCATTTCATATGTGCAAGTTTCTTTGTGGATGTATATCATCAACGATTTGTCTACTTAGAAACCTATACATATGAGAGAGGTCCACTTTTATTTGGTATCCTATTTCTTTCGAGTCACCTTGTTTTTTATCTATAATTCTTTGGTGGCTCCAAATTTGTCTCGTGAGTGCTTGTCTCATTTCTATTTGCATCTTTGCGCACTCACATTTTATTGAAGATCTTTGTCCTCATGCTTACCTTGGTGAGTATGTTTTTATTGGCTAAATGCTCTCACTAGCTTTTGGCTTTTCAATTGGTTCTAGTTTCCAATCGGTATCCCTAACCTAGTGAACATACTCCTTTAAAGATCTTCATTTTATATCAGTTGGGCCTATCTTATGTTGAATCTTTGAAAATTGGTATCTCCTTATGGCTCAACCATATCTTTGGTGCAAGTGCTATGATTTGCTTTTGCTTTGTGCACACTTGCACTTGTTGCGTGTTCTAGATGATTTTGGGGGAGTGAGGATTCCATATTTGTGCACTCCTCAATAGTGCATGAACATTGGGGAGCTTCTTCATTTTTATTTAGAACTCTTGTTTTGGATCTTTTGATTGCCTATCTCCTTTGTGGAGATGTTTAGAATGATTTCATCTCTTTGCAATCTTTGGATCCTCAATATAGTTTGATTTCCTCTATCTATTCATCATTGGATATGTGCATTTGATTTCACTCATATCTTGAGAAATGCACACATTTTTTAGGAACTCATATTATATTGGCCTTCTAAATTTTCCTCCCATTTCGGCAATCGATGCCAATGGGGAGAAGTTTAGAGGGTTTAAGGGAATTTGGGTTTTATGCTTTTGTTGCATTTGCCTTTAATGCGCTTGCATCCTTGCTTGTTTGTCTTGCAAGGTTGCTTTATTCATTATATAAACCCTCTTAAAAACAGATTGTCATCAATTACCAAAATGGGGGAGATTGAAAGTGCATGGTTGCCCCCATGTGTGGTTTTGATAATTAATGACAATCTCTATGGACTAATGTTTGTATTAAGATACTTGTAGGTGTGTCCATTTGCAGTGCTTGATCTCCATTTGTTGGAATCAAGGCTAAGGGAAGAAGAGTATTTGTTGATCAAGGCTAAGTGCGAGTTGATCAACACTCAAGTCCAAGTGAAGATATGCCGAAGAGGTGCTTCCCCCATATTGGTGTATGGGGGAGCAACATGTGAGTCTTCACCAAGCGAAGCGCAATCAAGAAAGGTGGTTCGTCTTGAGGAGATGAAGATCGTCATCATCGACCTCAAGTGGATTAAGCGCAAGGCAAAGGTATGTTTTGATAGGTTTTCTATTTTACCGGTCTCATGATGTTAGTTGAGAGACCGGGTTATAGGATATATAACCGTACTATCAAGAGTGCATCCTTGCATTCTTGCAATCATCTTTATTGGTTCTTATCTGGCTCTTATCGTGGTGTAGTCTTGGTGCTTGTCGTGCTAATGCATGTAAAATGCATACATGAACTTTGCATTGAATTGCTTATATTTCAATCATATTTGCATCATAAGGGTTATATCATTGTTTTATAATGATTTTGGGAAGATTTCACAGTTTTCCTATTTTTCTGGAATTAACCCTGCACTGGCAGAAAACCCTATTTTCTATATTTTGATGTTTCAGGGACCCAAACGACGTCCAAATGACCTGAAATTTACGAGCTTCAGTTTTTGGAAGGAACAATGCGTAGGGGCGAAGGATGCGAAAAAGTGGAAGCCCGAAGGCCAAAAGAGGGGGGCCCACGCGGCCAGATTCCTTGGCCGCGTGGGGCCCACCAACTTGGCCCTCGTGGCTCCGTTGCCGTCGATCTTTCTTCCAGAAGCTTCGTCTTGACCTAAAACCGACTATAAAAATAGTCCCCCGACGTTTTCCAGAGGGGAGCACCGCCGAAACACAAAAACACCGAAACAGAGACCTGGAGCTGCAGATTGGAGGGGGAAAACTCCGGCGGGGCGCTGCCGGTGTGGTCTTCATCTCCCCCAACGACATCTCCACCATCTCCATGATGAAGAGGGAGTAGTCCACCCCTGGACTATGGGTTTGTGGAAGTAACTTATGCATCTCTCCTCTCTCTTGAGCTTCACTAATTAGCACCGTATGAGCTGCCAAACATGATTACGGTCATCTATATAATTCCTTTGTGGTGGATCTCTTTATGAGTTAATATATGTTTGAGATTGCAATTATTTTGTTTCAGTTATGAAAGTAGATGCATATTATGTACCCCGTTCTTGTCTACTTGTTTTGATCAAGCATGTTAATGAGAGCTTGTGTGGGGGAACGTGTGCATTAGTTGGGGTAATGAGGGGGTGGCTAGTGCGGTGAAAGTGAGAGAAGTTCCGCGATCCACTTGGGTATTTTTACCTTACTTTGTTGCCTCACTAGGGATAAAGAAAAATACCATGCTACCGGAGGTGTGGGTGTGACCATTGCCACTTCTCCATGACTAGATCTAGCATGTTCTTATTTTAACTTCATTTCATAAGACTTAAAGCTATACTCTGATTCATCTTAATTACCGAGGTGCTAAGATTTAATTCACATCTTGGTGGAGTGTAAGAGAGATTAATAACCAAAAGATCTCTATGTTAGGACGTGATGCCCATATAATTAGTAACTTGTCATGAAACCTTTTTGTTGCAATCTCATATGTCAATTCTAGTGTTCCATTGTCTACCACTTTATTAAAGAGAGAGTGCATTTGTGAAACCATGAACCCCGTTCCATTTTTAATCATAAGAAACACCTTTCCAACAAATTTTAAGCATTTTCCATTTTCTGCCATTTAAAAATCCTAAAATACAAAAATAATTTTATATCTTGCATTCACAATACAAAACCCAAAAATATCATCCATCATTGTTCCCACCATCCTTGCATATTTATTTATCATCATTGCATATTTATTTCTTGTTTTGCATTTGTTTTATTTTGATATCATTCTCACACCTTGTGCTTGACAACCACTTGGTGAGGTTGAGGGCACAAAACAATTTACTTTGTTTGTAGGTTCTCAAGAGAAGGATAAGAAGATAAATCTTTCACTACTGATTCCCTGAGAGTTCGATATTAAACCCTCGAGTCACCCCTCGTGGGGAAAAATGTCTTTCCTATACTATACACTCTGCACTTGGAGCCTCAACCTAACCCATATTCTTTTGACGCAGGTAACTATGTCAAGGGCCATCACATGCTCGTCATGACAAGACCAAGTTCACCGAAAACGGATTTCGAATGCGTCTTCTATTGCGTTTTCGGTTTTGGAGATTTTGTCGGTTCATCCGTGTGGAAGGTTTCACCCTTCCAACCCTTTGCACAATCTCCCTTGCTTGTTTTCATATTTTCAGTTTTTGTAGGGTAAGCTCTTGTCGTCCTCTTTTTCCAACAAAATTGGATTCACTCGATTCGGACTTCATTTGCAAAAGTTATGGCAGTTCAGGTTTTACTGTTTGGATCTGGTCCGGAGATGGTCTGGAGTCTTCTCGGTCCATTGTTTTTCGCTGCCAAGTGACCTTCTTGTGGTGCGGTATTGGTTTGGGGTCCGGAGGTGGTCCGGAGTCTCCGGTCCACAGGACTCGGAATCTCCGGCCTCAAGTTTTTTCTCTGCTCTTTGCCTCTTTGTGGTGCGGTACTGGATAGGGGTCCGGAGCATCACCGGAGATAGTCCGGAGTCTCCGGCCCCTCTGGACCAGAATCTCCGGTCTGCCCCGATGACCCAATGAGCCCGGAGCCTGGCCGGAATCTCCGGCCCAAGCCGGAGTCTCCGGTGCACTTACACCGGAGTCTCCGGTCCGAGCAGGCTGTAACGGCTAGTTTTTGCGGGGACCTATAAAAGGCCCCCTTCTTCCCCAAGTGGCCTAGGTTTTCAGCAGCACGTTTTTCTCTCTCTCTCCCATCATTGTTGACCTTGGAAAACCTTGCTCTCTCCCAATCCCTCCAATGATTCTTGCCCATCTTTAGGGAAACAAGAGAGGAGATCTAGATCTACATTTCCACAAAACAATCTCTCCTCTAAGTAAGGGGAACCCTTTGGATCTAGATCTTGGTATTCATTTGTTGAGTTCTTCTTAGTTCTTCCTCTCTTCTCCCTCCACAAGAATTAGTTGCTTTTGGTGGGATTTAAGAGTGAAGGATTTGAGCACTTGTGCTCTTGCTCTTGCATTAGTTGCATCGGTTTGCTCTTGGGTGCATTGTGTTCCCAAGAGCTTGTGCCTCTTGGGTTCATTGTGAAGCCTAGACGGTTGGTGGTATCGCGAAGACTTCAAGTTGTGAAGCTTCGGGCAAGGTTTGGGAGCCCCCGATTGAGTTGTGGGTGTGTGCCCCAAGATCGTTGTAAAGGCTCCGGATTCCGCCTTGAAGGATTCCGATAGTGGAAGGTGAACCTAACCCTTGGGGTGAGGTTCATCGGAGAATAGGGTGAGGCCTTTGTGGCATCTTGAGTAGGCCTTTTGTGGCGAGCTCACACCCCTCCAACGAGACGTACTCCCTTAACAAGGACGAACTCGGGAATACATCCTCATCTCCGTGTGCCTCGGTTATTTCTATCACCCCGAGCTCTTTACTTATGCAATTTACATTGTGATAGCCTTTGTGTTTGATGTCATATATATTGCTATCACCTTGTTGTTATATTGCTTAGCATAAGTTGTTGGTGCACATAGGTGAACCTAGTATATTAGGTTGTTGGCTTGTTAATTTAAACACCTATTTTTATTCCGCAATTATCAAGCCTTAAACCGGAAAAGTTTTAATCGCCTATTCACCCCCCCTCTAGGCGACATCGTTTGTTCTTTCATTTTTCTGGATACTTATTCGGGTTACCATCAGATAAAGATGAAGGAATCAGATCAAATCAAGATGTCCTTCACCACGCCATATGGCAACTACTGCTATGTCACAATGCCTTTCGGCTTGAAAAATGCCGGTGCTACTTACCAAAGGTGTATGCAGCGTTGTTTAGACAAGTAGATTGGCCGCAATGTTCACATCTATGTCGATGACATTGCAGTCATGTCGAAGAAGCGAGGTGATCTCATCGCCGATCTGTCGGAAACCTTTGCAAATCTAAGGGAGTACCAGATGAAGCTTAATCCGGCAAAATACGTCTTCGGAGTTCCCGCAGGCAAGCTTCTGGGCTTCATTGTTTCCCAAAGGGGAATTGAAGTTAACCCGGAAAAGATAAAGGCGATTCAGAACATCGAGAGGCCGACTTGTCTTAAGGACATACAACGGCTTACGGGTTCCGCCACGGCTGTTAGCCGATTCATCAACCGGCTTGGTGACAAAGCGCTACCTCTATACAAGCTGCTCAAAAAGTCGGATAATTTTGTTTGGACAGAGGAGGTGGAGGCAGCCTTGGCACAGCTGAAGTATACATTGACACATGCTCCAATCCTGGCGGCTCCAAAGGAGAAGGAACCGCTCTTGCTCTAAATGTCGGCCACCAATTTTGTAATAAGTGCCGTCATTGTAGTTGAGCGTCTGGAGGAGGGAAAGCAATGGCCGAATCAACGCCCTGTCTATTTCATTAGCGAGGTCTTTTCAGATTCAAAGCAACGCTACCCTCACTACCAGAAGTTAGCTTACGGCATGTTCTTTGCCATCAGGAAGCTGCGGCATTATTTTCACGATCACACAATCACGGTGGTCAGCAAAGCTCCATTGAAGGATATCATCAACAATGCCGATGCCACGGGCCGAGTTGCCAAATGGGGCATCGAGTTAGCAGCCTTTGACATCCAGTACAAGCCGAGAACCGCTATCAAATCTCAAGTCTTAGCCGACTGCTTTGTCGCAGACTGGACAGAAGCGATGGAAAGCACACCTTTGCCGGATTCTCAGTACTGGATAATGCACTTTGATGGCTCCAAGATGAAAGAAGGCTCGGGGGCTGGCGTGGTGTTAAAGTCGCCTAAAGGCGACAAACTCAGCTATGTCCTGCAGATTCACTTCAATGCTACCAACAACGTGGCAGAGTATGAGGCTCTCCTCCATGGTCTTCATATGGCTAAGGAGTTGGGAGTAAAACGCATTCTCTGTTACGGCGACTCGGATCTTGTTGTCCAGCAACTCGATGGAACCTGGGACACGAAGAGTCCTACAATGGCGGAATACAGACGAACAATCGATGAATTCGGCAGATGCTTTGCCGGCCTAGAGGTCCGACATATTTCTCGAGACGACAATGACGATGTCGACGCATTGGCCAGGATAGGCTCAAAACAGGAGGAGGTGCCTCCAGATGTGTTTCTCCATCATCTGCATAAGCCGTCCATTAAAGGCGGCGACGAAGACTACCCCTTGTCAGTGGAATCAGTCCATGTCTGCTTGGTAACCCCAGATTGGACTACGCCATACATCAATTTACTGGTGAACAAAGAGTTGCCGAAAGACGATGAAGTTTTGAGCCGTCAAATCGAGCGACGAGCAAAGGCGTACACGATCATTGACGGACTGCTTTACAAACGAAGCACATCCGGCATCTTTCAACAATGCGTCTCCCCAGAGGAAGGACGACAAATCCTCCAGGAAATCCACTCCGGCGAGTGTGGACATCATGTGGCGGCAAAAGCACTGGTCGCCAAGGCGTTTCGGCACGGTTTTTTCTGGCTGACGGCTAAGGAGGATGCTGCCAACATCGTCAAAACTTGTGAAGGTTGTCAACGCTACGCCAAGCAGGCTCATTTGCCGGCGCAGGAGCTCCGGACGATCCCTATAACCTGGCCGTTCGTGGTCTGGGGGCTCGACATGGTGGGACCTTTCAAGACCACAAGAGGAGGCTTAACTCATCTGCTGGTGGCGGTCGACAAATTTACAAAGTGGGTGGAGGCAAAGCCCATCAAAAAACTCGACGGAGCTATAGCTACCAAGTTCATCGTCGAGATAACAACCGGTTTGGCATACCACACAGCATTATCACAGACAATGGCACAAATTTTGCCGTAGGTGAGCTGTCAAAGTATTGCAGCCGGTCGAAAATCCGGCTCGACGTGGCATCAGTAAGAAAGGTCGCAAGAGGAAACGACATGTAGATAACGACTTAGATGAGACGAAACGTCCCTGGAATATCGCTTAGCTACGTCCCTTTTACACTTAGCAAATTCTATTGTAACCATGTCATTGTGATCATGAAATAAAAATTGGTTCCTCTCATGTGCAAATTCGAGAATCTGTACCATCTTTATTTCCCAATGATCTTATTGCTTTATAGTGTTTACCCAAAATTCCCTGTGTTGCTCGTTGGTAAAACATCTTTTCTGTTTAATCCGCCTTAAGGCGATGAAAAACAACGTTTTTGCCTAAAGGTGTTCCTCTGATAGCTTCTTGCGCCAGGTTACTTCAAAGCGTTTCGGCACTGAAAGGCGGCGCTTGTTCTGGGTTTAAACAGTTTGGTTTTTTAATACCCTGTTGCTCAGCAAGTCGTTCCGCTATAGGTTTGCCGGCGCTTAAAGGTTAAGGTGTCAAAGCCAGAAAACTGATGGCATAAAAAATTGCAAATTGCATCTCAAAGCTGACTTAAATAATAAAAGATTAGCAAAAGACTTAGTTGTTTTCGCAAACATATCATAAAACTGTTTGGGACGGCTTAACATAATAATTACATTTTTTCTACAGGAAGGCCGGCTCAAAGAGCAAATTCGGCTCAAGCAGTTTTATCCGCCTCTTCGCCTTCATCATCAGACTGGATGGGAGTCGGCGGGCACGGTAATTCCTTGAAGATAGTGGAGAGAGATACCATCTTTGCAACCTTGCTGGCATATCCCGAAACGGAGTGGAGAATCGCCTTCCGGTCCTTCTCTTCCAGAGGATTACCATCCTATTTCTCAAGAGGAAATCCGGATGCAACGCGCCAAGCCTCTGCCTCCGGGTAATGCACCATCATTAGGCCAAGAGCCGTCTTCGCACCTCCACGGATGCTGGATCGAAGTCGTTCGTCAAAAGTCGACATGGCTTCATCTAGTTCATCTGGCAGGCTTGCGAGGTCGGCTAAGGGCTCAGGGTTGCCGGAAAAGTACTTCTCGACAAAGGCCCTGCCCGAAGACAGGATCCTTATGAGAAGCTCTCCCACCTCCAAGATCCGCTCAAGCCGGTTTTCCGCTGTTAGCTCGTGGCCATAACCCGCTGGAGCTGGCAAAGCGAAGAAAAGGTTAACACAATTACATTGCCTTTGGCAAAAATAATGAGTACATGGTCTTTTAAGTAAGACTTACTCAGAAGCTGGGAGTTAATTGCCTCCGACTCGTCAAGCCGTTTATCAAGCCAGTCTTGGACTTCACGGAGAGCGTCAATCTTGTTCCGCTTCTCCGTCTCCAAGGCCTGCTCGGCTTTGGCCAGGCTCTCCTTCACCGTCGACATTGATTGATTTAGCTTGTTAAGCTTAATGTTCTTGTTGCGGAGCCGGTCGATGTTGCCCACATTGTCGGCAAACTCTTTGGCCTTGTTGATGGCGTCTATGACAGGCAAAATGTCAGCAGTATAAAAAAAGCCAGATACAAAGGACTAAAAGTTGCTACATTACTACCTTGGTATGTGACGTGATCAGCCACGAAGCTGGCGATAATAGCATCTTTGTTTGCCAGCTCGGTCTTCAGTCGGCGTACCTCCTGATTTCGCACACCCAAAAAATTGATGGTTTCAGCACCAATGCGGCGATGAATCTGCATAGGGAGGCGCTTAAAGCTTTAAGCTAAATTGAAGATTGAGTCGGCTAAATCAAAGGCCTCTGCTTTTATCGGAGGGAAAGTTGGGGCATCATTAGCCGAAACTTCAGCCCTAGGTGGAGAGGAAGGTTGGGTGACCTTTCCTTTCATCTCCGTCCACCTGTCGGGAGATGTTATTCCAGCTCTGCCAAGAGTTGGACCTCCCGGCATGGTGTAGGTGGAAGGTCCCTGCTGTCGCCGGCTTGGTTACCGGAGGAGTTGGGGGAGGAACAGCGGGAGAAGGTCTCTTCCGCACGGCCAACACCTTTTGTCTCAAAGGTGCGCCTTTCTTCAGCCTGCATATTCAAAGGATTAGGCATGGAAAATCCGGCAAATCTGCAAGCAAGAAGAGAAGTGTTTGGCCGACTTACTTCTTGATGGGAATGTTAAGCCCAACAAGGGCGTCATCGTCTTCGGATGATTTGGCGCTAATCGTAAGTGATTGGCTTTTCCTCTTCCGGCTTTCTGCAGCAGCCGAAGAAAAGGAGATGTGGCCCCGTTTGCCCGCCTTGCTGGAAGGCTTCGCAGAGGCAGGATTGGTGGGGGAAACTCCGGGAATATGGTGCAAAGTACACAATAAGCTACCGAAATAAAGCCAAAAACCCAAAGAATTGAATTTTGATTTGACTAAGACAAAGTACCTTTGGGGGAGGATTGGCGGCTGTGTACATAGGTCGCGATTCTTCATATTGCCGACCTGTGTTAGGCCGGGCTTTGATCAACCTGTTGAAGCGCGCCTCAAAGAGGTCTTCCGACAAGTCTTCTTTGCTGGTCCACATTGGATCAGTCTTCTCATTCGTGTACTCGTATAGAAGGCGAGCACGGTGCTGGAGGGGCTGGATTTGCCTCTTCATCCAGCAAATTATGGTGTCCTCCCCAGTCAAGGGAGGAGAGCCGGAGGTTAACTACGTAATCCTTGCCTTAATGGCGGCAAGATCAGCCGGCATCTTTGCCGCCGGTTTTCGTTTCCATGAGGGCAGGGGCATGCCAGCTCTGTCCTCGAAGGCGGCAAGCCCCTGCAGTCTGTTGGGGGGCGCCACGTTGTTGCAGTAGAAGAAGGTGGAAGCCCACCCCTTTGCCGAATCAATGATTGGCACCTAGGGGTACCAATCTAAATCCCGGCGCATGTTGAAGCTAATGGAGCCGGCAATCAGCAGCTCCTTGTTCACGGTCTGCTTCTTGACTCCGAATCAATGTTGGAATAAATCTAACCTAGGAGCTAATCCAAAGTATCCTTCAAAAAGTGCTACGAAGCCGGAGACGTAAAGGAGGCTATTGGGAGTAATGTTGTGGAGTTGGAGACCATAGTGGTCCAAGATCTCCACCGTGAAAGCCGAAGGCGGCAAAGAGAACCCCCGGGCGACATGAGAAGAGAGCAGTACCCGTTCGTCTTTGATTGGCGTCGGGACAGGGTCGCTAAAGGCGGAGCGCCAAGCCGGAGCAGTCTCAGAAGATGGAGGAATGATGCCATCTGCCGCCATTCCTTCCAGCTCACCTTCCTCAACCCCCGAGCAAACCCAGTTATGGGTGGGGTTGCTGGCGGCGCCCTCGTTGTCGCTGGCTTCTTCTTCTTCCTCCTCCACGATGGCTCGCAGATCTTCGGGCGCGTCATCGACAGCCGTGGAGGCCATTGCAACCGTAGCCGCAGGCTCTGCCGTTGCTTGGGCAAGAGCGATCTCATCGCGGTCTGAGATTGCCATGGAGGAGGAGCTCGGCGCAGTGGCAGAGGAGCTCGCAGCAGCGGCGGAGGCGCCCAAGGACGCCGCGGCTCCCATTGGCGGCACCGTGTTGAGTGGTAGGACATCGGCCGGAGCAGGAGAGCTGGGAGCGCTGGAGGCCATGGAGCTCTGGAGAACTCGGAGAAGGACGAGATCTAGAGGAGGCGAGAGAGCTAGGGTTGCGAATGGATGCGCTGCTCGCGGTGGAGACGAGGAGGCCGCTTTTATAGCGATGTGCCAAGATTCGTGCGAACGGTTGTGGGGCGTGATTTTCGCCACGCGTCGTGAGATCATGCGGTTGTGGGGTAAATCTTCTCCCCGACGCCTCGTTTCTTACGCGGGAAAACGCAAACTAGCCCCGCATTCAAAGATGCCAGTCAAATGCAATCTGCCGTATCTGACGTATCCGTCAAATCACAGGACGCGTGTTGTTCAGTATTCAAGTGTTTTCCGACATAAGAGGTCGGCATACAAGGATCGACAAAGCTGTTCAACATGTCCTAAAGACTAAAAGATTCTGGGAATGCTCCAAGTTTATACAACGGATGAAGAGTTTGCCGGACAACTTATTGCCGGGAGATGAAAGCCGACCGCTGAAGAACTTGAAGCTTTCCGGGGGCTACTGTTGGGGATATGCCGAACAGGTATCATCACGGAAGTGACTAAAAGCCAGCGTACCAGGGTGGCCCATAGTGGTGGTAAGCCGAATCCGGCTTACCGGGCGGCCCAGTACGATGAAGCGCAGGAAGCCCATCCGGCTAAGGGAAGGTTCCAGAAGGCGGCCTGCATTGTAGTCGACTTAGCTCCCAAGGCAAGGCCCAAGCCGGATTAGAGTAGAACTCTGTAACTTAGTCGGTTAGGTTTCTTCCTACAAGCCCTAGTACTGGAATCCTTTATAAGCCGGCCTAAGGGACGCCTCAGAGCACGTTCTAACTTTCATTGTAATCGGCTCTTGTTGCCTTATAGTGAATTATAGCAGCACGTAGGGTTTCGCCACCGTTGCGAGATCCGAAGCTGGGTAAACTCGTGCTCATCCCGTCACCGGAATTGCCTACATCTCCTACACCCACCTCTCTACCTAGCCGGATGGCACCCCTGTCTAGGCTAGATTCGACAATACCACGACAGGTGTTTTTTGGAATAGTGATGGTTTGGGTGATCTTGGAAAACATTTAGCAGTTAATGAGATGGTAAGGGAACACAAGTTAGATTTTATTGCATTGCTAGAAACGGGTAGGTCTAACTTTGCTACTCCTTTTTGATGTCTACTACACGCTTCTATTCTTGTAGACTTGTTGGGCCTCCAAGCGCAGAGGTTTGTAGGACAGCAGCAAATTTCCCTTAAGTGAGTAACCCAAGGTTTATCGATCTCAGGGAGGTGTAAGGTGAATGTATCCACTCTCAAGCAACCCTGCAATTAAGATACAAGAAGTCTCTTGTGTCCCCAACACACCTAATCCAGTTGTCAGTTGTATAGGTGCACTAGTTCGGCGAAGAGATAGTAAAATGCAAGTGATATGGATGGTAAAAGGTGATTTTGTAATTCTGTAATAAAAATGGCAGCAAGCAAACAAGTGACAAAAGTGACTAAAAACGGTGTATCAATGCTTGGAAACAAGGCCTAGGCTTCATACTTTCACTAGTGACTACTCTCAACATCATTAACATAATTAAACACATAATAGTTCCCACAAGAACACATGCATGGTAGACGTTACTCGGAGATCATTCTTTCGTGGATCAAATAGGATGAGAATTGCGTAGGGCTACGAAAAGCACACCTTAATGTTCGTATTCCACATCTCTGGACACTTCATGCTGTCACTATCCGCATCCAAAGATAGTACTAACAAACACCACAACCTATTTCTTGAATAGTCTTTTTCTTCCAATAACACAAGCATCAAGAAACCTCATGATCTATTCAATCCAACAATAATAAAGAACAAACTCATGATGAAGATCCCTATAAGGTTTTATCATTAGAGTCACACACGGCACCCACACTGTCACCGAGATACCGTGATCACAAAACTAGCATGGATCAATCAAAAATTATAGATATGTTTGACACGTATCAGCATCCCCAAGCTTAACTCCTACTCGTCCTCGAGTAGGTAAGTGATAACAAAATATTTTTTGATGAGACATGCAACTAATCATAATCATGATCAAGATAGTAATGTAAAGCATAGGATGTGAATGAAGTGATACAAAACAATTGTCTATAGTTGATAACAAGAAATCAATGAATAACCAAGTTGAATCATTCAAGCAAAACCTTTCATAAATAGTACGTTAAAGACATGAAAGCAATGTGACCCACATATTTGATTAATTCTCAAAGGTAATAGTTCCATGACAAAAGTGTTTGAGAATCAAAACAAAGAAGATGTAAGTATTAGCAAAAAGCTTCAACTTCCAACGGTAAAGTCAATATAAAGATTCATGTTTAATCTGACGATGCAATATGATCAATGATACCCAGGGTCAATGCTAGATGTTTTCTTTGGTGGAGATAGAAGGAAAAGGAAAACTGACTCAACATTAAAAGTAAAAGAAAGGCCATTCACAGAGGGAAGCAGGGATTAGTCATGTGCTAGAGCTTTTTATTTTTATAAAATAGAAGTAAAACAATTTTGAGAGATGCATGTTTTCGTCAACGATTTCACAACAGAGAAGCTATCTAGTCCCCCATAACAAGCAAGGCTTTTAGACTTGTGAGAGCAGCTGGTTTTAGAGGACGAGTACATTCCTCTTTCTCCTTGGTTTCACCACTGTCCAATGTTTAGAGCTGATTTCTCAGATTTTCATTGCACGGAGGAGAATGGTGAGTTGTATTTATATTTTACTTAAGCTGCTCTGGGTTGATTCAAGTGAATACGTAAACCATCGACACCGGGTGAAAAGCGGGGGGGGGAATGACCTTGCTTGTCACAAGTTATATCTAGCTCTCTACCGCTTCCTCATGAGCTTAAAAACAGAGGCACAAAAAGGAGTATTTTGAATATTTTAAAGATAGCACATGACAAATTTACTTGGAATGGCAAGAAATACATGCATAGGTAGATATGGTGGACTCAGCTGGCAATATAGTTTGGTTTTGGGATTTGGATGCATGAGTGAACTCTACACTCAGTACGAATTTTCGGGCTTAGCAAAAGAGGTATTTGAAACAAACATCTAACATTAACCGGTAATAGAGTAACATAAGACATTAGTCAATCATAACCATAAATGCCCCACACTGTCTCCTTTGTTGACCAAACAATTCTTTTGATGGAAAGATTAGCTTTAAGAATTAACAACTACGAAACACCACACAGTTTCAAGCTTTTAACCGTATTTCTTTACTAATCAATTTCACTCAAATAACCAGCAAGTTTAAGCATTCATCTTAATATCTCAAAACAAATGAGAAGTATCAAGTATCCACACAATGATCTACAAGACTATGCATGCTTTCATTTCATTCCAATATCACATGAATAGCATTTTGTCACTTTGACAATTCAAGCAATTTATCAATAACAACTCTCCAACAAGTACAAGTGAAGAACAAGAGAGTCTAACCTCAACAACTAGCAGCCCTAAATAAGATAAAAGCTAAAAGCGAGAGCTTACTAGCAAACAAACAGTAGGTAAGAATACTCAACAAGATATAAGCGAAGCAAAGGAGTATTCAAATGAAAAAAGCGGAGCGTGTCTCTCTCCCACACAAATAAAGCTAGGATCCAACAAGGATATGATCAGCAAACAAACAAACAAAACTGAAAGCAAAAATACGCTCCAAGCATAGCACATAATATGTAAAGTGATAAAAACTTAGTTCAACGAAGACGACCTCATGATAGTCGATGAAGAGGAGAGTATAATGAAGAAATTGAAGATGGAAACTTCTCATAAACTGATTAGAGGATTAGTGCCCATAAATTAAAATGCACATGTGTTCAACTCAAGACAAATTGCAAACAACTTTATTGGGAATTAGCTACTGTTTACTAAGCTTCAATGTGGTACTCCTCCTCTAAAGTATCACATTTGACGATAGTAAAAGAGGCGAATACAAATAAAAGTAGAATCTGTCAAAAACTGAACAGTCTGTAAAGATTGAATTTTACGTGGCACTTCTGTAGCTCAGATCAGAAAACTCAAAACTAACGAAAGATAGATAAAAGTATCCGGCTTTCTGTCTAAAAAGATGAGAAAAATATAAAATTCAGGACTTTCTGGATTTTCGAACAGTGAAGGACAGAAATCTGTTTCTGGACAGCAAAACAATACCTCGCACTTTCAATGTATTAGAGGCTAAACTTGGCAAAAAAAACCAAAAGAAAAAGATACAATGAAGTTGCTACAGAGGCAACAACTTCATGACTCAAGAATAACAAAAACAAACTGAAAGTAAAAGATGGGTTGCCTCCCAACAAGCGCTTTTCTTTATAGCCTTTTAGCTAGGCTTGAGATTTTAATAATGCTCATAAGAATAAGAGTTGGAACGCAAAAGAGAGCATCATGAAGCAAATATCAAACACATTTAAGTCTAACTCTCTTCCTATGCATAGGCATCTTGTAAGAAAATAAGTCATTGGAGCATAAAGCATTAAGCATAGGAAGGCGAAGCAAGTGCAACATTAAAAAACCTTCAACATAAAGAGGGGAAACTTCATAAGATGAAAATTTATATAACCACGCTTCCCTCTCTCATAATAACTTTCAGTAGAATCATAAGAAAACTCAATAACATAACCATCACATAAATCATTTTTCTCATGATTCACATGCATAAAAGTATTATTATTACTCTCCACATAAGTAAAATCTTTATTATTAGTAGCATTGAGAGTAGGACTATCATATAGAACTTGGACATGATAGACTAATTGTATATTAGAAAGATGATGTTTAGTAGGAGAGTAATAATTATGAGAAGTCTCGTATGGATGATTAACATTATTCTTTATGGCATAGTTATCATCACAATAATCATCAAAAACTGGAGGCATAATATCATCATAAGCAAGGGGATAGTCATCTTTCCAAGCATATATTTTCGTAAACAAATCATCATGCCTTTCAATACCAAAACAATTTTCAAACCCATCATCCCCAAGCTTGGGGTTTTCCACATTATGATTAGAAAAAACATGAATATTCCCAATAGTATAACAATTATCAATATCATCATTTTCAAATTGGTGCCAAAAAGATTTTCAAGATCATAAGTAGTATTATTTTCCCAATCATGATCATCATAATAAGTAACAGGCATAAAATAATCTTCTTCAATAGTGCTTATAGACTTAACATCAAGATAATAATGAATACAATCAAGCGGATCATCTTCAATAATTTTTTATTCATACTCATTAGAAACAACCATGATGGGAGAAATATGCTTAGAGGATGATACCGTTTCCTCTTTCTTTTTACTCCTCCCTCTCTTCTTCTTCTTCTTCTTCACCACCACCTTAGGAGGGAGTGGTTGGAAAGGAAGCTTCTCCACATAATCTGATTCATTATTAGAAAAGGCAGGAGAAACTTGGGAGAATCTCTCCCTTTCATTATTGGCAACATAAGAAACATTTTCCTTTTATACTTTGGTGAAGTGCTATCTTTTCTAATTTTTGCAATGTAAGCATTGTCACGGCAATTCACAACACAATAATGATAAGCTTCCTGAAGAATGTTATTCGTCCCAAAAGTACTCCTATCTAACCAAGAAGTTTTTTCTGATAACTCTTCACACCCCAAAAATAAATTAAGTTCATCATAAAGACTAGAGGTGATCATGTTATCACAAAACTGTCTAATAGTTCTATCATTAAAGTACGAGCATTGGAAATTAAAATGACCTTCTTCATTGCAAAGTTCACACATAAAAGGATAGAGGTCATTTAATTCTCTAGCAAATTTATGTAAATCCTTAAGCCATTTGCTAGTTCTTTCATGCTTATGTTGCTTACAATATTTATCTTCTTCAACCTGAATGCTTTCACAAGGTCTATGGACTCCACAAAAATTAACATGCTTATATAAAACATTATTTGTAGAGATTGGATCATGTCTATTGCAATCATCATTAACAATTTCATTTTTTTTGCAAATGTCTTTAAAAGGTTCATGATGTTAGACCATTTCTCTTTAGGAATATTAATATGAGAAGCAAAATATTTATAGATATCAACAACTATATGAGAGTCAAGTCCAAACTTAGCACTAAGCTTATTGAAACTATCAGTTTCAACAAAAGACTTAATGCAATCATACTCATAATTTATACCTGACTCTTTACCTTTGTCGATCTCCCAATCTTCAATGTTGTGTTGAATCTTTTCAATAAGATCCCATTTAGCATCAATCTTCTTACTTGTAAAAGAACCCATAGAAGAAGCATCAAGTATTTCCTTGTCATGACGAGATAGCCTTGCATAAAAATTATTAACAATGATATCCTTAGAAAGCTCATGGTTAGGGAATTTAAGTATTAATGATTTTAATCTCCCCCAAGCTTGAGCTATGCTCTCTCCATCATGTGGCCAAAAATTATAGATATAATTTTTATCTTGATGAATTTCATGAATAAAATTTAGAATAAAAGGGAGACATAAGCTCCTTCCAATCCAACAAATGAGAATTGTCTAGTAGCCTATAACACTCCAATGCTTTCTCCTTAAGTGATAAGGAAAATAATTTCCTCATGATCACCTCTCTTGAACCACCTGCAATCTCAAACAAATCACATAATTCCTTAATATAAAGCAGATGATTACTAGGATGGACGGCTCCATCTCCTGCATAGCAATTAGTCATAACAAGATCAATTATTCCCATCGGTATTTTGAAAGGAATACATTCAGTAGGTGGAGTAACCTTATCCATCACGGGAGTGGTGGAGAGGTCACTGTCAAACAGAAATTTAAAGGACAACATTCCATAGGCCAAACTAGTAAAATAAAAACAAGAAACGAAAAGATTTAATTGCAAGATCTAAAGAAGATACCTTCAAGCACTCACCGCCCCAACAACAATGCTAGAAATTAGCTTCGTCGTCGGAGTGTAAGTACCGCTTACCTTTCCTCCCCGGCAACGGCGGCAGAAATTAGCTTGATGTCTACTATACGCTTCTATTCTTGTAGACTTGTTGGGCCTCCAAGCGCAGAGGTTTGTAGGACAACAGCAAATTTCCCTTAAGTGAGTAACCCAAGGTTTATCGATCTCAGGGAGGTGTAAGGTGAATGTATCCTCTCTCAAGCAACCCTGCAATTAAGATACAAGAAGTCTCTTGTGTCCCCAACACACCTAATACAGTTGTCAGTTGTATAGGTGCACTAGTTTGGCGAAGAGATAGTAAAATGCAAGTGATATAGATGGTAAAAGGTGATTTTGTAATTCTGTAATAAAAATGGCAGCAAGCAAACAAGTGATAAAAGTGACGAAAAACGGTGTATCAATGCTTAGAAACAAGGCCTAGGCTTCATACTTTCACTAGTGACTACTCTCAACATCATTAACATAATTAAACACATAATAGTTCCCACAAAAACACATGCATGTAGACGTTACTCGGAGATCATTCTTTCGTGGATCAAATAGGATGAGAATTGCATAGGGCTACGAAAAGTACACCTTAAAGTTCATATTCCACATCTCTGGACACTTCTTGCTATCACTATCCGCATCCAAAGATAGTACTAAAAACACCACAACCTATTTCTTGAATAGTCTCTTTCTTCAATAACACAAGCATCAAGAAACCTCATGATCTACTCAATTCAACAATAATAAAGAACAAACTCATGATGAAGATCCCTCTAAGCTTTTATCATTAGAGACACACACGGCACCCACACTGTCACCGAGATACCGTGATCACAACGGTGACTCCTGAACTTATACTAGATGACACCACTTGAGCAAAATAATATCCATTACACATAGGGAAATATCATGTATTCAACTATACTAACAAATCTCATGATCACAACAAAGATCACATCATGGAAGAGAGAGATAACCACATAGTGTAACAGCCCAGATTTGGTACCCTAAAATATGGGCCAAATTTTCACTTTTATTTTTCATTGCATCATGGCATACATATTTAAAATGCTAAGATAAATATTGCAAACAATGGAAATCATTTAAAGGAATCAAACACTTCCCAAAAATCCCAAACCAAGTGCAATTGCTCAAATTGGCAAAACCAAATATTCTGGAGTTTCCATATTTGTCCAGGAAGTTCCAAGAGTGAAAAACAATATTCTTGCCTTGTGCTTTTAAAAGGCTATAAAAATTGATGGTTGGAATTGATCAAATTGCAATATGTGAACCCTATTAACAAATGTTATGCAAAACTTTTTATTTTGCAACACCAAATTTTTTCAAGCTTCTACATGTCATGAGGAGGCTACATAAATTTTGGCATATTTTATAAAAAGGTTTAAATGCCTCAATTAAAAATGAGAACTTCAAATAGTTGCAAATCAACTTTGAATTTTGAAACCAAGTTTAACCTTTCAAAACTTCGAAACAAAAATATGGGGAGCTTAAGAATATTACCAGGAGCCTCCCTGAATAATTTCAGAATTTTTGAATATGTCTAAAGCCCTTAATTAAATTACTAAACTTGCTGTTTTCATTTTAAAAATAAAAATAGAAGAAAAGAAATGAGCCGAGGGGGTTATTGGAAAATCTCCATCCCTGTCGCCACAGTGCTTGGCCATGGCGCTGGTGCCGCCGTGTCGTTCCCCTGCGCCCTCGCTGCGGCCCCCTGGGGTGGATAAGGAGGCCCCCCATGGCGCCGGCTCCTCCCCTCTCGCTCCCCAGCCCCCTCTCTCTTCTCACGCGTGCGGGAACCCTAACCCTAATTTCGGGCCCGAGCTCTTTCCGCCGCCGCCGCCTTGCCGCACCGTGCCGTCGCCTCCGGCCGCCCCGGAGCTAGCCATCGCCACCGTCGTCTCCACCTCGAGCTCCTCTGTCTCCCCGCCGACTCCCGCGTGCTGGAACGCCGCCGGTCGCGCAAATCGGCCGTTCTTCTCCGCCTCCCGCCGACGCAGGTTGAGCACCTCCGCGTCGCCGTCGTCCCGCCTCCAACCTCGCCGTCCTCGCCATCACCTCCAGGGTGAGCTCATGATGCTCCCCATGCTCTCCACCCTCTCCCTAACCCACTATGCTATGCCCTCAACGAGCGCCGCCGCCCGCCGCCGCAACCATGGTCACCGACGAGTCTCTGGTGACCATATGGTCCAACCACCAGTCCCCCCTTGCTCCCCTCCACTTCCTCTAGCTGTTGGAGCAGCTTCCCGTGCCCAATTTCGCTTCAATTCGACGAATCGATGCTCAACGTGCCGCTGCCCCCTGATGACATCACCATGACATCAGCTGTTCTTGTTTTGTTTTTCCAGAAATTAAACAGATTTTGGTAATTGAAATATCTATTAAATGGTAAATCAGAAAAATGTAAATGACCTACCAGATTGTTCACATTTTCACAACCTATTCAAATATGTCACTCATACATGCAATTGAATTGTAAAATTTGAATTTAAATGTGGAATACAAACTCATCTATTAGTTATTCAAATTTTGGAAATTAATATCTAGAGTTTTATATTTCAGAAAAATGCAAATAATATGTTAAAATGCTCAGCTAAATAAACTCTACATGTTAGTGCATTTAGTTGAAATTTTGGTTAATTTAAATTGCCTGTTTTAATTAAAATATGAAAATGGCAGATTTAAATCACATTTTGGGAAATTCATAACTTTATGAATATTGCTCCAAAAATTATAATTGAGATCTTAAAATATTCAGGAAAACAACATCTAAATGTTAGTTCCATTTACATGCAATAATGAACATTTAAATTGCTGTTTAATTAAAATTATTAAAATGGCAGATTTAATGCCAACTTTAGAAATCCATAACTTGAGTTTGGTTTACTCAAAAATTATGTTTAATAGCTCAAAATGTTCAGTAAGTAATGAACTACAAGTTTATATCTTTTTTTGAGGCTTGTAGATTTAATTTTGGTGCTGTTCTTAAAAATAAATGAAATGGCAGAATTAAATCAAATATTGGAAATGTCATAACTTGTTAAATATTAACTCAAAAATTGCAAATGATATACCAAAATGATCAGTGGATTAATACCTATCTAATAATGTCATTTTCATGCATTTAGGACCCCTATTTCAGTACTGGACATTTTGGTAAATAACACAAATCACTAAGTTAAAGATGGAGTTTTAACCCGTTAATTGTGATATTTAATTTAGGGGTTCCATTTAACTTGTGGGACATGCCCAATACCTTTTCAATGCATAATATGTCCATATCATCATGATTGTGCATTGCACCTTGTATTCGTGTTATTTATTGCGTTTCCTGTATTGTTTGTGTTTCGTTAGATTTAGGAGTCGAGGTTCCACCACAATACCTCGACGATCAGCGCGACCAGTACTATCAGCAAGGCAAGAACTAACCTAACCTTCTTGGAATCTAGCATCCTATTGTTTTGCAAACTTATTTTATCCACCAGAATATTGCATGCGATTCAACTGTCTCTTTTGATCAAGATGTAGAGTATCCTACAAATGCATGTCTTCCCCGAACCATCACATGCTTCCCCTCCTATGAACCATAGGTTTGATGTGTTGGCCGGAGACAAAGATATAATGGTGGTATTTATCTGCTTAGCTATGCTTAGCCATGCTTAGTCGTATGCTAGTTGTGTCCGTTGATTAATTCCATATTGATGATGTTGATGGAATGATTCGGGCATGGTGGATATATGTGATGCTTAATTAAATTGCTAAGAAGGTTGGGATGAGTTGCCATCGGGGATGGTATTTTGTCTCGTTCCTGCCCCTAGGTGCGAGTTCTTGTCTCTAGAACCAAGACTAGCGTGCTGCCATTGGTGGGTGTATGAGCGCCTCACTAACTGACTAACTTGTGCGGGCGTATCCAAGGGTCCTCTAGTTTGCTATTTCCATTTGCCGTGTGTGTGAGCGGAAAAAGAAATGATGAGGATGGTGGTGTTTAGGACGTGGCGATGGGGCAGGGGCTGAGGCTGGGTAAACTTGCCCTGTGGCCACAGATGACTCTTGGATAGTCTCACGCGAGGTAAAGGTTTAACCGCGCCTGCTTGCTGGCCTTCCCCGGAAGAGGGCCAACTAGGTGAGTCGGACGGTACCATTGGGTAAATTAGTACACCCCTACAGGGTTTAATCTTTTCGAAAAGCCGTGTCCGCAGTTATGGACGACTTGGGAACGGACTACGAGATCATAGAGAACATTAACTTAATTGATATGGCAGCTAAAGGTTGCATAATCAATGTGTGATAAAGGTTCATTTCCTCGAGGGTGATTCGAGGGAGTGCCTTGGTGGAGACGAGTGGTGTTTTGGCCTGGGATTGATAAACCCAGTAACCCTTGATTGTCTAGCATGACCGGTTGCACAACGTTTCATTGTATAGCTCTGGGGTCAGGGCGCTACACATAGCTACTTGTGTAAGCCTCAGCCTCGGTGAGCAGCGGTGTTGATGGAGATGGCTCCGGCGGTCGATCCCCATCCCGGCAGGGTGCCGGAACAGGACCTTCTAAACCCCCGAAACTTGTCGACGATGGCGGCGGAGCTCTGTATCGTATTTGGGAAAATCCTTCAGGGGTTAGGGTTTTTTCGTCGGGGATGATTTATAGACCAAAGGGTGTCGCGAGGGGGTCTCCGAGGGGCAGGGACCACGCCCGGCCGCGGCCCCCCTTAGACCCGCGGGTGGGACCCACCACTGGCCTGTGGGTCCCTCCCGGGGGTCGCCCTTCTGGCTACGACCCTTATTTCCTCAATAAAAATCACCGTAAATTTTCGTCCAATTCCGAGAATATTTCCAGAATTAACTTTCTGCAACAAAAACAGGGAACTGGCACTGAGCATCTTGTCAATAGGTTAGTCCGACAAAATGCATAAAAATGATGTAATATGCTATTAAAACATGTGACAACATCACAAAACTAGCATGGATCAATCAAAAATTATAGATACGTTTGACACGTATCACTTTTCTAATTTTTTGGCTGGGGGCTTGATTACAACTGGTTTTGTTTACCACCTCATGGTTGGTCAGGTGGCATTTTAGTGGGTTTTAATAAGGAAGTCTTGGAAATGCAGTCGGTGGTGGCCGGCGATTTCTGTGTAAAAATTCATTTCAAGTCAAAGACGGATGGCTTTCTTTGGGCGTTAGTGGCGGTTTATGGGGCAGCGCAGGATGACAAAAAAAGGACTTCCTGTCTGAGTTGGTTCAGATCTGTGATGGTGAAACACTTCCCATGGTGGTGGGGGGTGATTTCAATATCATTAGACGACAGGAGGAAAAAATAATGATAATTTTAATGCACGCTGGCCTTTTCTCTTTAATACCATCATTGAAAGTTTAGATCTAAGAGAAATTGACCTCTCTGGAAGATAATATACCTGGGCAAGTAGACGAACTGTGCCAACTTTTGAGAAGTTGGATCGCATACTGGCCAGTGTCGAGTGGGAACAGAAGTTTCCCCTAGTAACGGTGCGTGCGCTGACCCGCACGGGGTTGGACCATACTCCGTTCTTGATTGATTCAGGGGAGGCGGCTCACATTGGAAATAGGTCGCTGTTTTCATTTGCGAAAGCCTGGTTGTGCCACGAAGGCTTTTATGAGATGGTACGGGCGGAATGGATGTCGGTTTCTTTGGGAGAGACTCCAATTGAGAAATGGCAAAACAAGATACGTCATCTTCGCCAATTCCTTAGAGGTTGGGCGAAGCATAAGAGTGGTGAATATAGAATTTTAAGGGATAAGTTACTTCTGCTTATTGATGAGCTTGATATTCGAGCTGAGACCACCCCTCTTAGTGAGCTTGAGAGTGTTGCTAAGAGAGAGGTAGAGGAGTGCTTGGCTAAGCTGCGCCGAGTCGAAGATTCTAAATGGGCACAAAGAGCAAAAGTACGACACATTCAGGAAGGGGGGAATAATACAAAATATTTCCATCTTATAGATAATGGGAAGCACCGCAAGAAAATAATTTTTCAGTTAGAACAAGATGAAGGGACGATTGTTGGGCAGGCAAATTTAAAAATCTTTATATCCGAATATTACAAAAGGTTGTTTGGGGCGCCGGTCTCTTCTTCCTTTTCGATGGTGGAAACAAATAACAAAGATATGCCACAAATATCTCCTCTAGAAAATAGTATTCTAACATCGAATTTTACTGAAAAAGAGGTGTTAGACGTTATCTCACAAATGGAACATAATAGGGCTCCAGGACCAGATGGGTTTCCTACGGAGTTCTATCAAAGGTTTTGGGATGTCATCAAGAGTGACTTGATGGACATGTTTGCGCAGTTGCATTCTGGTGATCTCCAATTGTTTAAGCTAAACTTTGGGGTGATCACCTTATTACCCAAAAAAGAGGATGCGAGTAGAATCGAACAATATCGTCCAATTTGCCTACTGAATGTGAGTTTTAAAATCTTTACCAATGTAGGAACAAATAGGGTCACGTCCATGGCGCATAAAGTTATCCGACCCACACAGTCGGCGTTTCTTCCAGGAAAAAAGATGGATGGTGTCATTTTTAAAATAGATTTCAAAAAAGCCTATGATAAGGTCAATTGGGCTTTCCTCTAGCAGACTCTTCATATGAAAGGGTTCGCTCCGCAGTGGTGTGACTAGGTGGCAAGATTTGTTCAAGGAGGAAGTGTGGGTAGTCGGGTAAACGACGATATTGGTCATTATTTCCAGACATTGAAGGGGTTAAGACAAGGAGTTCCGCTATCCCCTTTGCTTTTTAACCTAGTTGCTGATATGTTGGCCATCCTAATTGCACGGGCTAAAGAGGACGGTCGGGTGGGGGGCCTTATACCGCACCTTGTGGATGGAGGTGTCTCCATTTTACAATACGCGGAAGACACTATTTTATTTCTTGAACATGACCTTGAGAAGGTTGTGAACATGAAATTAATATTGTCACTTTTCGAGCAACTGTCTGGATTAAAAACTAACTTCCATAAGAGAGAGATCTTCTATTTTGGGAAGGCCAAGGATTATCAGGAGGAGTACAAACATATCTTCGGGTGCGAGATAGGTGCGCTTCCTTTTAAATACCTTGGTATTCCGATCCACTATCGCAAGCTACTTAACAAAGAATGGAAACCGGTTGAGGATCAGTTTGAACGGAAATTGAGTTCTTGGATTGGCAAGATGCTCTCGTATGGAGATCGTCTTGTTCTCATCAACTCAGTTCTTACTAGCTTGCCTATGTTTTTATTATCCTTCTTTGAAGTGCCTAAAGGGGTACGCAAAAGGCTAGACGTTTATAGATCTCGTTTCTTTTGGAAGAGTGACCAATTGAAAAAGAAATACCGCCTAACCAAATGGAACATTATTTGTCGCCCCAAAGACCAAGGTGGGTTAGGGATCGAGGTCCTTGATATTAAAAATAAATGTTTACTTAGCAAGTGGTTATTTAAACTTTTAACAGAAGAAGGGGTTTGGCAAGAACTGTTATTCAATAAATATATGGCTGGGAAAACTCTTTCTCAAGTGGAGATAAAACCCAATGATTCACCTTTTTGGAAGGGGATCATGGGGGGTGAAACATGAGTTTTTTAAACATATATCGTTCACGCTTGGTAACGGTGAAGGTATAAGATTTTGGGAGGACACCTGGTTAGGAGATAACCCTTTATCAATTCAATATCCATCATTACAAAACATTGTGAGGTATAAAAATGTAGTGGTGGCGCATGTGTTAGCACATGCGCAACCTAATATTCAGTTTCGCCGATCCTTAGTGGGGGATAAGTGGAATGCTTGGCTTCATTTGGTAGAAAGACTAATGGTTGTTTCTTTATCAACGGAACCAGATTCTTATAGCTGGAAACTAACCTCGTCGGGAGTGTTTTCGGTTAAGTCTATGTACCTCCAACATATGAAAGATAATACGACATTTTCTAAACAATACTTATGGAAGCTAAAGGTGCCTCTAAAGATAAAGATTTTTATGTGGTTCCCCCATAGAAAGGAGATTCTAACCAACGTAATTTACTAAAGCGCCAATGGACTGGATGCAAGAAATGTGTCTTTTGTGGTTCCGATGAAACTATTGACCATCTTTTTATGTCATGCCCGTTAGCCCGTCAAGTTTGGAGATTGATTCACTTCACGTTTAATATTAATCCACTAGCTAGTGTTACTAATTTGTTTGGTAATTGGTTGTATGGAGTTGACAAAAACACAAAGGGACACATTTGTG
This sequence comes from Puccinellia tenuiflora, assembly GCA_012064385.1. Lineage (NCBI taxonomy): Eukaryota > Viridiplantae > Streptophyta > Magnoliopsida > Poales > Poaceae > Puccinellia > Puccinellia tenuiflora. The sequence continues at coordinate 6,514,373 of QRDG01000473.1, read as the reverse complement.
TAGGCCTGTGTGCCTTTTTGTGGGCAATTTGGAACTGTCGAAATGATGTTGTGTTTAACAATGCGAAAGCTGGACAATTTTTGCAGGTTATTCATCAGGCTACCCACTGGATACAAGCATGGGCGTATCTTCTGCCGGCCCACCAGCGAGGACGTTTGGCTACTGGATGCACACGGGTGATGACGGTCGGGCTATCTTCAACTGGGGTGGTTGGCGGCACATTAATCGACTACAACATGTGTAGTTGCTCTTTATTTTGCTGGTTGATCCGTGTATCCACCGTGTGTGATCCTTGAGCTGTAAACTTAAACTATACTCTGTACGCTCGAAACTATGCAATAAATGGCTGTGTGCATCATTTTGATGCAGAGGTCGGGGTTTCAAGCCCCTTTTCTAAAAAAAATAAGATACAACCTCCCTAATGCATGGTATCTTAAGGGTTGTATCTAAGTGTACTTGTATGTAATTGGGTTAGCAACTTTTTTTGCCTATGATCCCGTGCAAGCGTTGTACTGTATATATAAGATACGGCCACAATCTCTTACCTCATTAATACAGTGCCACATAAGCAAAAAAAATTAGGATACCGCTCTAAGGTTGATCACAATGGAGAGTAACTAAGACTAGTAACATGCATATGTTACTAGTCTTAGTTACTACCACCATAATGCAAAATAACATAAAGGGAGTACTAACATAAATGATCTTATTTATTAGCTATGGACTCATCTTGTCTAGGGAAGTGTGATGTTGCAGTAACTAGCTATGTTACTCTATTTGCCTCTCTCCTCATTAATTACCTGCCACATCATATTTTTTGCTTAGGTGGCATGCAAGTTACTAGCTAAGTTACTCCCACTGTGGGTAGCCTAAGATACTAGCATTACGGAAGGCCTAATAGAAGTGATCGTCTAAACCAATTAGCCTAACACATGCATATAGTCCCATAGGATAACATCAGGCCTTCCGTAATGCATTGTCTCTTAACGCGTTATCCTAGGCATTGGTGTATTATTAGGAACGACTATCCTAATGCATTGTATCTTAAGGGTTGTATCTAAGTGTATTTGTATTTAATGCTTTTTGGCTCATATTTGCATGTGATTGGGATAGGATATATTTTTGCCTATGATATCGTGTAAGAGCCGTATCTTAGATAAGATACAACAACAATCTCTTTCTTCATTAAATAAGGTGCCATGTAAGATTTTTACTGAGTTGGCATAGCTAAGATACGAGGTGACGTGTAGCATTACGGAAGGCCTCATACTTCTACCATCACTTTTCCTTAGAGCATCTCTAACATGTTCCCTATCCTATATCCACTTTTTGGAGTTATAGGGCACATGTTTTGGCTTTTTAGGGCACCAAAAAAAATTCTGCTTTACCAGCTGCCCTATAATAGGGCACCCACTCTCCAATAGCTGCCCTATTTTAGGGCATACATAGATAATTGAAACTAAATTTGAGACGAATTTAAGATAGTTCGACGACATTTTATACATGAACTTGAACAAATTGACCCAAATTTAAAAGTTCAACCTAAACTTCTACTACAACATGCTAAAAAGCGAACTAGGGGCCGAACTCCCTCATCAGTGCCTTCCAATCGACACTGGACTCGTCGTCGGAATCAAAATCCCATAATCCGGACTCGTCGGAGTCCTCGATGTTGATCACCGGAGCCGAGGGTCCAGCAGTTGTAGAAGGGTCGGCCTCCGTCTTCGGCTTCTTCGCGGCCCGGGTCGCGAAGAACTCCTCCTCCGCCTTCACGAGGTCGGGGTTCTCCGGCGAAGCTTCTCCATCGCCGCCTCGTCTGCCTGCGCGTCCCTCAGTTGGCGGCGTGCCTCCCGATCTTCATCCTCGATGGCGCCACCCGAGCCGCGGCCGGAGCCACCCGACTTGCGGCGAGACCACCACATGCGGTCGAAACGCGGCGAATCGCGGCGCGGCGGCGGTCGAATCGGCGGCGGGCGAATCGGGGCCGGAGCGGCGGCGGGGCGGCGAATCGCGGCGGTGGTGGGAGAATCGCGCGCGGGGCCGGTGGGGAAAGGGGAAAGTGAAACGTTGGTTGGCTGCGCGCGCGTGGAAAAGGAAAGGATAGGGCACGAGGCGTGCGGCCCTCTCTGCCCCATATTTGGGGCAGGGAGGAGCAAAATTTGGGGCAGCCTTATAATAGGGCACGTGATAGGGTAGCTGTTGGAGAGCCGTTTTTGTTGTTTCGTGCCCAATAAAACCGTTTTTAGGGCACCACTGCTAATATAGTGCAGCTGTTAGAGATGCTCTTAGTTGTTGTGTGATTACGATGACATGCACATGACTAGACACTGCTTCCGAAAGCGGGTGAAGTCTAGCTTTGGTCAAACCTTTGTAAAATCTAGCTTTGGTCAAACCTTTGTAAAATCTAGCTTTGGTCAACTGCTACAGTACATATCCCCTAATAAAAACTGCCACGCGTTGTATACGAGGAAATCACGGCTGCCGCTTCGGGAAAAAAATGGTGCCGCTACGATTCTTGTTCCTGGACCGGATTGGATCCTCAACGAATTTTCAATCAAACTGTAATTTCTAGTTTCCGGTATGCCGTTACGTCAGCACTACATTTGTTTTCTTTTTTTGGAAACCGAACGGCATACACCTTGTCCTCTTTTTCCTCCTCATTTCTTGTTTCAGAAATAAAAAAATAAGATTATGTTCCCCTTCAAGTAGGTTTGGGATATCGTCATGTGTTTGGAGATGGGAAAAATTGCGATGTCAAGTGAGGATCTCAAGTTATAAATGAACATATCGTTTTATATGAAACTGTCACATAATTCTAGCCATAACATTCCTTCGTAGCAAGTTGTCGACAACGAGAAAACTGAAGAATAAAAATTTCCATCTTAAAACTAGGAGATATATATGTGACTGGTCTCCAGCAGTACACGTTCAGCCACTACCAGTATACTATGTGTAGTTCACAGTTCAGCCATATATACGGCGAAACATTCTTTCCTTGCCTCAGCGCCACTTTTTTTTTTTTTTTTGGAATCTCTCGAACAGCTGCAACTTGCGAACACCACGAGAGTAGTTCGTAATTTTTTTCTAAATTTTGCTTTATGTCCATCTGTATTTGGCCCTCCTGGTTAACCGAAAACGTTCGGAAGGAGAACGACATCTGAATGCAGCCGGTCTATGACAAATACCAAAAGAAAATTTTAATGTAGCGGCTTCGGTCACAGGTATACTATTTCTCTGTTTTACTGTAGAGGACAATATATTAATGTCAAAAAGATATGAATGTGCGTCCGGCCTATGCAACAACTCAATACAAGAGCAAGTCAAAACATAGAAGATGCACATGACCAAATTATTAAAAGAGCAAAAAGAAAGGAAAACACTTGTAATCACCCGGGGATCTCACGATCCCGTCCTCCGCCTCCAGCTTGCGACACGCGTCCATCGCGGGGCCCATGCACACCCTTATCCCTTCCCAGCCACACGTCTCTTTCCATCCTCTCCTCTGTCTCGTATTTTCCCCGTTGCGACCATGGAGAACGAGAGCTCATGCCACCGCGCCGTCGCCACAGATACGCGTAGGAGCTCTCCGCCGCCTGCCGCCTGACCGCCACAGGCACCCACCGCGCCTCCCATACCTACGGCCGCCGCACTGATTTGCCGCGGGGCGACTGCCGAGGTGGTTGAGACATGGTTCTGGTCCGGCGCTGCGGTGGAGGCGAGCTGTTGCAGGGAGGCGGCGGAGCTGTCATGGGAGGGCGGAGGTGCTGATGAAGGAGAGCGGTGGTGCTCCCATGGGAGGGCTCCAGTGCTTCCAACGGAGGACGACGAGGATGGCGTGGTGATGCCAATGGAAACCGACGGTGCTTCCATGGGTGGCCGCCGGTGCCGCTGAAGGAAAGCGGCGGTGCTCCCATGGGAGGGTGCTGGTGCCGCCAAAGGATGGAGACGAAGACGACGCGGTGCTGCCGAAGGATCCCGGCGGTGCTCCCATGGGAGGCCGCCGGTGCTGCCGAAGGATGGAGACGAGGATGGCCCGATGCTGCCGAAGGAGCCTGACGGTGCCCCCATAGGAGGGTGTCGGTGCTGCCGAAGGAGAGCGGTCTGCTGAAGAAGGGCGCCATAGCTGCAAAATTTGACCACCGGTGCATCATACCAAGGAGATTTTTTGCTACCATCTTTTTTTGTTTTGCATCATAGATTTCATAGAAAGGAGATCGGTTTGCATCTTGGAAGGAAAATTTTGCTACCATACTATTTTCGGTTTGCATCATTGGAAGAAATAATTGCTACCATAATATTTTTGGTAGCAAAAATTTGGAAGGAAATTTTTGCTACCATACTATTTTCGGTTTACATCATTGGAAGGAATTTTGCTACCATACTATTTTCGGTTTGCATCATTGGAAGGAAATTTTTGCTACCACGGTATCTTTGTTTTGCATCATTGGAAGTGCAATTTTGCTACAATTGTATCTTCTGCATTACAGGAAGAAGAATTTTTCTACCACCGGTTTATTTATTTTGCATTATAAGAAGTAGAATTTTGCTATCACCGATTCTTAGTTTCGCATCACAGACGGGAGAAATTTGCTACCGCCGGTATTTAGTTTTGCATTCCAGGCAGAAAAAAATTGCTACAGTTTTGTGATTTGCATCATCTGCTCTTATCGTTCTTTCAATTTTTGCACCATATGTCCTATGCATTTTCCATGTTAAGTAGAATTTTTTGCTACAACACTTCTGTGGTTTTGCGCCACAGTAGTACAGCCTGGTCGATGTCTTGCTGGAGTTGCCGCCCAAAATCTCTTACTCCCATGTTGCCGTCTTGGTGGCGCAGTGCTGCCATTGCACGGCGGCGATGCTCCCGTCCTAGTAGCCGGGTGCTGCCGCACGGCCCATGGAACGGCGGCGATGTTGCCGCGGTGGTGCGGCCCTGCCAGGCATGAACGGCAGTGCTGAAATGGCATGGCGGTCCTGCTACCATGGTGGCATGTGCTTCTAGCCGCCGCCGGCGGCGCGGTGGTGCTATCGAAGAGTCTGGGCGACGCCTGACGCGGTCATCGATGCGTGAACCCTGCGCGGTGTCTGTGCGAGCACCTACGTGGAGATGAAAACACAAGAAATAGTCAAACATGTGCGGTATTGGGGAGACGGGGTCCACCACGTGGGATGGGAAAGCGACGTTTCGTGTTTTCTCTAACGGGAGAAGGGATGCGGGACTGTAGTATGATCAGACGGCCACGGAGCACTACATTGTACGGCTGTCCACTCGGGGGATCGGTGCGCGGGATCCCCCGGTGGACGCCTAGTCCTGTCCAAAAAGAAAAGGCACTGACACATTAGCAACGATAACAATCACCGTCCTCGACAACACATGTGTTACGATAAACGTTCTTGAAAAGCAACGGCTTCAAGAAGATAAGGCCTTCCCCTTTTTTGGATCCACACTAGATTTTTGGTTTTTACACTAGAGGCTGGTCTTTAAAATTTCGTGCAATGGTGCTCGGACCAAGTATTTTCACGTGGAATTCAGAACCCGTACTCAAATAGCACCACTAAACCTTGGTCTCCTAGCAATGTCACCTCCACTTGCCAAGTTTTCATCGTCCTTCATATCGTTGACAATGTCAAACTCAAACTTGCATTTAGTATATAATGTCACAGTTCAAAAATTCGATCATGCACGCATGTGCCATATGCCGAAGAAACCACATCAATGGAATATGCGCACCAAAGAGACTCGCAGGCACATCAGAGTCACGGTCCTCATGTGATCTTGCACACTACTAATAACCATGTATCCATAAATGTGTTGGCGTGTACCGACAACCACCATTGACGGATCTCAAAAGCATATCCCTTCTGTGATCTTCTAGCATCCACTGTTGATCCATTTCTCCCTCCTTGATACTCGCATAAATGTTGTTGAGATTTCTTAGGTGCTCCGAGTGACCACATTCACAAATTGGGAGGCAGTCTGGAACGGGATTCTACTTTGGATCAACACCTATATGGTAAGAATGCAAATAGTAGAATCCTAACTAATAGAATAGCAAAATCATGGATATCCATCTAGGCAATTTAGATTGCAAAAAAAATCATAAAATCGAATAATAGAATCGGTATTATAACTAGCTTGAGCATCTCGTCAGTTGTTGTATCCAGCAGATTAGATCACCATGAAACCATATGTCGCGGGCATAGATCTACCCACACTACCCTCTGGCCGCTTGCTCAAGTCAGCATCGTCACCATGGAGGATGAGTCTTCCGCTGTTGTCACTCACCACCACCATCGTGTGGCGTGTCGTGTTGACTGCCAGAGGCCCAAAATCTTGCGTTCACGTGATCCAACACACGTAATCTTTGTACCTCTCACGCTATCACCTGGAGAGGATATGCGGCAACCCCACAACACGGAGACGCCACCCGGGCCGTCATCGCTCCTCGAGCAGTATGTGGCCACCCCTAATAGCTTCAGGAGGCTACTCCAACGGAGAAACTTTTAAGCCACTGTTTGATGGTTGGGCCTGCCACCGCAGTAAGTAGGCCAACGATCAAGCTAAACTTTGTGGCTCTACATTTAGCACCTGGTGCATCCATGGGGTGAGAATCAGTGCCCCGAGATGCAAGATTAATACTTCAACTTTAATAAAGCCAACCTAACAGCTCGCCTAATAGCTAGCTTTATGATGATTCTAGGTGATATGATTTGAATATATATAGAGCCTGCAGCTGACTCTCCGGTTTCCCCCGGAGCAGACCGAGCTGGGTGACACAGACTGCAATGACGATGCCCCGAGAAGGAAACGACGTCAAAGACGTCGCCATCGCCCTCCATGGCCGAAGCCGGCGAGGCTTTCACCAGCAGTCGCACCACCCGACCCGTAGCTGACTGGATCACCGACAATGGAGCACCACCGCCCCTCGCTGCCCACTCCTCGCACCATCGGTTGATGCCGAAGATGGATCTAGGCGGGCGCCAAAAATCCGCAGTCGACGCCACCAAGCCGGCAACGGCCATGGATCTTGATGGGATCTAGATCCGCAGCACCGCCCCCTCCACATAACGCCGCCATGGGCCGTCGAAGGAAGAGATCGCCGCCACCGCCTCGACCGCGATCTCCGTCCCGGCCGCCGGCCGCAACCACGCGCCGCCCCAGCCTTGCATGGTCACCATCTGCCCCCCAACACCTTCGGCTCTGGGCCGCCTTGGACGAGGCCGCCGGCAGCGGCGGCGGAGTTCTGCTCGGGGACGTGGAGGTCCCTGTGAGAGATGCGAGGGGAGAGACTAACAGACACCTGACCCGTGGGGGTTTTATTTCAAAATTTTCAAAACTTGCAAACATGAATTTCAGAAAATATATATTGTGATCAACGGAGCTCTCCAGGCAGTACAAGATACTTATCTCCCACATTTGCTAGCCAATTGAACAACACAAGATGACAAGATGGACACGGTAGGACCGACGAGTCATTGTACATTGATCACCTCCGTCAATTAGCCAAATACATATAAGCCCTTAGGCTGACATCATGCTACTAGAGGCAACACATATTTGGTTCTAACTAGTACAAACGATGACATGCTCATGACAAGTCACTGCTTGCGCAAGCGGGAGACGTCGTGCTTTGGTCAAACCAGTGCCGTCGACTCCTTGGCAAAATGACACGCTACGAATCTTGTTCCTGGATTCCTCCCGGATCCTCTGACGAATTTCCAATCAAACTCTGATTGCTTTGTTTCTGGTGTTCTGCTATGTCAGCACTGTACGGCACATGGTTTCCGTAGCAGTTGTGAGAACCAGAAAAAACATGAGAAATTTCGGTCTCGAAGATAGAGAGAAAGATGGCGAAACATTCTTTTCTTGCCTCAACGCCAATCTAGTTTATTCGGAATCCCTAGAACAACTGCAGTTTGCAAACACCGTGAGAATAAGTGGTTCTTAAATTTTACTTTATGTTCAATTGTTCATGATGCCTCTGTTCATCTGTAATTGGCACACCTCGTTAACCGCTGGCTGAAATCCTTAGAAGGAGATCATCATCCGAATGTAGCCGGGCACAGACAAATAGCACAAGAGAGCTTTCAAGGTGGTGGCTGACGTCAGTGATATGTAGTATGACTCCGTTCTTTATCATTGGTGGTTGATGTAGTTGTTTGTTTTTTTCTTTTTTATTAATTCGGTTATGTGTATTTTTATGTCTTAACTAGTTTTTAATATCGTGTTGGTTGGTGGTGTTTAGGTGTACGTAGTTGATATCTTCTTGATATTAACATATTCTTTTAATCAAGAAAAAAATATAGTCAAAGCTGCTGCTTAAGTCAAATGGCAATCGCTACTAATCTTGTTCCTAGATTCCGCACCGGATTATCAACGAATTTTCAATCAAACTGTGATAGCTTTGTTTCTCCGTCATGTTTCATTGTCAGCACACTGTACGGCGCATGGTTTACACCATGCATGCCCCCTTTTTTCCTCCTCATTTCTTGCTTGAGATATTAAAAAAAAAAAAACACACCCACTTCGACTGGTTTCCGGATAGCGTGGATATCGTGGATTCGTGGTGTGTTTGAATTGGGGCAAAGTCTGCGATGTCGAGTCACGATCTTAAGTTATGAACCAAAATGTCCTCTTTGGGAAACTGTCACGTAACTCTCGCCACGACAGTCTTCAGTGCCAAGTTGTCCACAACCAGAAGAAGAAAAAAGAGAAATCTCCATCTCAAAGATAGGAGAGATATATATGGCTGGTCTGCAGAACACGTCCTACCCCTACCACTAACAGTACTCTGCATGTGTAGTTCACCATACAGCCATACCGGGAAGATCGACCAAAGATTATTTTCTTGCCTCAGCAACAACCTTGTGTATTTGGAATCCCTCGATCGAAGTACAGCTACAACTTGCAAGTACCATGAGAGTAAGAAATTCTTTTAATCTACCTTACGCCGATGATTGTTGATTGGTTCGCCTGTCTCTCTACGGAATCACCTGGTTAATTAACCGCTGGCCGAAATCCTTCAGAAGGAGATCATCATCCGGATGCAACCGGGCTCGGATAGACACCACAAGAGAGCTTTGAAGGTGGCCGCTGCGGTGAGCGGTATGTACGATCGACCGACCCCGTTCTTGATCGGTTCTTTCTCTCTGTCACCGGACCGGCCGAATGCATCCGGTGAACTAGGCTGCGTTTTGTTTTTCAGGAGTAGTGTCGATCACGGTGGCCGGCAGGGACAGCGACCTTCTGCACGTGATCGGCGACGGCGTGGACGAGAGCCTTCTGATCAAGAAGCTGAGGAGGGTGGTCGGGGAGGCCGAGATTGTGGACCTGCGGACGCTGGCCGCCGGCGCCTCGGGGTATCTGCCGGGCACGTCCAGGGACGTTGTCGCCGCACAGTCCGCCTCGTACCCGGTCTCAGCACCGTCGCCGCTAGGCAACCCCGGCGCCGCACGGTGGTCGGGAGATCACAGGCGAGCCGAAGCGACACGGTGGCCGGGAGAGCAGTACGGGCAAACCGAAGAGGGATACTACCCCCATGCTCCCAGCCCGTCCTACTACCACGCGTCGCCGATGGCTGGGGACGGCGGGTACGGGGGCAGCGCCTACGCGCGCGCGGCGGCGCGCAGCCACCCGGGGAACTACTCCCCGATGATCGAGCGGCACGGCTACCACGGGGCAGGGAGCTCGTATCGGCACGGCGGCGCCGGCAGAGAGCCCAAGTGCTGCTCGATACAGTAGCACGCGTTTCCATCGGTGTGCCAATTTTTGACGTTTCAAGCATTCCTCAGCCGTGAAATGTGGTGTTCTTTGGTTCATTCGTGCTTCTTCATTAAATCTTAATTTTAGTGCACAAGGTTTTCAACTATTTCCACTGTGAAATGTCGTGTTCATTGGTTCATTCTACTTCTTTTATTAAATTAAATTTAGAGCACAAGGTTGGTTAGCTCCGTGTACATTTTTACGGATTTAATATAGAATTTGTTTCGGTGTTCTGAAAGGAAATGAACATCCTAATTTTGCATTTCGAAAGAAAAAAACTACTTCCCCCTAAACTACTGATCCGATTGACCTATTTTTCTTCTAAACATTGTATGGGGCTCACTTTACCTCCTAAACTATCATACCTCATAGCACTTTAGCACGTTGCCATTTTCTACAGCGCATGAGTCGCTTTAAAGAATTTTAGAGCATTCAAATCCCTTTCTTATGTACGAGTAGTCCGTGGCTTGAATCTGTCATAATCTTTCGTCTGGAGATGTGACAATTTACGACATGTGCGGAAAAAGTACTCTCTCCGATCTATAAAAAGTGTCGCCCACTTATTACAAAGTTTGTACTAACTTAGTATAAATGAGCGACACTTTTTATAGATAGGAGTGAGTAACACGCTACTCTTATTTGTGCAAGGGTCGCAAATTCTCATGTTATGTAAAAAAGAAAACGCATCCACTTCACCTAGTAACTTACATGTATTAAGACTTTATAACCTTCTAGCGTGATTGCATCCTTTAAAAAACCAATCGAGGGTAAAGTACTCGACCTGAGATATGATACTTAAGGGTTACCTGATTAAGTTTGAGGTATGTGTGTGTGTGGAGTGAGCGAAATCAACGGTTTATGGAGAAAAGTGGATATTCTACCAAGGGATTTCGAATGCACATGTGTTCTCGCAGTATGTGATCAAGATCAACACAGGCGCTTCATGGCGATTGGCCATTATGTCGCCATAAGTCAAGTTAAACCAAATTGAATTATTTGTGCATGTTTTCTCGATTTAAGCTAGAGAAAAGTCAAACTATCTAAGCTATGGGATGCTGTTACGTTTCGTTGCCGAGTCAACAGAGTCAATTTAATTTGTCCTGGGACAAGAGAAGTCAATATTTGTCCCTAGGCAGGAAAAGATAATTCATCACCCTATCCATCCGAGAGGATTGCATCCCCATACTACACTGCCCGGTGCCAATGCATGGAGATTACCACTTCGAGACATGATCCGATGGAAATTCACTAGTGATGGTTCATACTCCTCCAAATCGGTCTACATGATGTAATTTGAAGGCATCATCTTCACCTCCCTTGATGTTTCGGTTTGGAGGACTTGGGCACCTCCCAAATGCAAAAAAAAGTGCTTGGTCGGTGATGCAAAATAGGATTTGGGTGGCGGATCGTCTCCAATGTAGGGTTGGCAAAATTATAGGAATTGCCCCTTTCGCAACCGAGTACAAGAATCGACGGGGCACCTACTCTACAAATGTCGCTTCTCCATGAGGATTTAGAAGGTGATCCTTTCTTGGTGCGGTTGCAACGACATCATACCGGCACATTGGGCCAATGAAGCATCCGTCAATGAGTGATGGACAAAATTGCGCTTGGCCATGGGGTCTCTATGTCCTTCTTCAACATCCTTATTTCATAGGAGATTTGGAAGGAGCGCAATGTAAGGGTTTTTCGGCATGTCACTTCGCCGGCGACCTATGTCATCTCTAAGATTAAAGAGGAGGCGAGAGCATGTTGCTTGGCCAGGACCAAATATTTGAGTAATGTAAGTTCGGAAGAGTAATCTACTATGTGAAGTTCTAGGGCTTGTCTTAGCCAACTTTATCTAAAACCTCTTCTTAATTAATGAAAATGACAAATATTTGGCCTCGTTTAAAAAAAAGGTTTCAGACATTTTCCCAATATCTTTTTTTTTGTTAAAACATGGGGGCATTACTTGCAAAAAGCACTCCGTCGCAACAAAACAAATCATTGATTGGTCTAAAGCCGAGATTTTACTGAGCGAGCCTGACCTGCAACGAAAAATGAAGCTAGAGGGTTTTTCTTTAAAAAAATGAAGCTCGAGGAACACGGGACACTTGAAGACAAACGGAGCCTGATCGAGGGGGCTACAAGCCCACGCAGCCTTGCGGACTTTATGCATGTTTTCGAAATGTAGCATTTTCCAATGATTCTCTCGACGTCAAACTAAATCATGTAGAATTATTGCGTTCTAAAGTGTCTCGAAGGTCATAACTTCTAGAGACGATACAGTCTCGTCTCTCTACCATCTTATCAGCTGGTCAAGCAATCAAACAAGTGAACGGAATTTAAGAGAAGGCAAGAACGAGAAAAGTAAGACAGTATATACTAGATGCGAGAGAGACACCGTATTTATACTAGCTTTTCTACCGAGCTTGATCGACATCTTGCAAAGAAAAGACCAAAATTGACATTTCACTGTCTAATCTTGTCCCTCTGGACCACGAAATATAGTGGTCTAACTTCCCGTGCGCTATCATTGTGTGAATAAATATTAAATCTACACCTCTCTTCACATACATGAACCTTTAGAAACATTTTTTTTTTCAAAATAGAGGGACCAAACCCATAAAATTCCCTCAGGCTGCGTTGCCCTCGGGGCTGCCGACGAATCCTATATACCGCAGACGCTGCATCGCGCCGCGTACCCCCTCCGCAGCTAGTGGTCCGGTCCAGTAAAATCTTCATCGGTTAGTTTTTATTTTTTGTTCATTTTTTCTTTTCTTATTCCTTTTGTTTTTTCTTTTTGTTTCTTTTTCCGTTTACTAATTTTATCCTTTTTGTTTTGTATTTTTTTAGTTTTATCTTAAATAAATGTTTATGTTGTGGAAAAATATTAATAGTTTTTCCTTAATTAAATAACATTCTTACTGAAATTTTTCAATAACATAAAAAATTATATTTAAAAAATCGTTTAAATAACATAACTTCTCATGTTTTTAATCGTTCAAATGAGATAAATGTTCTTATTGAAAAATCATTCAAATAACATAAAGTTCATATTTGAAAAAATCGTTCAAATAACATAATTGTTCATGTTTTGGAAATTGTTCAAATAAGATAAATGTTCTTCATATTTAAAAAATCAATCAAATAAATATATTTTATTTTACATATTTATATATTTTTGTTTTATTACAACGTTTTTGGGTTATTTTTCCAAAAATATAAACACATTTTCTTGTTAGTATAAAAACAGAAAAGAAAACGAAAAACATAAAATAAAATAAAATAAAAACACGCCGAGGATGCACCCGCAAGGCCGAGAATCTCTGACGAGCGCGGCTCGTTTGCACGGCCTTTTTCCCGCAAGGCAGAGAATCTCCGACGGGCGCGGCTCGTTCACACGGTTGTTTTCCCCGGATTGGATCGGGAGGTTGAGGAAAAGAGAGGAGAGAAGAAGAAGAGATGTGTGCGCGAACTGTTTTCTCTGACTTGGTGGTGACAGCTTTTGGTAAATACATCGAACTCCACCTTTCCAACTTCAAGGATCTCCGAGAACCCACGCATTTTGTACTACATTTGGCCTCAAATCCGTGGAGCTGGACCGTTCGGTGCGGCTCCGCCCGCGGATTTCGTGGAGTACGAAGGTGGTGGGTTGTCGAACACGCCCTAATAGCAACTCTAGTATGTATTCAAAATGACTCGTACCTCATTTTTCATAGCGTCAACGGGATTTGTCGATTAAGAAAAATATGTTAGCCTATCAATGCCCCACTCGCGGATCAAGACGACGCACTTCTAACCGCTCATTCACAAGATCGTTGCCGCTTGACCAGGATGATGTGGGAAAAGACTTCACGATGAGTGTTAGAGTGGTATTATATCGTTGTGTTCTCCTAGATGGTGATCTAGCACCTAGTGTTATTCAAGCTACTAAAATGGGTTTTGCAGCGAATCGAAAAAACCAAAAAAGATACACTTGGATGAAGCAGGGCAAAACCTCACTCCTTGTTCAACTTGAGCTATGTTTGCGGAGCGAAGGAGTTTGGGGGACTTAGGGTGCTCCAAAGTGGCGGAGCTATGTATAACTCGGGGGGTGGGGGGCGTGCCCGAAAAAAGTTACCTAAAAACTAGTACTTTTGGCATGTTTGCCTCCAAAATTCGTTGTATTTGGCATGTTTGCCCCCAGAACACTAGACCGGCCAAGATGTATGTTCAGCCCATCCCCCCCCCCCCCCCCCCCAGCCATTCGGCCCAACCTCCACCACTGGTGCTCCATATGGAAAGTTCGACTGCGCCATCCGTCTTAGATGCCATTGTATGCATGGATTTGTCCAACGCGAGTTGACATGGCTTGGATCTTCTTTGCACTTCTGCGGCAATGGAGCCCTTTTGTGCTTCCACTATAATTTCGCATGGCGAAGAAGCCTCATGTCTCTTCGATTGTTGTCTTCCAAGAGGTTCCCTAAGGTAGCCGTTCCTGACACTTTTCCCCATCGCCATCGCCACGCGAAAGGGACGTACGGTTCAGACTCCATCTTAGAATTGAACATTTTCCTTCGTCAACCTCTCATCACCGGAATAGATGTCGCAATTATTGATGTTGTTGTCGCGCTTGCACGAGGTGGAGCTACATCCCCTGTTGGACATCATTTGGTTGAGAGGGACCACTTAAAGGCCTATGCCGCAGCATCTACTTACCATCGCGACCTCGCCGACTTCTTTGCGTCGTTCCAAACGGCCAAGTACTGGAAGGCTGATGGCGAGCCAAAAATTTCGCTTCTATGTTTGGTTGGAACTTCACGGTAAGGTGCTTATGACAACCAACTTGGCCATCCGAGGATGGTTGCAAGACTCCACTTGCAATGTCTAGATGCTCCTGGAGACGTTCCAACATCTCTCTCTAATTGGATGATAGAGTGTTTGACTTTTCCACAAAACGAAAATTATACTATCTTTTTGCCTAGGTAGTTGTGGGTAACTCTCTTACGATAATCTTAATATAAGAGGTCTAAGGGAAACTCCAAGGGCACCACCCCTTTCCATCCCATTTGTCTGTTTGTGTTCGCATGCCAAAAAGCACGCCCAACGGGCTCCGCAAACGAATAGTCCACGCCTCCCCCTCGACCACCTGCCAGCGACACGTTGCCTCCATATCAAGAACTTTTTAATGCGGCCGCTCGATCCCACCACTACTCACCCAATTCTCTCACTCCACTTTTGTTGTATCGGCTCTCTACGTCACCTTGCCTCTAACTCGCGTCGTCTAGCCATTGCCCCCGCCGACACCTGCCTTCTCTTCGCTCTGGACAGGGGCACTAATGGACACGCGGAGGGAGCAGGCGAAGCATGTCGTTTGTAATGGACAGAAAAACACCACTACTTCGCCTCTTTGTTGGACCGCCGACGTGAACACAGTGGTCTCTGGCCAGGACCAGGAACCAATTCGAATTTGGATCTTGACATGTCGGTTGTTTTTAACCATAGGCATCTCGCCAGGAAGTTGGTGGGCTCATCATGAATTATGTCGGGGTGGCTGGTGGTTTCATCGTGTAGATCAAGCCCACCCGCATCCGTCGATATGCCTCACCGTTCGGAAGAACGACGCTGAGGCGGGCTCATCCCACTCCGCTCCGCCTACGCCTCTCGCACCTGCGGATGCGCCTGACGAACCTCGACCTTGGCTAACGTTGACGTAGGCGCGCGACTACGCGCACAACAACTGGTAGGTGTCGCCCGAATATCTGCTCACACGCGGCTGGCACGAAACTTCATTAGAGTTCCGGTGGTGCCGTGATACGTCTCAAACAGTATCTATAATTTTTGAGTGATCCATGCTAGTTTTGTGATATTGTCACATGTTTTTACTGTCATTTATATCATTTTTATGCATTTTGTCGGACTAACCTATTGACAAGATGCTAAGTGTCAGTTCCTGTTTTTGCTGTCTTTTTGTTTCAAAATTTACTTCTGAAATATTCTCGGAATTGGACGAAAATTTACGAGGAATTTTTACTCGACGGAAGGCACCAGGACACCAAAGGGAAGCCCTGGGGGCCATCCACAGGCCAGGGGCGGCCTGCTGCCGCGACCTGGGGGCTACCCGCGGGTGGGTCCCACTCCTACCCGTGGGGCACCTCCTCGGCGCCCTCCGACGCCTATAAATTGCTATCAGACCTAAAAACATCGAGGCGGCCATTATTTTCCAGAAACTCGACCCCGACACGCCGTCACCAAAAACCCTAGTTCGGGGTCCAATCTGAAGCTGATCCCGGCACTCTGCCGGAGGGGAGATCGATCCCGGAGGGCTCTTCATCGTCATGCCTTCCTCCGGGATGATTTGTGAGTAGTCTCACCTTGGACTATGCATGGGTCCATGGCAGTAGCTAGTTGGTAGTCTCTCTCTCTTGTGCTTCATGTCTTATGATCTTGTGAGCTGCCTAACATGATCAAGATCGATTATTGTAATCCTATGTGATGTGTTTGCTGGGATCCGATGGATTATGAAGTTATGTTCAGATTGTGCATGATTCTTATATGAGTAATTTATGTTCTTGCATGCTCTCCGATGTGCGTAGTTACTTTGGCCAAGTGATTGTGTGTATCCCCAAGAGAGGGTATTTATGCTAGATAGTGGGTTCATGCCCCCTTTTGTTCCTGGGCACGAGTGACAGAAACATCTAAGGGCGAGGGTGTGTTTTTGCTACTAAGGGTAAAACAGCGGTGTTAATGTCTCTTTTGATATTAGTATTGCTTACTTCATGCACTTTACTTAATACAATTATCTGTTACTTGCAACTTAATACCGTTGGGTGACAGGCTGGATAGCG
Organism: Puccinellia tenuiflora; assembly: GCA_012064385.1. Classification (NCBI taxonomy): domain Eukaryota; kingdom Viridiplantae; phylum Streptophyta; class Magnoliopsida; order Poales; family Poaceae; genus Puccinellia; species Puccinellia tenuiflora. The sequence goes on along the minus strand of QRDG01000473.1, from coordinate 6,497,798 downwards.
ATCCCACGGTGGACTTTTTAGACAAAGACGCAGTTGGACTCAATGGTCTTTGTTCCTTGTCGTGATGCCTCCGTAAATATTATCATATCCTTTTTTTCATAGCTAAATTGGGTTTGTGTCATGATCTTGTCAATTGCCTAGCTGTAATTCGTTCACCCATCACATGCATATTTTATTTACTTGAGAGACTCCACTAGTGAACCCATGGCCCCCGGTCCATCTTTTTACATTGTTTACAACCTCATTTACTTGCTTTTAATCATCATTACTCCTCTGGTCACTTTTCATATTTCATCATACAATTAACCGCTTTGTTTTCTGCGAGACCGGAAAGATTGACAACCTTTCCGCCGTTGGGGGCAAAGTATTTTGGTTGAGTGTGTGCAGGTCCACGTCTGTTGAAAGTCAAACGCCAGAGATCTTTAACATTCACCTCGTTGTTCATTTCAAAGTCCTACTGGTTCGATAAACCTCGGTTCGTTAAACGAGGGAAAACTGCTACTAGCTGCAATTCCGCCTTCGCTTGGGGCACCACCCAACTTATTTTAATACAGCAGCAAGCTCTTTTCTGGCGCCGTTGCCGGGGACTTTGGAGCTACAGCAAGGGGAGTCTCATACTCTCAATCTCTTTACTTTGTTTTTGTCTTGCTTGCTTTATATCTCGTTTAGTTTATTTTCCTGTTTCAAAATTTTAAAACCCAAAAAAAAAAATTAGTGTAGTCTTTATTCCCGTCTTGTTATTTTATCTTATCGTTATGTCTTCTACTGAAAACACCAAGTTGTGTGACTTTACTAGCACTAATAAAAATGATTTTAGATGCTCTCCAATTGCTCCACCCGCTACTAAAGCGGACTCTAATGAAATTAAACCTGCCTTGCTAAATCTTGTTATGAAAGAGCAATTTTCTGGTGCTAGTACTGATGATGCCGCCTCTTATTTAAATAACTTTGTTGAGTTATGTGATATGCAAAAGTATAAATAGGTAGAAAGTGACATCATAAAAACTGAAACTTTTCCCTTTCTCTTTGAGAAGGAGAGCAAAAGAATGGTTATTGTTTTTGCCTAAAAATAGCATTGATTCTTGGATTAAATGCAAAGACGCTTTTATTGGAAAATATTATCCACCTACTAAAATCATACAACAAAGGAGTAACATTATGAACTTTAGACAATTTGATAATGAACATGTTGCTCAAGCGTGGGAGAGAATGAAATCTATGGCTAAGAATTGTCTCATGCATGGATTAACTATGTGGATGGTTATCTAAACTTTTTATGCAGGTTTGAATTTTTCTTCAAGGAACCTTTTGGACTCGGCCGCGGGAGGCACCTTCATGTCCACAACATTAGGTGCAGAAACTAAACTCTTGGATGAGATGATGACAAATTATTCACAATGCACACCGAACGAGCTCCAAGTGGTAAGAAGGTAAATCCTGTCGAGGAAATCTCCTCTTTGAGTGAAAAGGTTGATATGATTATGTCTATGCTTGCTACCAATCATTCCAATATTGATCCTAATAATGTTCCACTTGCTTCATTAATTTCCCAAGAAAAGGATCAAGTTGATGTTAATTTTCTTAATAGAAACAACTTCAACAATAATGCTTATCGAAATAATTTTGGTAGTAACAACTATAAGCCTTATCCTCCCAATAATGGAAACTTTTATGGTAATTCCTATTGATGGGGGGATACTTTATAGGTAGGCCCATGGACCCGGAAAGTAGACCCGCCAAGACCAAGAAGGCCAACGCCGAGTCACGAGACAAGTCGCATGGGCTGGGCTGGAGACAAGCCGACCAAGGCCCGTGTGGAGAAAGAGGCTCGTCCAAAGAAGGAGTCCAAGTACAACCCGGAGTCTAACTTGGAAGACCAAGGCGTAGAGTAGGACTCCGTGTTCTAGTATGACTCGGTATAGCCTGTAAGTCCAGAGACCCGGCAGCCTTTATAAGCAGGGTCCTGGACCTTAGATCAATGAGTTCCAAGAGATAAGCTTCAACCAGTAGAGAGAAACCCTAGCCACCAGAGAGAAGTCACCGGCTCCTAAGTTGTGGGAGCCGGGTCCTTGTAATCGAGATATAATCAAGAGCAATAACATAGAAGCAGGAAGTAGGTCTTTACCTCGAATCAGAGGGGCCGAACCTGGGTAAATCCTTGTTCCTTGGCGAGATTAACCGTTCCAACGTACTTCAGTCATCAATGGCCCCGGAACTCATCTTCCCTGAGGAAGAACTTGCCGTGACAACCCCACGACAGTTGGCGCCCACCGTGGGGCCTATGGTGACGAAAGGAGTTGAGATCGTTGGAGCTGCTCGTCGGGCTATGGAGAAACTCGCCATCGGGCGGGTCTACACGGATGAGCATGGAGAGACCAAGATCGATGACTCAGGCTGGACTTCGGAGATGAACGAAGTCGACGAAGGCTACCAGCTTGTCTTTGGAGGAATCAACGTGTTCGTCGGGATGGTTTGCGCGTCGGGTCTTCGCGTGAACTCGGCGGAGTCAGTACCAGAACCAACCGTTGTCGTCGAGTCCGACGGCGAGGAGTCGGTTGGAACTTCAGAGGTTGGCATCATCGCCGAGTCTGAGGAACCCCTAGCTGAGGAACCAGAGATGCTTCAAGAGTCAGATTCAGATTATGATGCAGATTCAGAGTCCATCCTACCCTTGTTTGAAGATCGGCTTGGGTATGGGATAGAGGAAGAGGATTATGAGGAGTCGCCAGTACGCGCTCGTGTTGTAGGAGTCTACATGTCTGGAAACACTGGGAATCAGTTTGACCTGACTCTATTGACAAAGGAAATTAATGCAAGTAATGCTGCAGAAAGGGCGGCTGAGTTAACCAATGCTCGTACTGCGTGGAGAGGCAGCTAGCTGATATCACAGAAGCAAATCGTAGATTGGCCGAAGAGCGGGCCCGAGTCCAGGATGAAGCTCAAGTTGTGCGGAGGCGCCGCGAGGAGCTTACTTCAATTCAACACCGCAGAGCTAGGAGTCGCTTGCATGATGGAGTCCACATCAATCCAACCAATTTATTCATCACACCTAATGGTCCAGGCAGAGGAGCCGGACTAGGAGGCTCAGCGGCAGCAGGAGGCGCCGCAGGAGGAGCCGGAGGAGCACCACCACCACCACCACCACCCCCAGAAGGATCGGGAGGCAGCCGTACCAACGGACCACCGCCTGAAGGAGGAGTCGGAGGAAGAGCATCTGGTGGCTTAGGGTCTCAGCCTAACAGATTTCATACTCCAGAGGGGCATTACTCTAATCCCATGGACAACGTTCACGCGGCGACTCTGAGATTGGAGAATATTGTGGTACCAGAGGGACCAGCAGGACAGGAGACTCGTGAGGCTATCGAGCTACTGAAGACAGCTTTAACTCAGCAAGCTTTGTATCCAACTTTTCCAGATGCAAGTAGGCTACACTCAACACCCTTTAACTCAGGTACGAGGAGTCGGCACGGTGAGTCCAACCCGGCCAACTCTACGAGTGTAAGGCGTCGTGAGCTAGTGAGGAATCGTGCAAACATGCCAACTACTTCACAGGCTCAGCTAGTGGTTGATGAAGCAAGGCAACGACGAGAAAGAGAAGCAGCAAGAGCTCGGGAGGCAGAGAGGGACAGAGCGTTAGTGGGTGCAGCAAACCCGCCTCAGCCAACCCGGGTGCATGAGGAGGTGACTTCTCCTGGTGCTTCCCCAGCATTAACAGGACCAGAGTGTTTGTCTGATGCCATCAGATCCGAGTCCTTCCCCAGCAGTTTCAAGGAGCCGCGCAAGGTTCCAAACTATGAGCCCAATATGGACCCGACCTCTTGGTTAGGTACATATGAGATGGCAATGAGTATTCGCAATGCCACAGGTAATCAGTGTGCCAAGTTCATGTATCTTATGATGGAGGGAGCAGCCAAGGTTTGGATGCGCAACTTGCCTCCTAGGTCAATCAACTCTTGGGAGCAATTGAAGGCAGCTTTTATTCAGAACTTCCAGGGCACATGCAAAAAACTCAGCACCATCGAGGACCTAGAGCGGTGTGTCCAGAGGAAGGGCGAGTCAGCAAGGCACTGGATGAAGCGAGTCTCAGAGATCATTAACTCCTCACAAGGACTCCCACCAGTTTCAGTGTTAATGGCGATGGAGAGAAATTGCAGTTACAATCCCTTGAGTTGGAAGCTAGGTCGTATGAAGGAGAGCCTGAATCAAGGTATTCCCCTTACGATTGGTGAGATCATGGCAGGTGCTAATAAGCACGCTGCCACAGACAAAACAAAGGATCAGGAGGAAGGGACCAAAGGACAAGGTGGCAATGGCCAGAATCAGAACCAGAATCAAAACCAGAATCAAGGTGGTGGCAAGAGGCCGTATGGAGACAACTCTGACCTAGTGGCCAACACAAACACTGGAGTCAGACGCAAGGACAATAATTCTGGTGGATACCAAGGCCGTACTCCAAGCACAGAGGAGGTCTTGAGAATTCCATGCCCTAAACACGCCAAGAACGGTAGATGCGGTCATACCTTGGGACAGTGCGTAGATTTGCAACGCGCCAGGTTCCAAGGGACAGGAGGAAGGGTAACAACAATGGTGGTTATAGAGGAAACAATGGAGTCGGAGGACCCGGCAATAACGGTGGAGGAGCCAGCAATAACCCAAACCAACCTCAAGGAGGAGGTAACCAGCAGGGCGGGTTCCAGCAGAACCCGAAGCAACTCAATGATGGCAATGGTCAGTATATGTCACAACTCGGCAGCTAACCCGAGTCGTGGCAGCTACCATGTCTTCACAACTAGTACGTCCAAGCGTTCCAAGAAGTTGAAAGTTAGAGCAGTTAATGCAGTAGAGCCGGCCCTTCCACAGTGGCTCAGGTGGTCAGAGCAAACCATCACATGGAGTCGGGCAGATCATCCTCCAGAGTCGACGAGCCAGGGCAGCTAGACTTGGTAGTAGCACCTCAAGTTGGGGCTATACATTGAACAAAGTGCTTATGGATGGTGGAAGCAGTATCAAACATCTTATATTATGACACATTCAAGAGGATGCAGCTGCAAGATAGACAGCTAATTCCAACAGAGACAGTGTTCCATGGGATAGTACCAGGGAAGTCGGCCAAACCCATTGGTAAGATTTATCTTGAGGTTGCTTTTGGCACAGTGGAGAATTTTCGTTCAGAGATTATGCCTTTTGAGGTAGTGGATCTTAAGAGCCCATATCATGCTCTTTTGGTCGACCTGCATATTTTAAGTTTAAGGCCAGGCCATGCTACGTTTACTTGAAGCTCAAGATGCCAGGTCCAGCAGGAGTCATTACAGTTAATGGCAGCAGACAGATGGCATTAGAGTGTGAGTTAGGTGATGCAGCTATGGCCGAGACAGCTTGTGCTCAAGAGGAGCTGAAGTTTTACAAGGCAAACGTGGACCCGGAGGACAACTCGGTCCTTAAGAAACCGGCCACAGAGGAGAAGATGAAATTCAAGTCAGCTCAGGACACAAAGCAAGTCGACTTTACCCCTGGTGATTCTTCCAAGCAGTTCACNAAAACCAACCTCAAGGAGGAGGTAACCACAGGGCGGGTTCCAGCAGAACCCGAAGCAGCTCCATGATGGCAATGGGCAATATTCTGTCACAACTCGGCCACAGAACCCGAGTCGTGGCATTACCATGTCTTCACAACAAGCACACCAACTCCAAACGTTCCAAGAAGTTAAAGTTAGAGCTGTTAATGCAGTAGACCCGGCGCTTCCACAGTGGCTCAGGTGGTCAGAGCAAACCATCACATGGAGTCGGGCAGATCATCCACCAAGAGTCGACGACCCAGGGCAGCTAGCCTTGTGGTGGCACCTCAAGTTGGGGGCTATACATTGAACAAAGTGCTTATGGATGGTGGAAGCAGTATCAACATCTTATATTATGACACATTCAAGAGGATGCAGCTGCAAGATAGACAGCTAATTCCAACAGAGACAGTGTTCCATGGGATAGTACCAGGGAAGTCGGCCAAACCCATTGGTAAGATTTACCTTGAGGTTGCTTTTGGCACAGTGGAGAATTTTCGTTCAGAGATTATGCCTTTTGAGGTAGTGATCTTAAGAGTCCATATCATGCCCTCTTTGGTCGACCTGCATACTTTAAGTTTATGGCCAGACCATGCTATGTTTACTTGAAGCTCAAGATGCCAGGTCCAGCAGGAGTCATTACAGTTAATGGCAGCAGACAGATGGCATTGGAGTGTGAGTTAGGTGATGCAGCTATGGCTGAGACAGCTTGTGCTCAAGAGGAGCTAAAGTTTTACAAGGCAAACGTGGACCTGGAGGACAACTCGGTCCTTAAGAAGCGGCCACAGAGGAGAAGATGAAATTCAAGTCAGCTCAGGACACAAAGCAAGTCGACTTTACCCCTGGGTCTGCGCAAGTTTTCATGATGACAGGAGGAAAGCTATAGGAGAAGAGGTGGCTCGGCTCCTCGCAAACCGAGTTCATCAAGGAGGTCTTCACCCAGAGTGGGTGGCCAATCCAGTGTTAGTACCAAACAAAACAGGAGAGTTGCGTATGTGCATTGACTTCACGGGCCTAAACAAGCATTGCCCTAAGGACCCGTTTGCACTACCCTCGCCATAGACCAGATCATCGACTCCACAAGCGGGGTCAGAGTTGCTTTGTTTCTTGGATGCCTATTCAGGGTACCATCAGATCAGACTCAACATAGAGGATGAGCTGAAGACGTCCTTCATTACGCCCTTTGGAGCATTTTGCTACACAACAATGCCCTTTGGACTCAAGAACGCAGGAGCTACATATCAGAGATGTATCCAAAACTGTTTCAAAAAACAGATTGGAAGGAATATTCATGCTTATGTGGATGATGTAGTGGTCAAGTCTCAGAAAGCCGACTCTCTGATAGCAGATCTGACAGAAACCTTTGAGAACCTACGCAAGTACAAGATGAAGCTCAACCCGACCAAGAGTGTTTTCGGAGTCCCTGCGGGCAAACTCCTAGGCTTCATCGTTTCAGAGCGAGGCATTGAGGCAAATCCAGAGAAAATCAAGGCTATCCATAACTTGCAGAAGCCGACTTGTCTGAAGGACGTTCAAAAGCTCACTGGATGTGTGGCAGCTCTAAGCAGGTTTATTTCAAGACTCGGGGAGAAGGCGGGTGCTCTCTACCGACTCCTGAAGAAGTCAGATAAAATCCTATGGGATGAAGAAGCCGACCGTGCTTTTGAGGAGTTGAAGAAAACTTTGTCAACAGCTCCGGTGCTTGCAGCTCCTACAGATAAGGAGCCCATGCTATTATATGTAGCTGCCAACGAGAGAGTTGTCAGTGCAGTAGTATTCGTGGAACGTGCAGAGGAAGGAAAGGAGTATCCAGTATAGAGACCTATCTACTACATCAGTGAAGTTCTCACAGAGTCAAAGCAAAGGTACCCACAGTGGCAGAAGCTGGTCTATGGAGTTTTTCTTGCAAGTAGGAAGCTCAAGCATTATTTCCAAGAGCATCCAATTAAGGTGGTGAGTTCAGCACCGCTGGCAGATATTATACGCAATAGAGAGGCAACAGGGCGAGTCGCCAAGTGGGCAATTGAGTTGGGTCCTTATCATATCACATATGAGCCGAGGACAGCGATCAAATCTCAAGCTTTGGTTGATTTTGTCAATGATTGGACAGATTTTACATCTTCACCAAGTACCCCCTTGCACCAAGTATTGGACAATGCACTTTGACGGGTCCAGACAGTTAGAGGCTCAGGAGCCGGTGTGGTGTTAACATCACCTAAGGGAGATAAGCTAGAATATGTCCTTCAGTTACACTTTGATTGTACCAACAACATGGCAGAGTATGAGGCTTTGCTACATGGCCTGCGTTTGGCCAAGGAGATGAACATCAAGCGTATCAGGTGCTTTGGAGATTCGGATCTCGTAGCTTAGCAAGTGTCTGGAACTTGGGACTCGAAGGATGCAAATATGGCGGCTTATAGAAGAGCAGTCGAACAGATAGCCGGGTTCTTTTCTGGTTATCAAGTGGAGCATATTGACAGGCGCAAGAACGAGGCTGCTGATGCGTTATCACGACTCGGCTCTCATCGAGAGAAAGTACCACCAAATGTGTTCTTGGATGAACTCCATCATCCTTCAGTCAAATTACCCTCAGAGGAGGAGTTAGCCTTTCCAGACCCAGAGTCGGTGTTGGTAGCAGCAACACGAGCAATCCCAATGTGGACAGAGCCATACCTAGCATATCTCCTGCGGGGTGAACTCCCAAAGGATGAAGTCAAGCGAAAGCAACAGGCGATGCAAGTCCTACACAGTCATTAATGGCGAGTTGTACAGAGGAAGCGTTACTGGAGTCTACCAGAGATGTGTGTCTCCAGAAGAGGGCAAGCAAATATTGCAAGAGATTCATGCAGGTGATTGTGGTCATCATGCATCCACTAGATCCTTGGTGTCAAAAGCTTTCAGACACGGGTTCTTTTGGTTAACAGCACACTTGGACGCAGAGAGGATAGTTCGAGTCTGTGATGGATGTCAAAGGTACGCAAGGCAAGACCACGTGCCAGCTCAAGAACTCAGAACCATCCCTATCACTTGGCCATTTGCAGTTTGGGGACTCGACATGGTGGGCCCTTTCTCAAAGTCGCCTTGTCAGAAGACCCATCTGCTAGTAGCAGTTGACAAGTTCACCAAATGGGTGGAAGTGGAACCCGTCAGCAGAGTCGACGGTGCATCAGCTGTGAGATTCTTCAAAAAGATAGCAACGCGTTTTGGGTATCCTCACAGTATCATTACAGACAATGGTACCAACTTATCAGTTGGAGAGATGGCCAAGTTTTGTGGTGAGAACAACATCAGACTCGACCTAGCCTTAGTGGCACATCCACAGTCCAATGGACAGGCAGAGAGGGAAAATCAGGAGTTGCTGAAGGGAATTAAGCCTCGGCTCCGAGTCCCTTTGCTAAGAGCCGCCGGGTGTTGGGTTGAGGAGTTGCCAGCAGTACTTTGGAGTATCAGAACGACTCCCAATAGATCCACTGGCTTCACACCTTTCTTCATGGTGTATGGAGCAGAAGCTGTCCTGCCAAGCGACTTGTTGCATGACTCGCCACGAGTCGCCAATTATGTTGAGACAGAAAATGAACTCGCCCGCCAGGACTCGGTGGACGCACTCGAGGAAGCAAGGGAGTTAGCCCTTGAGAGATCAGCAGTTTATCAGCAGACTTGCGTCGATATCACGCACGCAGAATCAAGACCCGGACTTTCCAGGAGGGTGACTTAGTGCTTCGCCTAGTCCAGAATAAGGAAGGGATGCACAAGTTATCTCCACCATGGGAAGGACCGTTCGTCATAAGCAAGAGTCTAAACAATGGATCGTACTATCTAATGGATGTGCGAGAGCTGGCAAGTGAAAGTAAAGGAGCTGATACAGCTCATACGCTAGATCCTTATGCAGAGGCAAAGAGGCCTTGGAACATAGCTCAGTTACGTCCATATTATACTTAAGTTGTAATAGTTTTATGAGTTGCAAGGCAAAGAGCCCAGTGAGCCATGCCTAGATGTAATCGAATTATTATGATCAAATGAAATAAAGCCGGCTTTTGTGAACATGAGTCCTTTAGTCGAGTCACCCAGTGAGTGCGCTTTGTTCTTAAATTTTGATCATCAGGTTCTTGGGGGCTTGCTTTTCAGTGAAAAAAGTTAAGCTTAAACTCTTGGACCCGGCACAGTAGCCAAACTTTTCCTAGTTTTCTCGCTGGTAAGTCAGATGCATCCTGCACAATATGATCTATCTACAGGCATGACTTGTTTCTCTCTCTTATGGATCCTAAGGAACATATGAGTTAAGAACCTGTCAGCACAAACTGTAAGAGAAGTCATGCAGGGCCTACTTATTCATCAGTGAAAAACTAGACGGGTTATAAGAACCAAGCCGATTGGCACAAATTCAAAATAGCTAACAAGCTAAATAGTTTAAAGCACCAGTAGTGCATCATTACAACTCAAAATAGCTAACAAGCTACATAGTTTAAAAACCAGTAGTGCATCATTACAGAGTTTAGATACTAATAACACAGCATTACATAGTAATCAAAAGTCATTCAAGGGATTGTCTTCCAGAGGAGTCGACTCCTTAGCCAGAGTCGGGGAGTCCTTCTGAGCAGGAGACTTGTCCTTTTTGAACAGCAGGAATTGAGGAGCCCTTCTTCACAGGAGATTTGCTTGTGCTTGAGCAGCAGAGGAGGAGCCGGCTTCAATGGAGGCTTGGTGGCGACTCTCTTCTGTTTGAAAGCCAGTACCCCTGGGACTCTTCATATGCTTAGCAAGTTCTGCTTGTTTCTGAGCGTCTCCAGAGACAGCTCTAGAAGGAGTGGGCGCAGCAGGAGTCTTCAGAGTGGGCTCGCACTTTGAACAGGAGCCAGCCGGTGACGATGAACTCGGACCGGCAGAAGAAGAGAATACACCAGCTGGGTCCTGTGATGGGCGGCCAAAGTTTACTATCTCAGGAGTTTCTGGAGCGACTCTTTTGTTCTCCAAATCATAGTGATGAACCCATACCTCAGGGTCCATCTTATTGGCTATCTCGCAAGCATATGGTCGCACCAATTTTTCTTCAGCCTTGAAGTCATCCTGAGTAAAAGGTTTGCCATCCTCATGTTGCTCAGGCTTACCCATTGTAAGCATTGCCGGCTCTAAGACAGTTGGATAGTAGCTGTGGGCTAAAGCCAAGATCCTGGTGGAGGCTCTCCTCATTGAAGATTGTTTCCACAGGCGCATATAGCCTGGTGCTCTGGACAACTCGTCCACCAGACGTTCAGGCTCTTTGGGGCACTTGCCTTTATGGTTCAGATATTTAACCACTGCACGGGCTCCCTCCTGTAGCCCATGACAGTAATCAAGCATCTCAGATAGTTGCTTGCTTGTGGGCAGTTTAAGCTTTGGGGAGTCAGCCCCTGCAGAAAGGAAATCAAGGAGTCATCATCAGTCTAAAAGCAATTCAGAAAGGTGCAAAAGGAAGCAAGCAAAAGTCATAAACTTACCAAATATGTGTTGGCACATGGCACCAATGCCTTTTTTGCAAGTGTCAAACACATCCTTTAGGTCATTATGTGCCTTCTGAGCAATCTTTTTGGCATCAGCCGACTCTTTCTTTACCTGCTCCAGTTGAGCAGCCAAGGCTTTCAGATCCTTCTCAAGCTGAAGGGAGTGTTCTTTTTCGGCCATGGCAGACCTGGCACTGGCAGCTGCCTGGTCCTCAAGCTCTTTCATGTCTCTCTTCATCTTGGAGACAATGCACTGCAATCACAAGTCATAAAGCACAAGTAAGCTTCACAAGTCAAGTAGAGAACTCATGAGCTCCAAGTCGTCACAAGTTAACAACTTGGCGCTTGGGGGCTACTCAGGAGTCATTTTTTCTAACAGAAAAGCAGGCATGAGTCCTAATCGACAAGTCATAAGCTCCAAGTCGCCACAAGTTAGCAACCTGGCGCTTGGGGGCTACTCGCAGAGCAAAAAAAATTCAAGTCAAGTATCAGTAAGTTACATATATTGATAGCTCCAAGTCGTCGCAGGCTGACAACTCGGCGCTTGGGGGCTACTCGTGCAAAAGTTTTTTGGTCTAAGGACCCGACAGACAGTAAATTAGCAGCCCCGAGTCCTAGTAGAGCTAAGGACTCAGTGCTTGGGGGCTACAGTATGCAGATTTTTTTTTTATAACGTAGTTGAGTTCAATTTCAAACCAAAGCACCTATCCTAGTCACAAGTCACCACAGACAGGTGCTTGGGGGCTACTGGAGTAGGAGAATGCTAGAAAGCATGAAAGGGGAAGTCAGAAAATCTTACTTCATGAACCATATGGAGAGACCTAAGAGCCACTTGTTCTTCATCTTTCAACCTCGCTGATTGATCGTTCAAGTCAACCGCTTCAGCATAAGCTTCAGAAAATGACATGTTATCAGCTACTCGAAGTCGGCTGTAATCAGTAGATGACTTGATCTTGATGGATGGAGAGGCTGCAGGAGTTGGCTTCACAGGAGCCGGATTAACTTGCGGCGCAGTATCAGAAGTCGCAGCACCAGAGCTGGGCTGGACTATTGTTGGAGTCGCCGCCCGAGTCCTTGAAGGGGACTCGGGAATGGTAGGAGTCGTGGTTGCACCAGCTGATGCAGCAATGGAAGGACCTGTCCTCGTGCTGGTCGTTTCAGAGGCCGAAGGAGGGACAGGTCCACGCCCAGAGGTAGCATCAGCTATGCCTGGGAGCTTGGTTACCTTAGCACAAGGCCGAGCCCTGAAATACACAAAGATAGAAGTCAGCACCAGAATTAGTGAAAAGGGAAAAAGCAGAAGTCATTTGAATGCAAGTATAGAAACAAAGGAGTCTTACCCAACATTGGTCTCCAGGTCCAAGGAGGCCTGAGAGTCTGAAGAAGGCATTGACATGCCGGAGTGGTAGGAGTCGTCCTTGGGGGGAGGAGAAGCTGATTTCCGTTGGTGCGAGACTGGCAGAGGCTCAGGAGCGTCTGCAGGCCCATCGGAGCGTAGCTTCCTCTTTCTGGCGGCGATAACACTCTGCACGTGTTCTTCAGGCTTAGTAGGAGAGCGAGAGGACCCAAGGACTCGCGAGAGTGGTACCTTGGGAACAGCCTCTCGAGAGCCATTATTGTTTGAGGCTGGGGAAGAAGAGGAGTGACTCCTAGCTGAGGACTCCGCAGATATTGATGGCTGAGCAGCAGCAGAGGTAGTGTCAGCTTGTCTAGTGACGGGAGCCTCTGGAGAGGACTCGTCGTCGTCAATTTCCTCCACAATGGGAGCCTCCTGAGAGGACTCCTCTTCATCAGCATCTCCGGTTGGAGCCTCTGGCGAGGACTCCTCATCGGCAGCATCATCTTCAGCGGGAGCCCCCTGGGAGGACTCCTCATCAACATCATCAGTGTCTTCTGCCACAGTAGTTTGATCTGTGGCAGGAGTCTCTTCTTCAGCCTCAGCCTCAGCTTCAGCTTTGTTTTTAGAACCAGCTCCAGAGGCCGGCTTCCAGAAGGAGTCGGTGAGCTGTAACAGAGTCAACAAAAGTGAGTCAGTAAGCAGTACAAGTGAGATCAAGGTAGAAATAAAGTAGAGAATGATACTTACATCAGGAGCTGGGTTGGTGGAGCAAAATGGCTGGAGCCCAAAATGGGCTTGGTCCTTCACCGGTTTCCCAGTCAACTTTTTGATAAGTCGACCAAGTTCGGGTCCATCAGACAGCTGCTCCGTAACTCGGAGGTCATCACTAGCGCATCTAGTATATGAGCAGATCAGCCGAGTCCTAGGACTCAGAGGCTGGATTCTCCAAGTCGTCCAGCAGCGGACCAGATCCATATTTTCTAAGTTATGAGATAAGAGGGCCCGGATTCGAGTGATCAGAGACTCGACTCTTAGCCGGGCGGCCTCTGGGCACCTAGCTTTCATCAGAGGAGTCGCCCGAAGGCGGTCCTCAGAGAACAAGGGAAGTTTTGGTTCATTTGCAGGGGAGGTGTCCTTGCAATAGAAGAAGGTTTTTTGCCAATCCTTGATGCGATTGGGAAAGACTGGTTTAGGGAAGACAGAGTTGAGGCGCCGTTGAAGAGCGACGGCGCCACATTGGAGAAGAGGGCCCCCAGAGGTTTCGGGCTGAGGGTTGCAGTAGAAAAGTTCAAGCCAGAGATTGATGTCAGGTTTGATTTGGAGATAGTCCTCACACAAGGTCACGAAGTTGGAAAGGGTGAGAATGGAATTAGGAGCTAGATCATGAATCCGCAGCTCATAGAGTTCAAGGAGCTGGCGGAAGAAAAGATCGCCGGGGGGAGAAAATCCGCGGAACAGGTGCTCCACGAAGACAACCACTTCGCCCTTAGCGGGAGAGGGAACAACCTCATCCCCTGGGGCCCGAGCTTGAGCGCTAGAAGGAATCAAACCTGAGAGCCTATGAGTCTTCAATTGCTCCGCCGTGACCATAGATCCACCCCAATCGGCGGAAATCGATCGCTTGGAAGAGGATTTTGTGGCGGCGGCGGCCGTGGCGGCGATGTCCACCGTCCTGCTCGACGAGGATGCCTTGGCCTTGGATGCGGTCTTTGCGCGCTTGGGAGCCATGGCGTGCGGGCAGTGTGTGCTGGGCGCGGGAAGAGATGGGCGCGAAGAGAAGGGAGAGATTTTGAGCTGAAGGGGCAAGTGAGGTTTAAGACCTAACCCTTCGGTATTTATAAAGAGGGTAAAACCCTAAAGAGTTACAGTGCAGGTCCACAGTAAACTGTGGATAACGTTTCACTATTAGCAGTTCAGTGGTTAACAGACAGAAAGGATATAGCACAGAAAAGTTAAAGTCACAGAAGTGGAAAAAGCCGGCTTGTCCCAGAGTGGCGAGTCCTGTGGCAGTGAAAGTCAAATTGTCTAGTCCTTGTTCGCAAGAGTCACAACAGACCCGGCCAGCATGTGCAAGGGCAAGGGTGATGACTTGAACAAGGAAAGAGGATAGACTCATCCTTGTTTATGTCTTATGTTTTTATGCAGGAATTCATCTTGGAGCTAGCAGCAAGCGACTTTGGAGCCTGTGGCTCAAGTGGAAGGAGTCGACCCAGGGAGTCGAACCAACAAGTCAGAGGAAGCCGCCAAGCTGCGCCCAAGATAAATTCGGGGGCTACTGATGGGGGGATACTTTATAGGTAGGCCCATGGACCCGGAAAGTAGACCCGCCAAGACCAAGAAGGCCAACGCCGAGTCACGAGACAAGTCGCATGGGCTGGGCTGGAGACAAGCCGACCAAGGCCCGTGTGGAGAAAGAGGCTCGTCCAAAGAGGGAGTCCAAGTACAACCCGGAGTCTAACTTGGAAGACCAAGACGTAGAGTAGGACTCCATGTTCTAGTGTGACTCGGTATAGCCTGTAAGTCCAGGGACCCGGCAGCCTTTATAAGCAGGGTCCTGGACCTTAGATCGATGAGTTGAATCAGTAGAGAGAAACCCTAGCCACCAGAGAGAAGTTGCCGGCTCCTGAGTTGTGGGAAGCCGGTCCTTGTAATCGAGATATCATCAAGAGCAATAACATAGAAGCAGGAAGTAGGTCTTTACCTCTAATCAGAGGGGCCGAAACCTGGGTAAATCCTTGTTCCTTGACGAGATTAACCGTTCCTACGTACTTCAATCACCAATGGCCCCAGAACTCATCTTCCCTGAGGAAGAACTTGCCGTGACAACCCCACGACACCAGCTGAAAAGTCGACTCCTCTGGAAGACCATCCCTTGAATGACTTTTGATCACTTTGTAATGCTGTGCTTATTAGCCTTTAAACTTTGTAATGATGCACTACTGGTGCTTAAACCTTGTTAGGTGTTTTGAACTACTTTGTTCTGAAATTGTGCCAATCGGCTTATGATGACTCGCTTGTTATGAGATTTGATATGTATAATCTTTGCAAGTCATTCTGTGGTTCTTATAACCCGTCTAATTATCCACTGATGAATAAGTAGCCCCTGCATGACTCCTCTTACAGCTTGTGGTGACAAGCTCCTAACAACTCATGTCCCTTAGGATTCATGAGATCCGGAGATGAATCATGCCTGCAGATTAGTCATATTGTGCAGGATGCATCTAACTTACCAGCGAGAAAATTAGGAAAAATTTGGCTACTGTGCCGGGTTCAAGAGTCTAAGCTTAACTTTTTTCACTGAAAAGCAAGCCCCCAAGAACCTGATGATCAAAGTTAAAGAACAAAGCGCACTCACTGGGTGACTCGACTAAAGGACTCATGTTCACAGAAGCCGGCTTTATTTCATTTGATCATAACAATTTGATTACATCTAGGCATGGCTCACTGGGCTCTTTGCCTTTCAACTCATAAAAACTATTACAACTTAAGTATAATACGGACGTAACTGAGCTATGTTCCACGGCCTCTTTGCCTCTGCATAAGGATCTAGTGTATGAGCTGTGTCAGCTCCTTTACTTTCACTTGCCGGCTCTCGCACATCCATTAGATAGTACGATCCGTTGTGCAAGTTCTTGCTTATGACGAACGGTCCTTCCCATGGTGGAGATAACTTGTGCATCCCTTCCCTATTCTGGACAAGGCGAAGCACTAAGTCTCCTTCCTGGAAAGTCCGAGTCTTGATTCTGCGTGCGTGATATCGCCGCAAGTCTTGCTGATAAACTGCTGATCTCTCAAGGGCTAACTCCCTTGCTTCCTCGAGTGCATCCACCGAGTCCTGGCGAGCGAGTTCATTTTCTGTCTCTACGTAATTGGCGACTCGTGGCGAGTCATGCAACAAGTCGCTTGGCAGGACGGCTTCTGCTCCATACACCATGAAGAAAGGTGTGAAGCCAGTGGATCTGTTAGGAGTCGTTCTGATACTCCAAAGTACTGCTGGTAGCTCCTCAACCCAACATCCGGCGGCTCTTAGCAAAGGGACTCGGAGCCGAGGCTTAATTCCCTTCAGCAACTCCTGATTTGCCCTCTCTGCCTGTCCATTGGACTGTGGGTGTGCCACTGAGGCTAGGTCGAGTCTGATGTTGTTCTCACCGCAAAACTTGGCCATCTCTCCAACTGATAAGTTGGTACCATTGTCTGTAATGATGCTGTGAGGGTATCCAAAGCGTGTTGCTATTTTCTTGAAGAATCTCACAGCTGATGCACCGTCGACTCTGCTGACGGGTTCTACTTCCACCCACTTGGTGAACTTGTCAACTGCTACTAGCAGATGGGTCTTCTGACAAGGCGACTTTGAGAAAGGGCCAACCATGTCAAGCCCCCAAACTGCAAACGGCCAAGTGATAGGAATAGTTCTGAGCTCTTGGGCTGGCACGTGGTCTTGCCTTGCGTACCTTTGACATCCATCGCAGACTCGAACTATCTTTTCTGCGTCCAAATGTGCTGTTAACCAAAAGAACCCGTGTCTGAAAGCTTTTGACACCAAGGATCTAGTGGATGCATGATGACCACAATCACCTGCATGAATCTCTTGCAGTATTTGCTTGCCTTTCCTCTGGAGACACACACCTCTGGTAGACTCCAGTGACACTCCTTCTATATAACTCGCCATCAATGACTGTGTAGGACTTGCATCGCCTGATGAGTTGCTTTCGCTTGACTTCATCCTGTGGTAGCTCGCCCCTAAGGAGATATGCAAGATAGGGCTCTGTCCATGCTGGGATTGCTCGTACTGCTGCCACAAGTGCTGACTGTGGATCTGGGAAGGCTAACTCCTCCTCTGTGGGCAACTTGACAGATGGGTGGTGAAGCTCGTCCACAAATACATTTGGTGGTACTTTCTCTCGACGAGAGCCGAGTCGTGATAACGCATCTGCGGCCTCGTTCTTGCGTCTGTCAATATGCTCCACTTGATAACCAGAAAAGAACCCGGCTATCTGTTCGACCGCTCTTCTATAAGCCGCCATGTTTGCATCCTTCGAGTCCCAGGTTCCAGACACTTGCTGAGCTACGAGATCCGAGTCTCCAAAGCACCTGATACGCTTGATGTTCATCTCCTTGGCCAAACGTAGGCCATGTAGCAAAGCCTCATACTCTGCCATGTTGTTTGTGCAATCAAAATGTAATTGAAGGACATATGCCAACTTATCTCCTTTCGGTGAAGTTAGAACCACGCCGGCTCCTGAGCCCTCTAGCTGTCTGGACCCGTCGAAGTGCATTGTCCAATACTTGGTGCAAGGTGAACTTGGTGAAGACGTGCAATCAGTCCAGTCATTGACAAAGTCGACCAAAGCTTGAGATTTGATTGATGTTCTGGGCTCATATGTGATATGATAAGGACCCAGCTCAATTGCCCACTTGGCGACTCGTCCTGTTGCATCTCTGTTGCGTATAATGTCTGCTAGCGGTGCTGAACTCACCACCTTGATTGGATGCTCTTGAAAATAATGTTTGAGCTTCCTACTAGCGAGAAAAACTCCATAGACTAGCTTTTGCCATTGAGGGTACCTTTGCTTTGACTCTGTGAGGACTTCACTGATGTAGTAAACAGGCCTCTGCACTGGATACTCCTTTCCTTCCTCTGATCGTTCCACCACTACTACTGCACTGACCACCCTCTCGTTGGCAGCCACATACAATAGCATGGGCTCCTTATCTGTAGGAGCTGCAAGTACTGGTGCTGATGATAGGGTTTTCTTCAAGCCTTCAAAAGCATCATCGGCTTCTTTGTCCCATATGAATTTGTCTGACTTCTTCAGGAGTCGGTAGAGAGGACCCGCCTTCTCTCCGAGTCTTGAGATGAATCTGCTGAGAGCTGCTACACAACCAGCGAGTTTCTGAACGTCCTTTAGACAAGTCGGCTTCTGCAGATTGTGAATAGCCTTGATTTTCTCTGGGTTTGCTTCAATGCCTCTCTCTGAAACAATAAAGCCTAGGAGTTTGCCTGCAGGGACTCCAAAAACACACTTGGTTGGGTTGAGCTTCATCTTGTACTTGCGTAGGTTATCAAAGGTTTCTGTCAGGTCTGCTATCAGAGAGTCGGCCTTCTGAGACTTGACCACTACATCATCCACATAAAGCATGAATATTCCTTACAATCTGTTCCTTGAAACAATTTTGGATACATCTCTGATATGTAGCTCCTGCGTTCTTGAGTCCAAAGGGCATTGTTGTGTAACAAAATGCTCCAAAGGGCGTAATGAAGGACGTCTTCAGCTCATCCTCTATGTTGAGTCTGATCTGATGGTACCCTAAATAGGCATCCAAGAAACAAAGTAACTCTGACCCCGCTGTGGAGTCAATGATCTGGTCAATACGCGGCAGTGCAAACGGGTCCTTAGGGCAATGCTTGTTAAGGCCCGTGAAGTCGATGCACATACGCAACTCTCCTGTTTTCTTTGGTACTAACACTGGATTGGCCACCCACTCTGGGTGAAAGACTTCCTTGATGAACTCGGCTGCGAGGAGCTGAGCCACCTCTTCTCCTATGGCTTTCCTCCTGTCATCATGAAACTTGCGCAGACCCTGCTTGACTGGTCTTGCATTAGGATTAACATGTAAGCTGTGCTCGGCGAGTTCTCTCGGGACTCCTGGCATGTCAGATGGCTTCCATGCAAAGACGTCCCGGTTCTCACGGATGAACTCGACGAGCGCGCTTTCCTATTTATCAGAGAGGTGTGCCCCAATGGTGAACTGCTTGGAGGAATCACCAGGGGTAAAGTCGACTTGCTTTGTGTCCTGAGCTGACTTGAATTTCATCTTCTCCTCTGTGGCCGGCTTCTTAAGGACCGAGTTGTCCTCCGGGTCCACGTTTGCCTTGTAAAACTTCAGCTCCTCTTGAGCACAAGCTGTTTCAGCCATAGCTGCATCACCTAGTTCACACTCCAATGCCATCTGTCTGCTGCCATTAACTGTAATGACTCCTGCTGGACCTGGCATCTTGAGCTTCAAGTAAACATAGCATGGTCTGGCCATAAACTTAAAGTATGCTGGTCGACCAAAGAGAGCATGGTATGGACTCTTAAGATCCACTACCTCAAAAGGCATAATCTCTGAACGAAAATTCTCCACTGTGCCAAAAGCAACCTCAAGGTAAATCTTACCAATTGGCTTGGCTGACTTCCCTGGTACGATCCCATGGAAAACTGTCTCAGTGGGTATTAACTGCCTATCTTGAAGCTGCATCCTCTTGAATGTGTCATAATATAAGATGTTGATACTACTTCCACCATCCATAAGCACTTTGTTCAATGTATAGCCCCCAACTTGAGGTGCCACTACCAAGGCTAGCTGCCCTGGGTCGTCGACTCTTGGTGGATGATCTGCCCGACTCCATGTGATGGTTTGCTCTGACCACCTGAGCCACTGTGGAAGCGCCGGCTCCACTGCATTGACAGCTCTAACCTTTAATTTCTTGGAGCGCCTGGACGTGCTTGTTGTGAAGACATGGTAACTGCCACGACTCGGGTTCTGTGGCCGAGTTGTGACATAATACTACCCATTGTCATCGTGAAGCTGCTTCGGGTTCTGTTGGAACCCGCCCTGCTGGTTACCTCCTCCTTGAGGTTGGTTGGGATTGTTGCCGACTCCTCCACCCTGGTTGCCAGGTCGTCCACCATCATTGTTTCCTCTATAACCATTGTTGTTACCTCTGTTTCCTGGTCCTTGGAACCCGGCACGCTGCAAATCTACGCACTGTCCCAAGGTGTGACCACATCTGCCGTTTTTGGCGTGTTTAGGGCATGGAATCCTCAAGACCTCCTCTGTGCTTGGAGTACGGCCTTGGTATCCACGAGAATTATTGTCCTTGCGTCTAACCCCAGTGTTTGTGTTAGCCACTAGGTCAGAGTTATCTCCATATGGCCGTTTGTTACCACCTTGGTTCTGGTTTTGATTCTGGTTCTGATTCTGACCATTGCCACCATGTCCTTTAGTTCCTTCCTCCTGGTCCTTTGTTTTGTCTGTGGCGGCATGCTTGTTAGCACCTGCCATGATTTCACCAATCGTAAGGGGAATACCTTGATTTAGGCTCTCCTTCATACGACCCAACTTCCAGCTCAAGGGGTTGTAGCTGCAGTTCCTCTCCATTGCCATTAGCACTGAAATTGTTGGGAGTCCTTGCGATGAGTTGATGATCTCAGAGACCCGCTTCATCCAGTGCCTTGCAGACTCGCCCTTTCTCTGAACACATCTCTCTAAATCCTCTATAGTACTCAGCTTTTTGCATGTTCCCTGGAAGTTCTGTATAAAGGCCGACTTCAACTGCTCCCAAGAACTGATTGATCTAGGAGGCAAGTTACGCATCCATACTTTGGCTGCTCCCTCCATCATAAGATACATGAATTTGGCACACAGATTACCTGTGGCATTGCGAATACTCATCGCCATCTCGTATGTACCCAACCAAGAGGTCGGGTCCATATTGGGCTCATAATTGGGAACTTTACGCGGCTCCTTGAAGTCGCTGGGGAAAGACTCGGATCTGATGGCATCTGACAGACACTCTGGTCCTGTTAGTGTGGGAGAGGTACCAGGAAAAGTCACCTCTGTGTGCACCCGGGTTGGCTGAGGCTGGTTATCTGCACCAGCTAGGGCTCTGTCCCTCTCAGCCTCCCGAGCCCTGGCCGCCTCCCTTTCTCGTCGCTGTCTTGCTTCATCAACTACTAACTGAGCTCGTGATGCAGTTGGTATAATAACCCTGTTCCTCTCTTGCTCACGGCGCCTTGCGCTTGTAGAGTTGGCCGGGTGAGACTCGTCATGCCGACTCCTCGTGCCAGAGTTGAACGGTGTCGAGTGTAGCCTGCTTGCATCTGGAAACGTTGGGTAAAGAGCTTGCTGAGTCATTGCTGTCTTCAGCATCTCAATAGCACGACGGGTCTCCTGGCCCGCTGGTCCTTCTGGTATCTCAATATTTTCTAATCTCATTGTTGCCGCGTGAAGATTGTCCATTGGGTTAGAGTAATGCCCCTCTGGAGTACGGAACCTGCCAGGTGGAGGTCCCATACCACCTGTTGATCCTCCTCCGACTCCTCCTTCAGGTGGCGGTCCGTTGGTACCATTGCCGCCGGGTCCTTCTGGTGGTGGTGGTGGTGTTGCTCCTCCCCCTGCGCCGCCTCCTGCAGCTGATGAGCTCCCTAGCCCGGCTCCTGCGCCTGGACGAGTAGGTGTGGTGAACAAAGCAGTAGGATTGACGTTGACTCCTCCATGCAGGCGACTCCTGGCTCTGCGATGCTGGATTGAGGTGAGTTCTTCCTGGCGACTCCGCACGACCTGGGCCTCAGACTGGACCCGGGCCCGCTCTTCCGCTAACCTGCGATTTGCCTCGTTGATCTCTGCTAGTTGCCTCTCCATCGCAGCACGCGCACTGGCTAACTCGGCCGCCCGCTCAGCTGCATTGCTTGCATTGATTTCCTTTGTTAACAGACTTGGATCGAACTGATTTCCGCCGTTTCCAGACATGTAGACTCCGACGACGCGAGCGCGAACTGGCGACTCCTCGTAGTCCTCTTCCTCGATTCCGTACCCAAGCCGATCCTCGAACAAGGGCAAGATAGACTCTGAATCGGCGTCGTAATCTGGCTCCATACATGGCTCCGCCAGCGACTCCTCTTCATGGTTGACAGCAAGATACTTCTCTGATTCGGCGATGATGCCGAGTTCTGACGTGCCGACCGACTCCTCTCCGTCGGACTCGACAACAACTGTTGGCTCTGATACAGATTCCGCCGAGTTCGCGCGAAGACCCGACACGCAAACCATGCCGACGAACACGTTGATTCCTCCAAAGACAAGCTGATAACCCTCGTCGACTTCATGCATATCTGAAGTCCAACCAGAGTCATCAATCTCTGTTTCTCCATGCTCATCAGTGTAGACTCGCCCGATGGCAAGTTTCTCCATGGCCCGGCGAGCAGCTCCCACGATCTCGACTCCTCGCATCTCCTGCCCCACGGTGGGCGCCAACTGTCGTGGGGTTGTCACGGCAAGTCCTTCCTCCAGGAAGGTGAGTTCGGGGGCCATCGACGCTTGAAGTACGTAGGAGAGATTAATCTCGCCTAGGGACACAAATTTACCCAGGTTCGGCCCCTCTTGGTAGAGGTAAATACCTACTTCCTGCTTCTCTTTATTGCTCTAGATCTGGTATCGATTACAGGGTTCCGGCTCCTCTCTGGGGAGTCGGCGACTTGGTGTTTCTCTCTCTCTCTCTCTCTAGATTGCTTAGAACTTGTGTTTCCTCTCAAAGCTTCCCGATCTAAGGTCCAGGACCCCGCTTATAAAGGCTGCCGGGTCCCTGGACTTACAGGTTACACCGAGTCACACTAGAGCACGGAGTCCTACTCTACGTCTTGGTCTTCCAAGTTAAGGCTCCGGGTTGTACTTGGACTCCTTCCAGACGGGTCGTTTTTTCATCATGGGCCTCGGTCGGCTTGTCTCCAGCCCAGCCCATGTGACTTGATACGTGACTCGGCTTTGGCCTTCTAGGTCTTGGCGAGTCTACTTTCCGGGTCCATGGGCCTACCTGTAAAGTATCCCCCCATCAGGCGGCGCTTCTCCTCGTCCTCATCGCCGCCAGCAGGAGGACGACAACCACTGCTCCCGCGAAAGCCGCCACGGCCGCGCCCGGATGCAGATGACATGGAGCGAGTGGGTTGGAAGAAACTTGGCAGAGGGGGTGTGAACGTTACGGAGGGGCTAAATTGGGTGAACGAGTATCTAGAACCATCGCATCCAGCCAATCAGGTCGCAAAACTGGCCTTCTCGCGGATCGGCCTAACCCTAGCGACCAATCCAAACCGTCCATGCAGAGCGATCAGCGGCCCGGAAGGGTGCATGGTTTCAGACGGGGTTTTGAGAGTGTTTCATTGACCAATATCGGCATATCCATGGCTACCTTTTTTGTTATGATGACCATACTCGGCACAAACATGTGTTTTGACATTGTCAACAATGTTGCCAGAGAGAGATTCCACGATTTTTTTTATTGTATTTTAAAACATTTTATTTAGTGTCGAAACCCCCATTTTTTGTGAAGTAGGTACCACAAATAAGATATAAAATTGACCTCTCACTAACTACATCATATGGGAGACATAACCCCTGAATATAATCATTTTTTGAGCTTTTTAACTATATTCCACTCATTAAATGAGTTTACTAGCATTTATCGAGAAATAAAGAAATTTCAACTACAAGTGTGTTATAGTTTGACCCCAAAATTATGTAAAAATCATAATAACGTACTCTATAATGATTGAACGCAATTGCAAAGAACAAAGTAGGAAAAATTCACCCTTAGCTATGAATGGTCACACGGACAATTTTGGCCCTGTTTTGAAAAAAATCTCATAAATCGAGAAAACATCAATTTTTTTTTGTAAAACCAGAGGGGTCTACCTCTTTAGTCTACCAGTATGGAGAAAAAATCATAAACTTTCAATAACACTCTTTTATAAAAGGAGTGTTCACAAAATGGACAATCTTGTCGAAAGATAAATGGCTTTCATGCCAAATGACCAAGATGGTCTAGATTTGTGATATGATGACCACACTCGGCATAAACATGTGTTTTAACATTTTGAACAATGTTGCCAAAGCAAGATTCCAAGATTTTCTGATTTTATTTTAAATCATTTTATTTAGTGACAAAATCCCTTTTTTGTGAAGTAGGTACCACAAATAAGATTGAAAATTGACCTCTCACAATTATCACACAAACTATATCCTATGGGAGGCATAACCTCTGAATATCATGAGTTTTTGAGCTTTTTAACTATATTCCACTCATTAAATGAGTTTACTAGCATTTATCGAAAAACAATTCTAATAAATCCAGAAAAAGGTCAGAAAAATGAAAAATATGGGGGATATTACTTTCAAGTGTAATAGTATCAAGTGAAAATCATAAACTTGCAATCCACATCCAGTTCGCGTCCAGACCGCGCTTGACAGCGCTAGAGCACGTCCAGAGCGTGCAAGACAGCGCGCTATGGTGCGCTATGGACGCGAATTGACATGCCATGAAACAAATTATCGCGTCAACGTGCGTTCGACATGGTCTAGAAGGACCACATTGTTTTTTTGGCTCATTTAGAGAAGGTCAAACAACATTTGCTTAGAAATGGGGCTGTTTACCCGCTTTGGAGCTCATATTTCACGACTATGAGTTTTATTCATAAACATGCTTGGATTGATGACTTAACGTGCATAACAGTTGATAAAGCATTGAAACATCAATACTTGTAGTTCATAAAAGTGCTCGGATTTATCACCAAACAAGTGTTCCCAGTGCGCATCCAGAGCACTTCAACTGTTCGACAGAAGTACCACAAATTTACAAGTTTGGTAACTGAACAGAATACCACCTAAAATCAACAATGCATAATAAGACTAGTCATTGAACTATTCCTTGACCTCCTCTTTCACCTCTTGTTTGATCTCGCGTCATCTTCATCCATCTCTTCAGTGGACCCCACAACCTTGTGGCCGACATTTTCAAATAACAGCATGATGTATTCCTGATAGACCCTGTACCTTGATGGCGATGAGATCACCAAGGCAAATTTGTGTGGGATCGCAAAATAAATCATTGTTCTCTTCGAACACGAGGTACTCGGTTGCCACTTCTCCTTGAACTTGAACATATGTTCCCATAATCATAATATCATCTTTGCACATACAAGAATTTCCTTCCCATGGCATCTTATACTCATCTACTACCTCAATCTTGGGAAACTGACTAAAATAACAAAAACATCGTATAAGAAATGTGTAAATGATGTCATTTTTGTTTTGTAGAAATGATGATGAATAAAGGGTGAAGAAAATGATACCAGAGCCCTCTCATCTACATCATCCTCTATCCTACACACCTAGAACTGAGGGATCTCAAAGAACTCATCAGCATCCAATTCCCTTATCACATCCTTGTATAAAGAGAAACACATTGAATTCATGTCTGAAACATTGTAATCTATTGGGTAGTCAAGTATGGTTTTCTCCAGGGACGGCTTGCAGCTATCTATAATCTGTTGACACTGTGATCAAATAGAAGAAGAATTAAGTTTGAAAATTGTAAACTACTCAATGTGTAATTAAGAAAAAAGACATTAACTAACATACCAGAGTTGTGAACCCAAGGTTTGATAGTGTTGTTTGCGCCAGTCACTTCAACATTAAACCGATGATGCGCTTCATCATATGTGAATGTGACTACATCATCTTCTTCGATGGCATAGGCTTCACAATATGCGGTCCAGTGCGGTCCAGAGATAAAACTCCTATAAAATGACCATGGCCACTGCAAATACACCGTTTCCACGTAGAAGTAATATGTATCTTGATGTCCACATTTGTTTTCGAAATGGGGTACCCGGGCCTCTGCATCAGAGCAATGCACACAACCCTTTATTAAAACAGGAGTTTGTTTAAGCGTTATTAAAAATCACGGATCGCAAAGCGTGGCAACATGTACCAGCCATCAAAATATCAAAAATAACCTCAAAGCTATCCTAATCATCACAAATGTGATTAGAATGCCGCCAACCACCCTAGTTGAAGATAGCCCGAACGACCACCATCGACCGAGTGCATCCGAAATCCATATGATCCTGTTGGTCTTGTGGCAGCAAGTAGGTCGAAAGATGGATCTAGTAGGTAGCCGTGTACTGAATAACCTGCAAAAAAAGAGCCCCTCTGGTATTGTTAAACACAATATCATTCCTGCACTTCTAAATAGCCCATAGAATAGCGCACACACCAATTCTAATTCGGGATATACTATTTTTATCAATGCCATTCAACCAAGTACCAAACAAATTAGAAACATCAGTTGGTGGAGCAAGATTAAAAGTAAACTGAATAACTCTCCAAATAGACTTTGCAAAGGTGCAAGAAATAAATAAATGTTCCACCGACTCTTGAAGACCGCAAAAAACACATTTCGTGCAGCCTTGCCATCGACGTTTGGCCAAATAATCCTTTGATAACAATACCTTATTTTGAAGAAACCACATGAAGATTTTAAATTTAAGAACATTAAGCCTCCAAAGATACTTATGTAGGAACCTAGTATGATCATTCATAAAATCTTCATATAATGATTTAACTGAAAATTGACCCGAGAGAGTAAGATTCCATTTAAAAACATCCTCTTCATCACTTAATGAGACTTGCATTAGTCTCTCTACTAGGTGCAGCCAAGCAGCCCACTTGTCTCCAATCAAGTTACGAGAAAACTCAATGGATAGTGGGTGATGAGATAAAACCTCGTTGACAGTAACATGTTTCCATCTAACGATGTTATATAAGCATGGGTATTGAAGCGAGAGGGAAACCCGTCAAGCCAAGGATCTTCCCATAAGCGTATCTCTCTCCCATTCCTAAGAGTGAAGGACCCACATTTAAAGAAATCATCCTTAACCTTCATCAACCCTTTCCAAAAGGGAGAATCAGTTGGCTTTGCTTCTACTTGAGACAACGTTTTATCCTTTAAATATTTATTAGATAAGATTTCATGCCACACCCCATCTTCATGTAAAAGCTTAAAGAGCCATTTGCTCAGCAAGCTTTATATTTTTTTTGTCTCAAGAACCTCAATGCCGAGACCACCCTGGTCCTTTGGTCTGCAAATGATGTTCCATTTTGTAAGCCTATATTTTCGTTTTCTAATCGCACTTTGCCAAAAGAACTGTGAACGATACACATCTAAACGTTTGCGAACCCCCACAGGTACTTGGAAAAAGGACAGCAAAAACATGGGCAAACTCGAGAGAACTGAATTAATGAGCACAAGTCTATCTCCATATGAGATTAATTTGCCGACCCAACAACTTAGTTTTTTCTCGAACCGATCTTCTAGAACTTTCCACTCTTTGTTAAGGAGAGTCCGATAGTGGATAGGTATGCCCAAATACTTAAACGGCAATTTGCCAATCTCACATCCAAAAATGTGTCGGTAGTCATCCTGAGATTCTTTGGCTTCACCAAAACAAAAAATCTCGCTTTTATGAAAAATAATCTTGAGCCCCGATAATTGTTCGAAAAGACTTCAGATTAATTTCATGTTTACTGCCTTTTCCAGATCATGTTCGAGAAAGAGTATCGTGTCATCAGTATACTGAAGAATCGAAATCCCTCCCTCAACAAGATGTGGCACCAAACCCCAAATTTGACCATCATTTTTTGCTCTTTTAACAATAATGGCTAACATATCAGCTACTATGTTGAAAAGGACAGGAGACAGGGGATCACCCTGACGAAGACCCTTTAAAGTATGAAAGTGGTGACCAATGTCGTCACTTACTCGAATGCCCACACTTCCCCCTTGGATAAATCTGGCAACCTAGTTACACCACTTCGGGGAAAAACCTTTCATCTGTAAAGCTTGTTGCAAAAAAGTCCATTCGACCTTATCATAAGCTTTCTCAAAATCGATCTTAAATAGTACTCCGCTCAATTTCTTCCTATGCAACTCATGAATGGTTTCATAAAGCACTACCACACCTTCAAGAATATTTCTCTCTGGTATAAAAGCGGATTGAGTGGGCTTAATCACTTTATGGGCAATGGTCGTAACCCTATTCGTGCCCACTTTGGTAAAGATCTTGAAGCTAACATTCAATAAACAAATTGGCCGATATTGCTCAATTCTTGATGCATCTTCTTTTTAGGTAAAAGGGTGATGACTCCAAAATTTAACTTTAAAAAGGTAGATCCCTAGTCTATAATTGGGCAAACATAGCCATCAAGTCAACCTTAATGACCTCCCAAAACCGTTGGTAAAATTCAGCAGGGAACCCATCTGGTCTCGGTGCTTTATTTACCTCCATTCCGGCAATAGCATCAAACACCCCCTTTTCTGTAAAATCTGAAGTCAAAATATTGTTTTCCTCCTCTGAAATCTTGGGCACATCATGACAAAAATTGTCCTCCATTGAGAAGAAACTTTGAGATGGAGCACCAAAAAGCTTTTTGTAAAATTCTGATATGAAGACCCTCAAGTTTGCATCTCCAACTATTGTTCCCTCATCTTGTTCTAGTTGGAAGATTTTATTCTTTCTATGCTTGCCAGTTGCAATCAAATGGAAGTACTTTGTATTATTACCACTTTGTTGCGACTTTAGCTCTCTGTGCTTGCCTCCTCCACCTGTTTTAAGGAAGAGACAGCATCATCAACCTCTCTTTTCAACAAAATTTCGGTATTAGATAGTAGACCTGATTCAGGTTTGAGTTCTAAAGCCTCGATTAAAGTAATAAGCTAGTTTCTTTTTTTCTTGTACTCACCACTCAAGTTTTTTTCCCAACCCCTTAAAATTGTCTAATATGTCTAATTTTATGTTGCCACCTCTCTACCGGAGTGTCACCAAAATCAACGGATAGCCATTCGGACTTAACCATCTCATAGAAACCATCAATCTTGAACCAAGACAGCTCAAAAGAGAAGTGACTAGAGCTCCCAACGTGAGCAGCCTCTCCTGAATCTAGTAGTAAAGGTGAGTGATCTGACCCCATACGAGTGAGAGCACGCACAGTTAGAAGAGGAATTTTTTGTTCCCACTCTATACTTGTTAGCACACGATCTAACTTTTCAAGAGTTGGGATTTCTCGTCTACTAGACCAACTGAACTGTCTTCCTGAGAGAACAATTTCCCTCGGGTTTAAGCTTTCGATAATAGCATTGAAAACAAATGGCCACCTCACGTTGAAATTATCTTTATTCTTTTCTTCGCTTGTTCGAATTATATTAAAGTCTCCCCCTACCACCATAGGTAAATTTTAAGAATCACAAATACGAACGAGCTCCGTTAGAAATTCAGATTTAAGATTGTCTTGGGCAGCCCCATAGACACCCACCAAAGCCCAAAGAAAACCATCGTTTTTAGACTTAACTAGCAATTGTGCCCGTGCGTTGCTACGGATTACTATAGTGACGCAGAGGCGGGGAACGACCACAAGTAAGCCCCATTGGTCGATGTCGGTGTCGTTGGATTAGTGACGTCGTCATCGTTGGTTTTATGTTGTCGCCATCCTCCTTCCTCCACTTCAGCGCCGCTCTCCTCTACTCTAATGACCCGGAGTCGGGGATCAACTCAGCAAGCCCCACGATGTCGCTGAAGCAATGCTAGAGCAAGCTATTGTTTGCAAGAGATTGTGAATAATGTTGACATGTCAATACCATAAGTGCTTCAGGAAGACCTTCTCAAATATCGGCTTCACTAAATCTCACAACTAAATGATATTCGTGATATCGATGAAATAAGCATTCATATCTTTTATCAAACCACTGCATTGTACAACAAAAGCTGCATGGCTAGAGTAGCTTATTTTCATAAATTACCTAATTGATAAAGAACTAAACATTAAAACTTGGTGATGAATCACTTCATCGGCCTGGAAGATTAGAGAATAGAAAAAGCGTACCACCTTAAGGTCCATGGGTATGGAAAACAACTAATGCGGGAACAGGTGCTACCCCCTGAAAGCTTAGATCAGGAATTAAATCACATTTTCACATAATTCAAGAAATAATATGGATCAATCACGAATTTAGTTCAAAATGATAAATCAGGAGGGAGTTTCATGCCCTGCCACTTCAGTTGCACAAAAACTCGTGTAAAATTTCAAATTCCTTCATGAATTAGTGATACTAAAAACGTTTTCCTTTAAATAAGATAAACTCTTGCAGTGTTAGTAAGGAACTAAGGCTACGCATGGTTCTCCTCGCAAACACAAACAGCATAGCATTGAAACAAAATATGTAGGACCAATTTGCCCGCCTTTTCACCACCATGAAAATTGTATCCAGATCATCCAGACACTAATGCTGATTGCTGAACCTACATGAATAATTGTAACGGTAGCTTAACATAATACGTTTTCAAGACGCCTTGTTCGATACAGTGGTGAAGACAGTTTCTTTTACAGACAGAAGTTAGGATTTGTTGCCGGTCCAAAATGAGATTTGCTCTTCAAATACATTGTGTAGTTGTTTGATACAATAAACAACTCTAAAATGAGAAAAGCTCTAGAAGACATGGTGGTGAAAATGTGTATGCAATCTGGTGTCAACTCAAAACCCCAAAGACATGAACTGTATGCATATATACAATCAGCTATACGCAAAGCATTCATATGAACTGGAAGTTCGATCACTGCCCCCAGATGACTAAATAGAGTTCTCCAGTACTGTTCATTACCTGGTCGTCCCTACTCCTGCCTCAAGCACTTGTATCGTACAGCCAAAAAATCAGATAGATAGAGATAGGAGGGCGGAGAGCAGATGGAATAAGGAGAGGGGAGAGGCGTCCCGGTTCAGCCATCGCCGGCCGGCGACCTCCGGCAACGACGGACCCCTCAGTCCTCAGGGCCGTCGTCCTTAGTCCTCCCCATGCGCCTGTAGACGCCGGACCCGTGCAGCCTGAGGGAAACGTGTT
Source organism: Puccinellia tenuiflora (assembly GCA_012064385.1). Classification (NCBI taxonomy): domain Eukaryota; kingdom Viridiplantae; phylum Streptophyta; class Magnoliopsida; order Poales; family Poaceae; genus Puccinellia; species Puccinellia tenuiflora. Next base: position 6,466,940 of record QRDG01000473.1, on the reverse strand, counting down.
CCCTTAGTAGCCGACGCCGCGCTGTTTGACCAGGGATAGACCGGTGGTTGGCGTCTGCGAGCTAGATGGCGAACGTGGCAGCCGACGACCACGAGCTGGAAGCTGCAACCTGGGCGTGCTGTCCACTGGGGTCGATGGGACCTGCTAGTTGAATGGGGGCTAGCGACTCGACAGTGTGAAGAGTCGGGTGGCAGCAGGCAGGGAGCAGGGAGCGGGTGGAGGACTACTACGGGAGGAGTCGCGGAGTGTCTCGACAGCGGATGGAGGTGGGAGCAGCGGCGGCGGAGAGAGGAACGTCAGCAAGATGGAGACGGACAACTCGGATGCAGGCGGGGAGGTGGGGGTCGCGGACCGGCGGGAGGTGCCGCGCGATGGCCGATGTGACGACCTGTTGGAGAAGGATCCTTCAGATTTCAGGGTGGAACCGCCCACAGCGGCGGCGGCGGAGGGGCACGTACCTTCGCCCGAGCGCGGGGAGGGTCTGGATCGTCGGGTGTTGGGCGACGGGGAGAATACGGCAGGATTTGGTGCCTTTTTTCTGACGAACAGAGCCTAACCGTTATTTTCACATAGGCGGTGGCAGTGTCCGTAATTATGTTTGCAAATAAGGGTAGTACTAAAGTTGGACGAAAAATTTGGGAGAAGCAACTCTTCCTTTATTATTAGGTAAAGATATGGAATTTCACACAGAAATCACGAGAGGTCATGTTTTGGACCGAAAAAGTGGCGCTATTAAAACCAACAAGAATTCCCCCAGAGTGTCCATGAGGAGGTAAAATGTACCAATTGTACTCAAAACCTCCAGCCAACCGGCACAATAAAGGGGTCGCAAAGTTAGATGTGCCTGTCTCCAACAAGACCACGAAATCTAGCTTATTTTCCCACACAAATTCTTGAACCGACAAGTGCTTTGCAGTATCCCCAAAACCATCACAATTCCAGAAGATCCCTCTCATTTTTAATTCTTGGACTTTTTTATAGACGTGCGCTATGCCTTACAGCTAACCCTTGTACCACTAATTTCTTACGAGTCCTAGGGACCTTAAAATGTTGATTTAGACACCCCAACTGATCGTCTAAACCCTCCTCAACTTCATCTACTAGATCCTCACTTAAAGTTGTAGCACGGCAAACCACAAGACTATGGTGATCATCATCCCCCATAGATGGTAGATTATTATGTAAAATAGTAACGGATCTAGAAGATTCAACCTCTCTAAGGACGCTGACAGAATTATCTACTTGTGAGGGTGAAACGCCTAAGGAAATACCCAAACGAGAAGCACAAGAAACTATGACCTCATTAGGAAATTGTAAAAATGATGGACGTGAGTGTGATAACTTACTTGCAGGAGAGAAGTTGTCACGCTGATGCGCCATCAACATGGCTCGGTCCAATGAGGGCACATCCGCAAGTGGTTGAGGCCGTATCCGATCGCTTGAGCGAACTCCCTCCTTCACGGCGTTCTTGATCCCTCCATATGCCACCACATCCTCCATAGTCGGCCTCTTCCTTTGCTGTGCACCCACGACAATGGCTTGAAGTCCAGGGTTAACAGGCGTGAAGGGTGAGCCTCCATGTCCAGCCGCTCCACCAAGAGAGGGACTCGACCCATGGTCCAATGTGACCAAAGGTGATGTAGGAATCTCAGCCGACACAATTGGATTCTCCAATGATCCCTCAACTGCATCAACTCCAGCAGCATCCACCTCATTCCGTCGGCATCTACTCAACAGAACTGGACCACACGAAAGCGTAGGACACCCCTCTCCCGTGGCGATAGAAAAATCTGTCGGATACGCTGCCGAGATTGCCGAGACCTCCAGATATTGTGCCGCGGCATAAAATCTGCCGTGACTGCTGCCGAGGCAGCCAGAGACTCCTTTTTCCTCTGCCGCGACAGCCACCACGGTAGGTGCCTCGACCAAATCTTGAGAACCTTTGTCAAAAGAGTTTTCAGAGATCCATTTCCTGGTTTCCTCCATTGCGGTTTAGGCGACCTTGGGGACCTTTTCGCGTCTCTGGTCTTCCCCCGCGCGGGCGACCGAGGCGCGCTAACCCTAGCGCCGCCAGCCGCCTCTCCCTCCGCCCCTCCTCCCCGCCGCCGCCGGCGAGCGCCGCCGGGCAAAGCCCGCGCGGTGCCGGTGGTGGCGGGACTTCCTTCTCCCTCTCGTGGCGCGGCGGCGCGGGTCGTGGCGGCCACGATGGGCGGCGTGCTAGGCGAGGGGCGCGCCGGCGCGGCCATGGCGGCGTGGTGACCTCGCGGCCAGCGAGCGCGTCCAGGACCGGTGGCGGCTGCCCCCGCTGCAGCGTGTCAAGGACCTGGGCGGCGCGGCGACTTCGACCCGGTGGTGGCCGGCGACGGTCCATGACGGCGGGGCTCTGCGAGGAGGAGATGGTCAGGGCGGCGCGGGCCTGGTAGAAGGACGGCAGCAGTGGCCACGGCGCTGCAGCGTGGCAGCGGGACCCCTCGGGCCTGATATGGGCCTAGATCTGGACCAGGGTGGGTCTGATCCGGGCCTTATCTTGGGCCTGATGGGACCTGCTGACGCATCCGGTCGGCGGCCGTCGTTGGCGATGGAGGTCTGTGATCCCCTCCGGTTGGTTGCAGCTGCTGTCCATCTGCTACCTGGATCCGAACCAGGCAGTGGTGGACTTGGCGCCGCCCCCATTCATCCGACCCGTCGGTCACGCAGTGGTCCTTTGTCCCGCTGGGGTTGATTTCGTGGACGCCGGGGTGGCGGCTCCGGAAGGTGGACTGCTCGGGCGTTTCGACGGCGGGGCGACGTGGCGGTGGTGATGGTCCGTCTCTTTGGTCCATGAGGGTAGCAATGAGTGGGCGTCGGGGTCTCCTGGTGGTGGTGGCGCCTTGGCGTGGTCAGCACCCAGATCGTGTGTTAGAAGCTCGGCTCGGGGATTGGTGGTGGTCTCAGGTACCGAATGTGGCGAGAGTTTTTCCGGGCGAAATCCCAGCGCTTCGGCGCCGACGATGGCGACGCCTGCGGGTGTCGTGTCCCTCTTGAGGGCGTTGTTGTGGCCACTCTCGCCGCATGTCTCCGGGTGAAAACCCTAGACCCTTGTGGCCTCGGCGGCGGCGGCGCTTGTTGCGTCGTTACCTTCTTGAAGGCGCTGTCGTGGAGCTTCGGTTTCCTTAGTCTCGTCGTCTTCGGTAGCAAGCTAGATGCTTCTTAGTTTTCGTAGTTTATCTTTGATCTGCTTGTAAGAGGATTTCCTCATCACTATGTATCGGTTTGGCCATTTGGCTTTATTTATAAAGCGGGGCGAAAGCCTGTTTCGTGGTTTCCTCCATTGCTTTACAAACCAAGAGAGAAAAAAACACACCTTTTGATTGATTGCACGATCCATCATTCGAGTTACTCCCATTAGAGCCCGATGTCCCCAAGGTCCTCAGACACAACACCCACATCTCCCATCAGAACATCTGAAGGCGCCTCCTGCACGTGTTCTTCCCGGCCTTGAGTATCATGACCATCATCATGATCACCACGGTCTTGATCATCATTCTTGTCCAGTTCGTTCCCCATAAGAACATCTAGATCTTCAACATCTTCCACCTTAAAATGAATCCGATATAGTCCATCCTTTATGAACACCACCAAATGCTTGGGCACCTTGGTGTAATCAAGGCACCCTACCAAAATCCGAAGGACCCCTGTCCTCCTAGTGTGTCTCATATCAACTCTCAAAGTTTTTCCTATCAAGGTACCAATTCCCCACATGGCCAGAAAATCACCAGTGTGACGAGTTGGAATACCCGAGATGAGCACCCACACCTCAGGCAACAAAAGTAAAGGTTCGGACTTGGCTACCCAATTATCAAAAGTGAGCTCACACTGTTTGGTACATGAAAATTGCCAAAGATCTTCAATCTTTCCGGTTCTGCTTTAGAAGGGAATTGCACCTTAAACACATTGTGTCCCACTTGATGAACGTCCCACCGAAAGTTCTCAGTAGGAATCAGCCGTTGTAGCTGAGCTACTATCTGCGGAATGGCGAGCTCTCCTCCTATAACCGAGAGTTGTGCCACCCTTCGTTTTCCAATTTCGGTTGGTATGTCTCGGTCTCAACAGACTTGAAGAAAATCAACTCTTCAGCTCCAGCTCCATCTTTACCTCTTTATCTTTTACCTAATAATAAAGGAAGAGTTGCTTCTCCCAGTTTTTTCGTCCAACTTTTGTATTGCCCTTATTTTTAATCATAATTACAAACACTGCCACCGCTTTAGTGAAAAAAAAAGAAAAAACACGCTTCACCCCTGCCCCTGTTCCGATCCCCCGTGTGTGCCTCTCAGTCCATTGGGTTCCTCCGTCCCAACCAAATCCTCCCACGAGCGCTACCTTCCCCGCCGCCGGTCTCATCCCACCTGTCCCGAGCTTCCCACCTTCAGCCCAATCCATTGTGCTCGCGCCCGCGTTGTTTTTGTTGTCACCCATGTCGGCACCAGCTTCGTCGAAGCAGTCCTCAATCGGCGCGACGAGCCTGGATCCGAGCGGGCTGACGCCGTCTCCCTCGTGTGAGGGAGTTGTGCGCGGATTACACGGTGGTCACGGCGGAGCATAGCTACCCTGCGGTGTTCTGATTTCTCCCCGTCCTAATCCGTGTAACTGCAGGCAGGAGAGATTGTCGTGCGCCGCAAACACAAATCAGCCTCCAGCGCGTGCGTCGTACACGCAGTGACGCCGACGGTCCCCGACGGCAGCGGCGTGCACGCAGGCCGGCTGCCCGGTGGCGCGCGTAGCGAACTCCCTCAGCGTGTAGAGCTGTGGGCTCCCGGCTAGACGGCCGCGTGGAGGCGCTCGGCTCCGAGGCTGACAACGCGGCGGCTGCTCCCTCGCGAAAATCCACACGCCACACATATGCCGTCGCCGCTTGCCTCTGGACTCAAGCAGCACCTTGCCTGCATGTCCGCCTCCGCATCTTGGCCATCACGGATGGAATCAACACAGGCACGACATGTTCCTAGCAGCATCTTGAGAGAATGCTTCTCTCTCCTCTTAACCTACTACTATCTGAAAGCTGGATGCGAAGGAGATAAAGAGGTTGGTGGGTAAAGGCACGACATGCGCATGGCCCTCACTGTATAGGAATACGTCCTCGGTGAGATCGTATGGCAAAAAGCCGCAAAGAATAAGCGAGAATCGGCCTCCTAGCTCCCATGGATAAATGTGAAGAAAAAAAAACAGTAAGTCAAATATGTTTTGTTGTGTATTCTGAAAACGTATCGTTTCTGTAAGGAACACAAAAAACTATTAAATAATAAACCATTTATCCAACAAAAACGATACTTTATTAGAATACATAACAAAACATATTCGACTTACAAAAAATCTTGAATTAAAAAAATTTATATTTAAAATTTGGACCATTGAATGTGCATTGGATGGTGATTAGAAGGCTAATGTTGCAGCGTGAGTCACTGGATCTCAGTCCAGCTCCCATCCCGACGCTCAGCAAACGGCCCCTTTCGTTTTCTCTGTGTGAATACTACGTTAGTGGGGGGGGGGGGGGGGGGGATTCCATGTTTTAGCATGTGAGCACAAACTTTCTCCCATGTTTCTTTTGCATTCAAGGTAATTATTGCATTCAAGGCAGTTAGATATATAATCAAGCCGTATATATTTTATTGGCATGAGAATTTCAAAAAAAATGTCATGTAATTTGTTTTGTCAGGGTTGTAATTTTTCCATCATTGTTGGATCAAAGGCTAAGGATCCAAAAAAAAAATGGAAACCTAACTCATTTAAATGTTTTCAAAATAACATATTTTTAGGGCCTCTTTAGAATGTCGAATCCCAGTTCGTCGAACAAGAATGTTACACAAATACACAATGCTTGTTAGATTATATGGGAGCACACTCGAGTGTTCTGCTAGGGCCAACATCTTCTCTTTTTTTGAACGGGACAACGTCTTCTCAGTTGAGTGTCATTGGAGATGTGATCAATCCCTCACAGAATTCACAAAGTTCAGCCGGACAATCGAACAACAAATGTCCTGATAACCCACACCGAAAACACTTTAGCTTTTCAGATTTCTTCCCCTTCTTGCTAGCATTCCATCTTCTGTTCCATTTGAAACACTGATCCTTGAGCTCTCAAGCTGAGGCTGAACCGTGCTAGGGTTTATCGAACCCAGCGTCCAGGCTATTTCAGTCACATCCGTAGCTTTTTTTGAGAACATACGTATATATAGATCAAGTACAAGTACAAACTGAGTACAATACACGTACATAACTGAGAGAAAGGTCCAGAAGGACCGTAGACTCGTACAACTTGCAGAAACACCCCCGAAGAACAGCCAAAACACAACCAAGTCCTTGGACGAGCTCCGCAACACCAGCCCGCACCCGCCGTTCACCTCCGGCGACGAGCACCAAGAGAGGAACCAGCAGAAGCCGACGAACCCGAGGAAGAAGAAGCCCCATCGCTGAAATCAGCTTTGTGAACCACCAGAAGGAGCACCAAGATGCCCACCTTTCGCTGTGGCGCGCGGGTCGGGGACCTGCCCCAGGCTCACCTTCTTCCTCCGAAACCGGTCGCTCCGGTCGACGACGTCGAGGGGACACACCGGATTCGCCTTCTGCCATCCTCAAACCCAGCACGAGCCACGATACCATCCAGGCAACCGCCAGCCCCGATAGACCGGCGGCCGTAGCTCCAGCACATCTTCCCCCTCCTCCCCACTGGTGTTGGAGATGACACCGGCAGAACGCGGCTGAGCTGGGGGAACAAAAGTCCATAACGTGACCATCGCCGCGTCGATGGCCACGCCTAGACACAGAAACTCCGGCCGCGCCGCTCGCAGATCCACTCCCGACCGCCGTCAAGCCGACCACCAGTCGCAGATCCGAAGCAGCCTCCGCCGCCAGCACCATCACCGGTGACAGAGAACCGGAAAACCTAAGCTACTTAGCTACCTAGCCTAAGAGCACACAGATCCGCCCGGCAATTCGACCCCCCACCTCCTCCCGCCAGCACCAGGGCCGACGGAGAGGAGGGGGCGGCGGAATTGCCGGCGGAAAAGGAGTCTCCCCCCCCGGTCGCCTTTTCTGTAGAGAAGGGTGTGGAAAGGAGAAGAAGAGTCGAGCAACTCCGTCACATCCGTAGCTTGGGCTTCCTATTTAAACTGCGTCGGCCTACTAGGTGCTACCATCGCAGCATCCACCGCAGTCTATACCGGCGCAACCCCGGTGTTGCCGCCGTCGTCTGCCGCGGCAAAGCAAGAGCAGCTCCATTAGCTTGCGCCCCCGCCTGGAGATGACGAGTATTCACTGCCTCGATCCCATCGGCATTCCTGTCCGCGCGAGCACCACGGCTACCACCAACATGAACATAACTAGAGCGCCCCTGATTACCACGACCAAAGTTGCCTCTTCCACGTCCAAAATTCAGATTTGATCCTTGTCCCTCTAAACGACGATATAATGCTGGCCACCGACACCATTCTCCCGCTGAGCATAATTATTGTTGAACCCTGATCCCATGTTGAAACCTAAAACTCTGTTGAATCCTCCTCTGAACCCAACCCCATCATGCTGGTTTTCACCTACTCCAGTATTCGCCGGCGGCGGCCCTCCCACACCGCTCGGACCACCAACGTGCGGGTTATTGAAACGACCCCGACCGTAGTCATCACCACCGCTCGGAGGCGCACGGCCAACACCGCGACCTGGAGGAAACAGGTAAGTGCGGTTCGGTGGTGGAGCTCTTGAACCTCACGATTCGCCATGCTCCCGCCCTCTGGGTGAGCACCAGGAACAAGGGTAGAGGAGGTGGCAGAAGATCTGCAAGTAAGCCCTAAAATTCGACGTAAGCCAGTGCCAGTCGAATAAGGGCGAGAGGACATTGGCCACCGGATACGTACAGCGTGGCCCAATTGGCCCGATGGGCAATGCCCAAGTCCACTGCCCGGCCCGTCATGAAAGAGGCCCAACGACTCCTTTACGACAGAGTTCTGAAACTTTTCTGATGGATCCAACGATCCGTGACTTACGGGGGACCTCACCGGAGACGACGAAGACAACGTCCCCGACCTCCTACCCGGTCGTCTCCCCCCGCCATGCCTAGCAGAACTTACCGATCGCCAGCCAGAACTCCACCTCTTCCTCCTTTGGACCAACGTCCATTCCGAAGGATCAAAATGATCCAGAACGAAAGTTGACGGCGAGCATACCGGCGACCGGAGAGAAGAACATAGGTTTGGGGAAGACAAACCCCTTCCAAGCAACGAAACGATTACCTGTGACACTACCTTGTTCCGCTGCCCTCTCCGCTGGATCCGCTTCTCCATCTTGTGACCCTTGCCAACGATCGCCATCCCAGCTTCCTCCTCCGGCATGCAGTAGTGGTAAGCCAGGTCCGGTGGCGGGCCGGCCATGTCATCCTCCGCCTTCTGGATGCACGCCTCATCCTCATCCGACGACTCGCCGGCAGATTCCGACGTGGTCGACCAGAATTGCCCCTTCGGCCCCTCACCGGGAAACGCGGACATCCGACGACTACGGAGTGCGGACAGGTCCGATGTCCACACTTAGCAACAATCCAGTTCTTACGAGGGCCAACCGCCATGCTCTCTAGACGATTTTTAAAACTACATGGCATAACATACATTCAATACAAATATAACCGAACACAATAAGAACATTAAACACATAATGGCATTCACTCGATTTGAAACGCAATACTTACAATTTGTTGTTGACAAAGTAAGTTGTTCATAATGATTCTAAAAGTCTTGGTACGGCGGGTGATTCTACCACAGAATGGCGGTTCGTAAAGGCAAATAGAATAGTCGTCTTCATCCATTTCCTCTTTCAAAAAGCAATAACAAAAGAAATTTAGAACCTGGGGTTTTTCCCCATTTCGAAGAAAAACATACAGAGGCATACGGAAATCTAATTAACCCAAATATAGTCCACCGTTTGGGAGCTCTAACACTAAAATGACATATGTACAGAAGATAAAACTTACCTTTCGAACAGGGTAGACTGATTGCGGCAGAATCGATGACGACCAAGAGAACCCTATTGCAGTCCCGACAGCGTAGAAGGCGCGCCGCCGAAGAATAACCGCACTGGCAAGCTACGACGGCTTCCTTTGCTTGTCCTCCTTCCTTCTCGACGTCGACCTACACCTTCAACTCCCCTCCTCTGCTCCTTGAATCCCCCCTCCTATGCGCCTTGAATCCGCCTTCTTGTGCTCTGTTCTTGGGGTTTCCTGGGGTTTTCTTGGGGTTCTCTCGACGGACCAGGGGAGAAAGAACCACGTGGCAGCAGTAATCCCTTATTAAACAGGTGCCCGACCTTTTTAACGGACCCACTCACGAGGGCGATTTGAAATGAGGTGAAGTGAGGGTCCCAACTGTGGGCGCACTGCGGGTCCCACACAGTGTGGCTCAGCAGCGAGAGGTTCCCCAGCCGGGCCCCACTTGTCAGGTCAAGTAATGGTCAAACAAGGTTGACCAGACGGAAACGGCCATTCGGCCGCCTTGCGAGCCTTGAAAGTGTGAAGTGGGGCAAAGGCGAGGACAACTAAGGAAGTAGGGCTCAAACGAGAAGAACTAAGGGAAGTAGGGCTCGAAAATAAAAAAAACATGCTATTACTATATGAAAACACCACTATGGACTAGCACTGTTTATGAAAACAACATCTCGATTTGGATTTCTGTACAAGTTGATGTGGGCTTCCTGGGCATAGAGGTGCTTCACTAGTTGTGCCTCCCAGTCACGGATAGAGCTTCAGTAACTTCATGAGACAATCTCATGGTGACTTTCGTGTCCGATCGAGATCTAATGGCCACGATTGATCTAAATTTTAAACTCAAAATTTAAACTTTTTAGAAAAAATTGTAAAAATTCCAGTAAGTTACATATGTTCCATATTGATTATTCTGGAAAAAAAATAGTGTCATTTCGATGAATGGTTTAGGATTTAATTGCATTTTGAGATCAAAACATAAACCTCTATTTAATCCTAAACCGATTATCAAAATCGAACAAAACAATTTCCAGAATACTTAATGAAACATATATAGCTTACTGAAAAAGTTCATTTTTTCTGACAAGTTTGAATTTTGATTTCAAAATTTAGATCAATCGTGATCATTGAATCTCGATCGGACGACACATAGATGGGGAAAGTCACCGTGAGACTTTGTCTTATAAGGTCACTAAAGCTCTATGCCCCAGTCATGTGGGACCGACGGGGACGGACGTACTCCAAGGTTTCAACTTTGGGTGTTCAAATTTTATTAAGTGCTAAATAAATAAGTAAATATTGAAGAATAGTGGTCCAAGATAATATGGGATTATTTAATGTAGCCAATTAATCTTTCTTCCCCATGACGCGCTTACATTCTTGAGCAAACAAAGCCCACCAATTTGGGTCCATGTTGCTCGTGTCGTTGACATGAATTTCCGCTCGTCGGCCTTTTGCTTCTGTTCCGTGTCGGTGGACATGATCTTAACCTTGTCGTCTTGCACCGCAAAGAAGGTCGACTACATTTCATCATTATTTTACCTCAACATGTTCCGAGCCGAGTTCAAGAGACCATAATTAGGGGTGAGTAAAAAATGCCACACCGCTAGTACTTGGAAAAGTCCCAGATGTCAACAGAACCTTGATTCGGAGAAAACAGTCGTCTACAACCAATCAGTGAAACATGTAGCTAGCGAAATCTGATGAGCTTAGTAACAACATTCGTTCTAAAAAGATGAACATTTCAACTAGAAACTGACCCTTGAATCCTTGATACAAATCCGATACGAGATCAGCTGAGAAACTTGGAACTTAAATTCCACCAAATGTCATGCTATATGTTTACACTTCAGGATTGAAATAAGTTTATCCATAGGCTTACAATTAAGTAGCATTCTCCGGTATAAAACGGAACCGGACGTACTCTCTCCGTACACAAATAAGTGGACACCTAGAAATTTTAAGACAGATTATGGAGTGGAGTAAAAAATACATTGGGAATGTGCAAACCTCCATCTCTTTCCTCTTTAATTTTCCCACCTCCAATGAGCTAAGTGCATATACATGTGTTGAATGTTATTGGGCTTGATTCCCGTGTGATGAGAGAGAAGCATTGTTTTCTATTTTAAAATGCATTGGGAAGATAGAAGTACACTCTTTTGTGGACAAATTTCGAAGCTAAATGTCCACTTATTTGAGGACGGAGGGAGTAATTTACAAGTTTTGCAGAGTTTGCCAAACTATTTAGGTGCCGGTGGCGCGATCCGTACACGGAGGGGCAGAGCACTGCTGGCTTGGCTGTGCTGACCCAGAGCAGCCCGCGCGCCCACCTCGCTGACCTATATGGATCCAAAAGAAAACGACATGTTGGTTATCTCATGGTACAACTATAGAAGCATGTAATACTTTTTAACCAAAAATACAATAGAGGTAACGCGTTGTTAATATGCGTTATGAATTTGTTTACAACATACTCCATCGCATTAAGATTAATGTATAGCCGGCTGTTGGCTATAAGATAGTGCCATATCATCTATAGTCAACCTAATAGCTAACATGTATAATAGTAAGCTAGAAAGAAATACTACTTTATCAATATATGGTTCATTTTACACTCTCACAAACTGTTTAGGAACACGTGTTGCAGCTGACTCATATCTTACAACCCGTTTATGTTCTCTCACCTCCAACTCAATTTTGTATATTTAAACTCTTATAAACCATCATCCTATTCTACTTGCTCTTATGAATTTATTTACAACATAATCCATTGTTTACAACTCATTTGGCTCCCGTGATTTCATTTCATTTGGTCGAAATGAAATGAATTCGGACATAATTTCATTTAGTAGAAATGAGATTCTAATACCAAATCTCATGTTTGGCTGTCACATGGATTTCTAAGTGAGAGATTAGGGATGAGGTGGGAGGTAGTTAGCTACCTCGAAAGTGTCTGGATTTGGTTATCTCGAGCTTGATTTGCTGCTGAACCTGTAGATCTGTTGAGGCTAGCAGCTAGCTAGGGTTGCGGTTCAAGAACATGGGAAGGACACATGAGAGAGAGAAAGAGAAAGGGGAAATAGCAGAGCCAGAGGAGGAAACTTGCCTGTGGTGAAGAAGTGGTTGAGCTCGTCGACCCCTTACCGGAGGCGGGTCGTCATCGAGCAGACGAGAAGAGAACTGCGGTGGGGAGAAGCCATGGAGAGAATAAGACCACGATAAAGGAAAGGAATCGAGGAAGTACGGGTCGTTGGCACTATCATCGGCGGACGGGAAGCTAGCGAATATTCGTGGCGACGAGGCGGAGGCGGAGGATGATGAGATCGAAGGGAAGGGGAGGCGCATTACGAGGAGAAAGGAGACGGCATGGACATGATTCCGTAAGAATGAAGGGTGGGGGATGGGAATATACTTAACACACCACGACATTTCTCTATCCGAAATGAAATGACGGTCCAATTACGGAGCAGCCAAACACGTCCAGTTATGGAATTTGGATTGAATTCTGTGATTCCGGAGCGAAATGTCAGATACCAAACGAGTTGTTAGTGATTACTTAAAAAAACTAAAAGCATTTGGAGTAGTAGCTTAGTGATTACTTTAGACTTTAAGGAATATGCTACTCCCTCCGATCCATAAAAAGTGTCGCCCACTTAGTACAAAGTTTGTACTAACTTAATACAAAATGAGCAACACTTTTTATGGATCGGAGGGAGTATAATCAAATGGAACGAACGGAGAATTCATCCTGCGCCAACGAATAGGACTTAAATTTTCTCTATGCCACCACCGGTTACAAAAAGAAAAAAATGCGTACGACTAGATGCAATTGGGAAGCTGCTTCGGTACACCCCTTACGCTGGCCACAATGGGTATAACTTAGCTAGTAACATCACACACCTCAAAGTAAATGTGTTTATGTGGCATATAGTTAATAAGGAGAGAGATGTTCATGATAATATAGCTAGTTACCATAACATCACACACTCCAAGATAAAATAAGTGTACAATCTAATAAATAAGATTTCGTATGACACCTCATATAAGCACATACTCCCGATGAAGTAACATGTGTATGTTACTCTACACTGTAGAGATAATAACATAAACTAGTAACATATGTATGTTACTAGTCTAAATTACTTCCAAGGATGGAGCTGCTTCATTGGCATTGACTAATTACTATAGCTCATTATTATTTATAGAGTCTAACCCCAGTGTCATAGGGACAATATTGATATGATCGACATTTGTTTCCAGCTTCGTCCTTGATTACTCCCCACTATGATAATCCTTATAGTGATTTGTGATTTTTAATGAAAATCAAATTACCCCATAGGAGGTGTTTGGATACACCGAGAACCAATATAGAGAGGGAGGTGGCTCCGAGCCCCTCTACCCTCCTGCTCTTGCTGGCCGGCGGAGGAGAGAGAGAGGGCACTTTGGGACAGACGAGACTCTCAACGAGAAAGGGGAAAAAGACGGAAAAAAGATGTCAAAATTTAGAGTGATAAAAGCAAAATAGACAAAAACTAGTGTGGCAAAACCAAAATTTTCCCACAATCTGGAACCCCCGATGAAGTCGCACCTGCACCACATCGAGACCTGAGCGACCCTGTGACGCACCATCAGGGCCTAGGGTTTAGGGTTTAGGGTTTAGGGTGAACTGTCCCGCTGCGGCTATACCGGGGGCTAGAATGTGCCAAATGGTGCCACACCTGGTTTTCCATGTGTCTAATGCTTAAACAAACCTAAACCTATGAAAAAGTACATTTATAGAACCCCGCGCGGAGAAATCTAAGGGGGTAGACCCGCCGGGGGACACACAGACTGCCGTTTTCGGGAGGGGGGGTGTCCTCAAGGGCACCGAAACCCTGATATATATGTGGGGGGGATGAAGATGTAGTATGTGTATACACATTGTCTTAAGCAACAATAAACACTAAAACTAATTTAAAGAATAAATATAAGTACTAAAATGAGCATTGATATAGGGAGGAATTAAAAAAACGTCAAAGCGCACGGCAAAGGAAAGCCGCACGGCAAAGGGTTGTTTGCCGTGCACAGCTCTTTGCCGTGCGCTATTTTCAGTCTTTGTCGTCCGCATCTCTTTGCCGTGCGCCTTAATTTTTCTTTGCCGTCCGGGTTGTCTTTGCCGTGCGCCTTAATTTTTCTTTGCCGTGCGTCGCCAGATAACTTTGCCATGCGCCGATTTCTTTACCGTGCGTCGCCTTTTCGGCGGACAGCAAAGGATACTTTGCCGTGCGACGGCGCATGGCAAAGATATGACGCACGGCAGTGCCTCATTTTCCCGTAGTGCCTGCCACACATCACAAACCCTATGGCATGTAGTTTTGATCCCAAAAGCAAGCAACAAAACACCCTACGATGATCTGTAGTAGTGAATAGATCTAACTTGCATGTACTGCTATTATTTCTTTAACTACTTCAGGTGGGACCTGTCAAAAAAAAATTTAACTACACATACATAAAGACGAATCAGGCTTACATACAGGCTCGTCGACTGCCGGCGGCGGACGCCCGCAGGATCACCACCAGCAGCAGCAATAGAATTGAGAACAGCAGTGAGCATCTTTTTGTGCCCGACATGATATGGATCTACAAGCTACCCAGCTATGTTCTCCAAAGGACTCACATTTGGGTGGGGCCTGCCAGACTATCAACTGGCCAAGTGAGACAGGGTAAAATGGAAAATTCCAAGTCCACTCGCTGCATCACAATTGAACACCACTAGCGACTTGATGTGGATTGAATTCTTCTACAACTTACTGTCTATGAAAACAACATCTGGATTTGAATTCTTCTACAACTTGATGGGGGGCTTCCTGCGCACAGAGGTGCTCCACAAGTTCTGTCTCCCAGTCACGTCGGACTGACTTGTCGCTGCTGCCTTCCGTTCAACACGTTCCTTTCCCCACGTCTCCTCTCCCGGTCCGCCGTGGGTTCCCTTCTCTCGTCCATCCACACGTCTCCTCTCCCGCCACGTCTTGCCTCCTCCTCCTCTCTCGTGCTATGATTTTTCTTCTTCTTTTGAGGACCTGGTGCTATGAAGTTCATAAGCCTGAAGAAATCGACTTCAAACATCTTAGTTAATGGACGTTCGAGATCATGTGATACCGACCGCCTATATTTTCTCCCCACCTCACCTGAGAGAACACACCAAACTATCCTTAGAGCATCTAAACTAGAATTGCTTAAACTCGGATGCTAATGAGCCGAGCCGAGTTAGCATTTTTTTAATTGTTAAGAAAACAAGTTTAATGAGTTGAGTTGAGTACTCGGTAAGATCACAGTACCCTACATCGTAACATTGATATGCTATCTCATAGATTAGTAAAGACTAAAAAAAATCTCGAGACCTGTATGACAAAAATACATAAGCACTCACGATCAAAGTCTCGAAAGTCTATCTCGAGAGGCATAGAATGTGTTGGAGGTGCTAAAGAGGAGGACGAGCCTTCTACCTTCTTCGACGCATGCCCCGACACTACTGGCGCCAAGTGAGTCTGCTTCACCTAAGGTAATGTATGTTCTCGTGCTATGTAGAGTTGGGATCATCTGAATCAGTTAATTTTATTTGAGAAATAGTACTATATCATTGCTTAGCACCGACATTATTTGCCTGGATCCAATAGTTTGATAGATTGATTTGGACGACGTCCGGGAGGGCGGCTCCAGGGCGATCTCTACCTCCACCGGAAAAAACCTAGCGTGTGCTTCTCCGGACCGCCGCACCGCTGAGTCGAGTTGAAGAGACCGCTTTCACAAACTCGACAATTGATTATTGCATTCACTAGTGCAGAATCGATCACGTACGACCATATTTAGTGGTGCGTCAAAAAAGCGCCACACCGCTAGTACTTGGAAAAGTCCCAACATGTCAACAGAACCTTGATTCAGAGAAATCATTCATCTACATCCAATCATTGAAACATGTAGCTAGCGAAATCTGATGAGCTTAATAACAACGTTCGTTTTTAAAAAATGAACATTTTAAATAGAAACTGACCCTTGATACAAATCCGATAACAAAGAAACATGGAACTTAAATTCCACCGAATGTGATGCTATAATATGTTTACATTTCAGGATTGGAATAAGGATCCATAGGCTTACAATTAGGGAGCGTTCTCTGATATAAAACGGTCACATAATTTACCAGTTTTGCTTTCAAGCGCCAGTCACGCACACGGAGGGGCAGGGCACAGATGCTTCGACTGTGCTGGGGCAGAGCAGCCTGCGCGGCCGCCTCGGTGACCTGTACATGGATCCAAAAGCAAACGGTATGTTGTTTATCTCCTGATAAAATTGTAGAAACATGTAATAATACTTTAACCAAAAATACAATGGAGTTAACGCGTTGTTTAAAGGATTTATGAATTTGGTTACAACATACTCACATTGCTTTATGAATTTGTTTACAACATACTCCATTGTTTACCACACTTGTACTACCTGCTTAGTGATTACATTAGAACTAAAAGCATTTGGAGTAGTAGCTTAGTGATTAGTTTAGAATTAAAAGCATATGCCATAATCAAACGGAACGATCAGAGAATTCAACCTGCGCCACTCTCTCACTCTTTGTTTCTTTGTACCATCACCAGTCACCAGATAAAAAAAGGGCGTACCAACCGATACAGTTGGAAAGCTACTTCAATATAGAACGGTTTGCGACTTTCGATGCAAATCAACTGACCCCATAGGAGTTGTTTTGATACACCGAACTCACATAACTCGTTTACTTGATGCAATACACAGAGAGGGAGGCCGGAGGCGGCTCCAGGCCCCTCTGCCGGCCGGAGAGAGACAGATTGAGATTGAGAGAGAGCGAGCGCGCTCCGGGAGAACAGATAGTAGCCGGATAGCAGAGGTTGACGGGGAGCGGAGTGGCCCCTTTGACCGTAGATAGCAGCGGCACAGGCAGGGGCGGAGGTATGAAAAATGTTTGAGGGGGGGCCGATCAATGAAGATAACTTAGAAATGTAAAAAAACTAAAAAAATGGAAAGATTTTTTTCCAACTGGGCTACTCCCTTTCATTAATTTCTATAACGGAAATACACTGTCGAAGTAAATAGAGGATACGGGGAAGAGAAAGTGCCCTCGCATCGACAAGAAACCCGCCGATGTATGCTCGAAGGTGGAACAATCTACTTCAGCAATGAAATTGCCACAATGCAATACATATTCAAATGCTTTGAAATAAGCATTAGAAACTGTAGTAAAATAGGTACTTAGATTACCCATGAAATTTTTGATAAGCAACAATCTAGCATCGTATTTTTTTAAAGACGTATTCTATTGTTTTGTAGAAGTTCTTCGAAATATACACTAATAGTAGAGTGTGCAGTTGCTCACTGATATAACAAATTTAATTTATAGTCAGCCTTTGCGCTGTCAATGTATTTGTCTCCCAATCATCAATATAAATTTCTCAACTCTCGGTGGTAGATGTATAGATGCCCAAACTTCTACACGCGACACGCGAGTAGGGCGGTGATCAGAGCATCTCTACAGTCTACACGCGAGTTGGGCGACAAGCAGGGCTGACGCTCTGACTGCCTAGTGACCTGTTGTGCGCGGTGCGCCTGGGCTGGCCTAGACGAATACTAGATAGGAGACTGCTGGTACGGGAAGGTAGGAAAGTCAATATTGTGTATAGGGGTAAAAAAATTGTTTGCATGTTGGAGGGGACCGGGCCCCTGTTGGTCCCCCCTGCCTCCGCCCCTAGGCACAGGTCGCCGTCGTTGAGCAAAATCCGCACGTTGTGAAGTTTCAAGAGGCACCAAGCAGCACTTGTCCCATGTCGCAGCCGCCATCCTCTCATCTCCAACGCCACCACCTTGGCGGCCACTGGAAGAAGAAGCAAGGGCAGCAGAGCCCCGGCCACCATCAGCCTCCAACAGATACCCATCTTCGAGCTTATTCAAGCACTCGCCTTCAGATCCGCCTCCACCCCGCATCTTCCTCCATGGAGGCAGGCAGGAGAGAAGCGAATCCATGGCATCGTCGCCTCTCATGGAGGTAGGCAGGAGAGAAGCGAATCCATGGCATCGTCGCCTCTCGGAGGCGACACAGCCAGGCGCAGAGGAGGAGGAGACGACATAACGCTAATCGCCACATGGGACCAAAACAAAGTAAGCAGCAAACCTAATCTACAGCTATGCACACAGGGGGGCCGACCACCTCGTCCTCCCCCTCTCCGGCCGTCAAGGCCGCCGAAAACGGAGCGGAGAGGTGCCGGAGCGCACTCTCAAAAGGAGAAGAGGAGAGAGAAAGGGAAGAGAGAATGAGAGCCTGATTGCGGCTGGCAGAGTTGGGTTGTGCCCCAAGCGAAGGCGTGGATGTAGTAAGTAGCAGTTTTCCCTCGTTAATGAACCGAGGTTTATCGAACCAGTAGGACTTTGAAATCAACAACAAAGTGAATGTTGAAGATCTCTGGCGCTTAATCTTCAACAGAGGTGGACCTGCACACACTCAACGAAATACTTTGCCCCCAACGGCGGAAAGGTTGTCAATCTTTCCGGTCTCGCAGAAAACAAAGCGGTTAATTGTACAGTGAAATTAATGAAAATATGAAAATGGACCAGTGGAGTAATGACGATGAAAAGTGATGAATAAATGTTGCAATCAATGTAAAAAGATGGACCGGGGGCCATGCACTACTAGGAAACTAGTTATAGGTGGAAACTGATTTTTTGGCGTGCATGCAAAACAATGCGCCATAGAAAATATTTCTGTGGCGTATGAGTCTAGATGCGCCACAGAAAGCCACATTCAGAAGAAGTTTACTTGGAACAAGACAAGCATCTTGGAATGACTTACTCACCCGATTGGATTCAGTCCAATTATCGGAAGGTCCAGATAAATTTCATTGGAATCTTACGAAGAATAATAAATTTTCGGTTGATTCTATGTACAGAGCACTAATTCTTCCCCAAGCGCCAGTCGATATTAAAAATAATAACAAAATCTGGAAGATGAAGATACCGCTCAAAACTAAAGTGTTTACGTGGTATCTTCGTATGGGTGTAATTCTTACTAAAGACAACCTTGCCAAGCGTAATTGGCATGAAAGTAAAAAGTGTGTTTTTTCTGTCAACATGACGAGACATTACACATTTATTCTTCCAGTGCGAATTCGCCAGGTCTGTATGGTCAGCCGTCCAGATAGGTTCTACCTTACATCCACCGCGTACTGTTGCAAACATTTTTGGCAATTGGTTAAACGGCGTGGATCCTAGATTTAAACTTTTCTGTAGGATGGGCGCGATTGCCGTTATTTGGTCGCTGTGGCTATGTAGAAATGACAAGGTTTTTAATGATAAAATTGCTTCTATTATGCAGGTTATTTATCGGTGTACTGCGACGCTTCGAGCATGGTCGGCCCTGCAGCGTGTGGAGCACCGAGACTTATTTTTGGAGGTGGCGTCGAGGCTGGAGGCTGCGGCCAGGGAGTTACTATCCCGGCATGGATGTCAACATAGACTCCGGATAGATCTACCAACATCTTAGGCGGATCTACAATTTCTCATTATGATATGTAATTCGTCTTTTTTACTTTTCTGTTCAGAACTGGCTACCGGTGAACTGGTGGCTGTGTGCATCTTAGCTATGAAGAGGCCGGATGTAATACTTAAAACTTTTAAGTAATAAAATCCCTTTATCTAAAAAAATATCGAGTAAGGATTACATCTAGTCATGGGATTGTTGTCCCCGATATGCCGAAAAGTCCCAGCATGTCAACAAACTTTGATTCAAAGAAAACACTCATCTACGGAATCAGTGAAACATGTAGCTAGCGAAATCCGATAAGCTTAGTAACAACACGTTCCGTTCCAAAAAGATCGAACATTTTAAATAAAAACTGATCCTGATACAAATCCGATTCGCCTTCGGCAGAGAAACACGGAACTTTAATTCCACCAAATGTCATGCTATATGTTTACACTTCAGGATTGAAATAAGTATATCCATATTTCATAGGCTTACAATTACAGTAAGTAGCATTCTCCGGTATAAAACGGACCCGGACGTTGCAGAGTTTGTCAAACTATTCAGGTGCCAGTCCCGCGATGGGCACACGGAGGGGCAGGGCATGGATGCCTCGGCGGCCGTGCTGGGGCAGAGCAGCCCTGGGCGGCCGCCTCGGTAACCTGTACATTGATCCAAAAGCAAACGGCATGTTGTTTATCTCCTGGTACAACTGTAGAAGCATGTAATAATACTTTAACGAGTGGAGATTTCGTGTTCCCGAGCTCCAGTGATCCTATAATTTTGAAAATTCAAAAAACATATTTAAAATTTTAAAAAAAATCTGAAAAAAATCATGCACGTTCTTAATGATATATACTATAACCGTGCAAATTTTCAATGCAAAATAATTTAGGGTTTGAGCTACACAAAAATGACAAATGTATAGATCTGAGTATAGTGAACAGTGTATAGTTTTAAATATGTTTTAATGTTTTTTAAATTGTGGGATCACTGGAACTCGAGAGTCAAAGTAACTTTCCGTATTTTAACCAAGAATACAATGGAGTTAACGCGCTGTTTATAGGATTTATGGACTCGTTTGCAACATTCAGTTAACAAGTTAGCTTAGAGATTACAATTAAAAGCATATGATATAATCAACTGGAACTCATAGAACCCGTTTTGCTACAGATCAGAGAAAAGCTACGCTGTACAGGGCTGTCCCAAACTATATTTCATCCTAAGTGATCAGTTATTTCTCCTTGCTATGTCTTCACGTGCCACTATCCAATGAGTGCAAAACCAATTAATCTGGGTTCAATACAGCAAGATTGGCCGCAGCGCACCCGAAGACTCATAAGTGATCTCGAACTGTTCTTCGTTTGGGCAAGATTAATTGCGCCACGTGCTCGTTTTTATAGAAAATAAGTCAAAATTTCTGCGTTAAATTAATAACACCCCGAAAATGGTGACAAACATGCAAAGTGCTAAATCCAGCTTAAAACAACAAACTGCATAAGATACAGGACAACCGAAAAAAATCCAGCGGGGAGGGCGCCACCTAAGAACTACTCCGAAGATGCTGAGAACTAGCAAGACGTGCAAAAGAGTTGAGCCGAATCTCGCCGTCGAAAACAGACCGGCACACTGACACATGCTGCACACCCTCGACACGGGTAAAATCGTCGGGCCAAAGCTCCTCCTAGAGCCAAGGCTGACTCGCCAACACTCACTGCACACCGCCGGGACCTGCATCTGCACAGCTTCCGCAGGGACAGCCCCAGGGAAACACCTTCTCGCTGAGGCAAACCAAGGAGGTCCACACAAGAGCATCAGATTATGGATCAATGGGTATATCCGTGTATGCGGTAACTTATACCTTGATTCAGGCAGAATCGAGATCGAGGAAACAAATAGCGTGCTAGGAAAATAGCGCCAGCCTTAAACTACGCTATTAGCGTGTTCTATCACGCTATAACGTGTTATTAGCGACACAATGTACACTGATTGATTTAGCGAGACAAGCCTCAAAACGCTATAGCGTGCTATCAGCGGTGCTATAAGGCGCTATTTTTTTTCATGATCCGGATACAGAGGGAGCAGGCCGGCAGGCGGAGGAGGAGAGAGAGAGAGCTCCAGTAGAACAGCGGCAGGCAGGCGAGAGTCTCAAGGGGAAGGAGAGTCGAGGAAGTGGGAAAAGACGGGGGTCGGGTTGCACCTGCACTACAGCTAGCTACACCAGACTGAAACCTCACACCACCCAACCGACGCGAATTGATACTGATGCAAGAACACACCCAACGGTTTGTAGTACTAGTGGTTGGATTTAACTTGCATGTGCAAGCTCCCACACAGCAAAGGAACTTCGCTGCTAGCGTTTCTGTAACTACACATACATAAAGACGGACGAATGAGGCTTTACATACAGGGAAGAATGTACGGCGGCGGTGCGGTAGACGGTGGCAGTAGACGGTGCGGCGGCGCCGCGGACGCCGGCAGAATCATCACCGGCAGCAGCAATAGAACTGAGAGCAGCAGTGAGCATCTTGCTGTGCTCCACATGATGCTCCACAGTGATACCCAGCTATGTCCTCCAAAGGTACTTAACCGTTCGTTTCATAATGAAACTACTACTATCCACATCTGAGTTAAGAAATAGGATTTACATTGGGTGGCCAAGTGAGACAGGGTACCAGATGGAAAATTGAAGGCAGCAGGACAACGCAAAGTCGAGCGACGACTTCCAGGTCCACTCGCCACTTGACCATTGAAAGCTATTGCTACTGTATATGAAAACAACACTAGAGACTACCACGGTTTATGAAAAAAACATCTGGGTTTGAATTCCTCTACATCTTGGTGTGGGCAGAGGTGCTCCACTAGTTCTGTCTCCCAGTCACGTGGGACTGTCTTGTCGCTGGCGTTGACGTAGACTTCCTAGTCTCCGGCGATCGAGTCGCCGTGGGTTCCCCTCTCCTGTCGTCCACACGTCTCCTCTCTCGCGCCGCGTCTTGCCTCCTCCTCCTCTCTCGTGCTGTCAAGTTTTTTTTTTTAGGACCTGGTGCTGTGAAGTTCATAAGCCTGAAGAAATCGACTTCAAACATCTTAGTTAATGGACGTGCGAAATCTCAGTACAAATTACAAGACAGTCCAAGAAAGAAAAGAAATTTACAAAAAAGACCCTGCAACTTGCACGAAGCACCCTGAGCATCCTGGAAGAAACACAATCGGATCCACCACTGCGCTCCCAAGACACCTAGTCGTCGCCGGCGTCGCCGTACCACTTGCCGCCGGGGAGGAGGCGCCACCACATGTTGTAGACGACCGCAAGATCCATCCGCCGCCTTGCAATGGAATTTGGCCTCGATGAACGAACACGACCACAGCACGAGCTCCCCAGCACCACCCATCTTCCCACCGACGCAGCGCCGCCCAGGCCAGCCATCGTCGCACCACCTCCCGACGCTGCTCCCCTCGCCACCAAGGCCGGCCGGAGTAGAAACGTCGAAGAAGAAGACCACCAGAACCACATGCAGCAAAAACGGAATGCCGACCTCCACCCGCTCCTCCCCTCGCCACCACGGCCGGCTAGAGAAACACAGACGGAGAACCACGCCCGACGAAGCACCTCCACAACCTCCCCGGCGTCGAGGCCGGAACGGGGAAAGGAGGGGGAGGAAGAATCCCTAATCACCGGCGCCACCGCCACCGTCTTCGGAGACGCCATCCGGGCACGCACACCTAGAACCCTAGGACCTAAACTACTCGCACGGACGGAGCCGAGGCTCCCCCCTACCTCGCGGTGCCGAAACGGCGGCCGGAGGCGGAGGGGAGCAGCAGATCTGCCGGCGAAACTCGGGGCCTCGCGGTCGCCTCCTTTCCGCCTCGGAGCACTGTAGCAGGGGAAAGGGGAAAGGAGGAGGGTAAGTAGGTGACTTCAAACATCTTAGTTAATGGACGTTCGAGATCAAGTAATACGCTTCCGAGTTAAAGACAGTATATTTTTTTTCTCCACCTAACCTGGAGAACTCACCAAACTATTTTTAGAGCATCTCTGTCGCAGTGGAGCAACGCTTAACTCTGTGGTCAGTAAAGATGTAGTATATACGTATTTATATATTTTTTATTACTTTTTTGCAAGATTTTAGCTTGTATTAAAAAAACAGTGTAGTCAATTGACTACACAGGTCAAGTGTGGCTCCGCCACTGTCTGTCGGGTGGGTTGAAAACAAAACTTGAAACTCAAGAGTTTAACAAAAACTCAGCTAGAATCGGCTTAAACTCGGATGTTAATGAGCCGAGCCGAGTTAGCATTTTTAGATTGTAGGAAACAAGCTTAATGAGTCGAGTTGCAAGTACTCGGTAAGATCGTAATACCCTACATCGTAGCATTGATATGCTATCTCATAGATCAGTAAACACTAAACAAAAACTCGAGACTTGTAGGACAAAAATACATGAGCACTCACGACAAGTCTCAAAAGTATATCTCGAGAGGCATCGAGAATGTGTTGGAGGTCTTACAGGAAGAGGACGAGCCTTTTACCTTCTTCGACGCCAGCTCCGGCTCCGCTGGCGGCGCCTAGCTAGTGAGTCTGCTTCACCTAAGGTAATGGATGTTCTTGTGTTATGTGGAGTTAGGATCATCTGAATCCGTTGATTTTATTCGAGAAATAGTAGTATATCATTGGTTAGCACCATCATTATTTGCCTGGATCCAATAGTTTGATAGATGTAGCTCATGTGATGGATACTGGCCCAAACAATTTGATAGATGTAGATACTGACTTAATGCTATATGCTTGCAAATTTCTAGCATGATATGTGAAACTCTTGTGATAGATACAACCTCAGTGCTATATGTTTGCAAAATTATCGCTTGATAGATGTAGCTCCTTGAGTAGATACTTAATCTATGTGTTTGTAAATTTGTATTTTGAATATTTGATATATGTAGCTTGTGTGATACATACCGACTCAGTGTTGTGTGTTTGCAAATTTATTGTTTGAGAGACGTAGTGATGTGATACAAGCTGACTCAATACTTTTTGTGATGAATCTGTATAATCGAATTATTGTCATGGTTGCTCGAATTATTATGTCATGGTTACATATGGAGCTAGAAACCTGCGAGAATTTTCAAATGAATGTTTTGAGACAAAAAAAAAGTTGAATTGACTGAACTGTCTAATTCCTGGAAGGAAAATGATCATGTAAACCACAAAATATTGAATAATCAAGCAGTAATTCAATGATTAATTTCAGAATATTATACATGACCACAATAAGTACTAACATATTAATCTCGAACAGACTAGATGCATTAACTAATATGAACAACATCATAAAAACGAAAAACATATAATCACAAAATGTTTGAGTCGGGTTTGTTGCGGCGTGCGCCCGGTACGACGCAACATGTCATTGCAAATACTTTTTTTTCGAATATCCATTCAAATATTATGAAAGGGCAAACTTTCTTCAAAATTGAGCACTAACTTCAGGGCCACTCCAACCGAACGAACTGAATGTGTCCGCTTTTAGTCCGTTTAGGTTGCCAGACGAACAATCGTTCGACCCGTGTATGCCCTTCCCTGGCTAGTGCATCCAACCGGGAAAACATTTCAGATTTTTTAATTTATTTTCCGACTCAAATAATTCATAAACAGACGTTTTTATTTAAGTTTTAGATACATTTATTATATTTAAATGAAATTGACACTAAACCCTAGATCTACCGTCACTCTTCCGGCAACTCCTGAAATATCCATGATCGGTGTGGCCAGCGTATCCGGGACCATATATGTTACGTATTATCATGTATAGCTAGGGACTGTATTGGAGCATTTCTTAACTATAAGGATGGTTGCGTTACGCGCTAGCAAGTTGATGTACCAACTATGAAATTAACTCCTTTAGATTAGAGCATCTCCATGTCTTGGAGATATATCCGCCACATTCAGAAAAAATTCTACTATCGGGAGTATCGGACACATGTCCGTCTCTATTGGGACGACTGCCCTCAATGGCGCAAACCATGCGGCCGGCCCTATTCATTTTTTACTTTCGGCATTTTGACTTAATAGTGCCAAAAATAAGAACACATAGATAATTCACAATATAGGCACCAAATCAAAGTCTTGGTTATCAAAAATCATGGTCGGCCACAAGTCCGGCCATCAAAATGCCACCTAGTCCAGCCACATCACAATACCTCATTGAAATGCTAATGAAATCTACAAAAACTAATCTTCCTTCTCCATGATGTGCATACATTCTTGAGCAAACCAAACACACCAATTTGGG
This sequence comes from Puccinellia tenuiflora, assembly GCA_012064385.1. Taxonomy (NCBI): domain Eukaryota; kingdom Viridiplantae; phylum Streptophyta; class Magnoliopsida; order Poales; family Poaceae; genus Puccinellia; species Puccinellia tenuiflora. The sequence goes on along the minus strand of QRDG01000473.1, from coordinate 6,441,141 downwards.
TCCATGTTGCTCGTGTCGTTGACATGAAATTCCGCTGGTCAGCCTTTTTCTTTTGTTTCGTGTCGGTGGACATGATCTTAACTTTCTCGTTTTACACCACACAGAAGGTCGACAGCCTTTCACCATTCGTTTGATACCTTAGCGTGTTCCGAGTCGAGTTCAAGATACCTCTTTCATGAACTCGACATTTTGATTATTGCATTCACTAGTGCAGAATCGATCACATGCGGCTATAATTAGTGGCGCTTAAAAAAAACCAGTGACTGAACTGCTCAAACAAAAACGTTAAAAAAAATAGAATATCAAAACCGGTGACTGAACAGCTCAAACATAAAATATCAGTACTAGTGACTGAAACGCTGAAAAGTAAGACATTAAAAAATTAAAATTAGATTTTGGGAAGAACAATCCGACTCAATTGAACCGATCGTGGTTTTTTACCAATAAACTCATTTATCGTGGAGAGAAAATTCCGGTTATTTCGACCGGTAGCCAAAACCCTGCAAAGAATGGCTTGCAGAGACCAGCACGCCTAATATAATACCATGAGATGGCATGGACACATAGGGCACAAACAGTTCATCCAAAGAACACAGATGTTCATTCGGATGGATCACAACATTAGCATTGGCAGCAGCCCCCATACTTTCGCTTGTTTTCTCCTTCTCCTTCTTCTTTACTTCCATGACTCTATTCGCCCCCAAATTTCTAACAACATGGTACCCGGCGTGTCACTAGAATCTTTATATCTAAATATCTGGATTATATTGAGTAAGGATTACATCCAGTCATGGGATTGTTGTCCCCAAGACGCAGAGAAGTTCCAGCGTTTCAACGGAGCCTCCTTGATTCAGAGAAAAACATTCGTCTACAGCTGCCCCTTGCGTGCTATACATATATTGAGCAATCAGTGAAACGTGTAGCTAGCGAAATCCGATGAGCTTAATTAGTAACAACACGTTCATTCCAAAAGATGAACATTTCAAATAGAAACTGATCTTTGATACAAATCCGAGATACAGAAACATAAAACTTAAATTCCACGGAATGTGAGGCGATAATATGTTTACATTTCAGGATTGAAATAAGAATCCATAGGCTTACAATTAGGGAGCATTTTCTGATATAAAACTGAACCGGACATACTTTATCAGTTTTGCAGAGTTTGCCAAACTGTTCAAGTGCCAGTCGCGCCATGCCGACATGGAGGGACACGACACTGAAACCTCGGCGGTGCTGAGCTAGAGCAGCCTGCCTGGGCACCTGGCTGGCCTGTACATGGATCCAAAAGCAAACGACATGTTGTTTATCTTCTGGTAAAATTGTAGAAGCATGTAATAGTACTTAATTTAACCAAAAATACAATGGTTTTGCTAATTCTCATTACTGAGTTGCAACTGGACTTATCAGTTACACCGTCAGATTGCATCCCAATATTCGTGCATTTATCAGTTCCAAGTTGACTTGCAACTGAGAATTGATGACATTGACATCACGTGTAAATTCTTATTCGACTGAGTTGCAAGTGGACTTGCAACTGCAACTCCTCCGGACCATTTAATTTGCTTCGTGATTCGTACTATTTATGAGTTACAACTTGACTTGCAACTGAGAATTGATGACATCGTATGAATTTCTCATTCGACTGAGAATTAGTCACACCCAAAATACAATGGAGTTAACGCGCTGTATAAAGGATTTATGAACTTGTTAACAACATACTCCATTGCTTTATGGATTTGTTTACAACATACCATTGCTTTATGGATTTGTTTACAACATACTCCATTGTTTACCATAGTTGTACTACCTACTTAGCGATCACCTTAGAACTAAAAGCATTCGGAGTAGTGGCTTAGTGATTTTAGAATTAAAAGCACATGCTATAATCAAATGGAACGAACAGAGAATTCAACATGCGCCAATCAATCGGATTTAATCTCTCTGTACCAGCAGCAGTCACCAGATACAAATAAAAAAGGCGTACCAACAGATACAATTTGGGAAGCTGCTTGGGTATAGAAGGGTTTGCGATTTTCGGTGCAAATCAACTTACCCCATAAGAGTTGTTTCGATACACCGAACTCGCAGAACCCGTTTAGTCCATGGAATATACAGAGAGGGAGGTGGCCGGAGAGAGAGAGATCGTAAAGGATGTGTAATAGGGAGTAGATACATACAGGGATGTCCACTGCGCGGCTCCGCCACGGAAGCCCGCAAGATCACCACCAGCAGCAGCAATAGAACCGAGAGCAGCAGTGAGCATCTTTTTGTGCCCGACATGATATGAATCTGCAAGCTACCCAGCTGCTATGTCCTCCAATTCCAAAGGTATTTAAGCATCCGTTTTTTAAACAACTACTATCCACATTTGGGTGGAGGCCTGTCAGACTATCAACCGGCCAAGTGAGACTGGAAGGAAAATTCTCGCCACTTGACCATTGAAAGCTAGCATATGAAAACTCCACTAGGAACTACCACTGTTTACGAAATCAGCATCTGGATTTACAACTTGATGTGGGGCTCCCTGCGCGCATGCAGAGGTGCTCCACTAGTTGTGTCGCCCAGTCATCCCGACCACGTTCAACACGTTTCCGCAGTGGCTCTCCAGTCCCGTATATCCCCACCCCTCAGGGTTGAACGTAGACCTCCTAGTCTCCCACCTCTGACCTAGTCTCTGGCGAGTCTGCCATGGGTTCCCTTCTCCTCTCGTCCATCCGCATCCTCTCTCGTCGCGTCTAGCCTCCTCCTCCTCCTCCTCCTCTCTCGTGCTAAAAAAAATTACAATCTTTTAGTGAGATTTTTTGATTAGTCAATAATTTCATGCAAATCACAAAATATTTAATAATTAGGCAATAATTTTATGATTAATTTTGGAACATTAAACTTGATAACAATAGCTACTAACATGTCAATCTCAAACATACTAGATGCATGTGGACCGACAAAGTGAGGAGGGAGGCGGCTGGGGAGAGGCCACGCCACGAATCCAAGTGAATTTAGTAGTAATCTTATTTTTCTCCTTGCCCCCTCTTGATTATTTAGAGTATATTACTATTGTATGCTTTCTCTGCCTTGATTATTTAGATAGAGTATAAAACTCACAAAACTATACTTAGAGCAACTCACCGACGGACCGGAAATATGTCCGGCACACTTGAAAAAATGTGTGCTATCAGGAGTATCGGACACATGTATGCCTCTATTGGGCCAGCTACCATCAATGGCGCAAACCATACGGCCGACCCTATTCATTTTTTTTACTTTTGACATTTTGACTTAATATTGCCTAAAATAAGAACACGTAGATAATTCACAATATAGGCACATAATCAAAGTCTCGGCTATACAAAATCATGGTCGGCCACAAGTTCGGTCATCAAAATGCCACCAAGTCCAGCCACATCACAATACCTCATGGAAATGCTAATGAAATGTTATAAAACTAATATTTATTCTCCATGATGCGTATACATTCTTGAGCAAACCAAGCCTGCAATTTTGGATCTATGTTGCTCGTGTCGTTGACATTAAATTCTGCTCGTCGGCCTTTTGCTTATGTTCCGTCTTGGTGAACATGATCTTAACCTTCTCGTCTTGCACCACAAAGAAGGTCGCCTGCCTTCCGTGCTGAGGCAGAGCAGCCTGTGTGGCCGCCTCGCTGACCCTGTATTGTTTATCTCCTGGTACAACTGTGTAAGGATGTAATAATACTTTAACCAAAAAACACAATGGAGTTAACGCGCTGTTTAAAGGATTTATGAACTTCTTTACAACATCTCCATTGTTTACCACAGTTGTACGGTAGGGATGCAGGTCCGTCCGCCATGTTTCCAGTTACACTAGTGGAAAAAGGGGCATTGGTCCCGGTTCCAAAGGGCCTTTGGTCCCGGGTTAGCCGCCGGGACTAAAGCCTCGGGACTAAAGGGGGGTTGGCCTTTAGTCCCGGCGGCCCAGGAACCGGGACTAGAGGCCCTCCACGTGGGCGCGCAGGGGGAGACGGGCCGGAACCCTTTGGTCCCGGTTGGTACTACCAACCGGGACCGAGAGTTTCACTTTTTTTTTAACCGAATGCTTTTTTTTTTTGTTTTAACCGAATGCTTTTTTTGTTTTAACCAAATGCTTTCTTTTTGGGGGGGTTTAAATCAATAGGTGCCGTGTCGCCGTGCCGTGCCGTGTCGTGCCGTGTTGTGCCGTGTCGTCGTGTCCGATGCCGTGTCGTGTCGTGTCGTGCCGTGTCAGTGGTACTACCATTAATATTTGATTCATATATACATACATAACATTTCTCACACGTCGAGATCATGTTTCATATATACATACATAACGTCACACGCCGACATAATGTTTCTCACACGTCGAGATGATGTCAATTACATGTCCTCGGGCAAAACAAAATTTGTCAAGTGAAAGAAATCTCCATCTCTCTTTAGGACCGCGGAGTTAAAAAATCCCGCAATTTCCTCTTGAAGTGCTTTTAGGCGCTTCGATGGTATGAGCTGGTCCCGCATTCTCTCCATCTAGATCAATATGAATATGTGAGTTGTTTATAACTATATATATATATATATATATATATATATATGAAATCATAATAAAATAATTTATGGATGGAACTCAACACAATATGCATGGTAATAAAAAGTGAGAAGAGTGTATACATACATCACGCGTTCTTTGTTCTCTATCCCGCTCAGAGACAAAAGAGCGTATGTACTCGCAAACATAGAATCCACATAAATTTGTCCCAGTTTCCTGCCTCAGACACCACTTTACAAAAAAATAGAATTTAATCAAATAATAGTGAAGCTTCATAATAGTATTGAAACTAGAATTAAAGAGTTGCTTCATAATGGACCTATATATATAGTACTACTTACATTGGTGGTATAAAAATACAGCTCCGGTTTCCACTCCCCTGGAACGATCTTGATGAACCGTTTCCAAACACTGCCCGCCAATAGAAAAATGATTAAAGAAGTTATTGATTAGTTGATATCTGAAAATGAATGACAGAGGTCGATATAGAGCGATAATGATTGAAATTACCTCTGGAGCATATCTTGAATGCGTTGGTACTTTTCCATTGGTTTCCTTAGCGAGTCCATGACTTGAACGACTCCTTGGTCAACTCTAATGATTAGCAGAATCCAGTGGAAACTACGCACGTTTATATGTCAATGACTCATCGGTTACACTAAAGATATGCAAAGCAAAATAGAATGGGTAGAAGGTAACACTCACTTGTTGACGTAAGGAAAAAGTATTTCTCCGCAAGTATTTTGGTTCACTAACCAATTGACCAAGCTATCCTCGGTGGTCTTCCAATTGTATTTTACGGTCCCTTCATTAACATAATTTGGGTCAATGAACCCAGTGTCATAGATGCCCTTTTTTCTGCATTCGACAATCATCATTCTACAATACAAAAGAATATAGTGAGATAATTAAAGGCAATGAACATGCAGAGCTGAAGACTTAATTAAATTGCAGAAATAAATCACTTACAAACAATAGGAACTGACGATGACTTTGTCGAGGGCATCTTGATTGAATAACTGAAATATTTCTGAAAACGGAATATATAACAAGTCATCCGTGAAGTAATGCTTTTTCTTATAACTCACCCAGAAAGCTTCATGCCCGGCCGCTACAGCTTTCTCGTACCAGTGATGCAATCGATGCAATTGGTATGATAGAGAACTGATCTCCTCAGGTCTGACCAGGGACTTCCCGGGTTTATATGTCCATGCATACTGATACTGTTGCTGTGGTTGTACGAGCTGGGCAACTGTTTTAGTTGAGATCACCTTCAGCGGGGATATCGACTTTTTGCCTGTTCTCCGAGCTGGGCCACTTGTTTCCCGCGTTTTGCAGCATAGAATTGCTCCTTCTTTAGTCGATCTGCCGCCTACTTGTCCTCCTTCATCTTCTGCTTGTTTAGGAGATAGGCAGCCTTCTTTTCCTCGGCCTCTTGACTAATTGTCTTCAGCATGACACGATCATAGTCATCTGCCAATGGAGGTGACTTTGGCCGGGGATTCCTGAAATTTTTCAAAAATCTCTCAACTTTTTCTGGATCCAGTTTCTCTCTAGGCGGGGGCCGTTTCGGAGCTAACTGTTCTCTATTATGGGTACGCACCGATTCCTCGAGCTCCTCTGGAGTCAAGTCGTAAGGTCTCTTTGGAAGAGGCTTTAGCAACTCGCGTTCCGCTCGAGATAACTTATCTGCACGCGTCGACGTGAAGGATAGTTTCTGCTTTGACGAGAAGGTCTTTTCCCGGGGCGGAATCGAAGGACGGGACGTCGCGCGCGATGGACTCGCGACGGATGGGGCATCGAGGGATGGATCTTCATGTGAGGAGGATATATCTTGGGGGGGTGAATCTTTAGGTGGGGGAGATGGATCTTTAGGCTGGGGAGATGGATCCTTAGGTGGGGGGATGGATCTTGCGGTGGGAGGGATGGATCTTGACGTGGGGGGGGGATGGATCATTAGGTGGGGGGGATGGATCTTGAGGTGGGGGTCTGCTGCTGGATCGAGGAGTCAAGTTCGGAAACACGATGTTTTCCTTGTTCCAGAGAGCGATACCCTTCTCGACTTCTCCCAGTGTCTTCTCGCCGTCACCTCCGGGAATGTCAAGTTCCAGATTAGCATATAACGGCACAACTTGATCCACCCCGAATCGAGCATAGCCCTGTGGAATCCCTTCGAGATGGTAGCTTGCTCCAGCTGGATTAGGTAAAGCATAGCCGACCGCCACCTTGAAAGACATGTTCTTCATTGACATGTGTAGCTCACAGTTTGTCTTCTCCGTGATATCATCCACGGGGTAGTGAGCCGCCGGTTTCATCAAACACCTTGCTTGCTATAAAAAATCCACAAATAATAAATTAATTTGAGCTCAAAATGCATATAAAAAATTAAACTCTCTAGCTAGGCATTTCATCAAACACCTTGCTTGCACTACAAACCATAAAATGAGCTAAACTAGCAATGAAATGAGCTAAAGTTGCAACTTCGGAGAAAAGGATGATATTGCTAACCCTTGAATATATAGGGTGCCTTCAATCCTCACAAATGGTGAAAAAAATGGGGATTAACTTGAGTGATGGAGTGGAAATGGAGGAGAAAATGTTGATGAACTCAAGCTAAAAATGGTGGTGGAGCTCGGGTGGAAGATGATATAGGCAGGGAAGAGCCCCTTTGGTCCCGGTTCCAGACACGAACCGGGACCAAAGGTCCCAATAGAACCGGGACGAATGGTCCCCAGCGCCCGGGCCGATGGAGCCGGGACCAATGACCCCTTTGATCCCGGTTCTTTATTGTTACGGGATAAAAGGGCAGAATGGATGCCCCTTTTTCCACTAGTGTTAGACAGTCAATTAGTACTCGGACATAGCTTTGCCAGTCAATTTGTATTCTAAATCTTCCATGAACTAATCTAGCGTAGCCTGTCGGACGGTCCGCCTGCATTCCCATTTGTACTACCTGCTTAGTGATTACTTTATTAGAACTAAAAGTGGCAGGCGAGACTCTCAATGGGGAAGGGGAAAATACGGGTTTCAATTCGGAAACCCCCGATGACGCCGTTACTCAAGCATCCGTTTTTTAAACAACTAGTACTAGTATCCACATTTGGGTGGGGGGCTGCCAGACTATCAACTGGCCAAGTGAGACAGGGTACAGATGAAAGGAAAATTCCAAGTCCACTCGCTGCATCACCACTGAAATCTATATATATATATATATATATATATATATATATATATATATATATATATATATATATATATATATATATATATATATAGACTAGTGCTGTTTATGAAAACAACATCTGCGTTTGAATTGAATTCCTCTACAACTTGATGTGGGGCTTCCTGCGCGCATGCAGAGGTGCTCCACTAGTTCCTTTCCACAGTTGCTCTCCAATCTCGTATTTCCCCATCCCACCCGGTTGACGTAGACTTCCTAGTCCACCTACTCTCCGGCGAGTCCGTCGTGGGTTCCCTTCTCCTCTCGTCCACACGTCTGCCTCCTCCTCCTCTCTCGTGCTGTAAAGATTTTTTTTCTTTTCTTTCGAGGACCTCGTGCTATGATTCTATGAAGTTCAAAAGCCAGAAGAAATCGTCTTCAAACATCTTAGTTAATGGACGTTCGTGACCGTGTGATACCGTTTCTGAGTTAAAGACAGTCTATATTTTCTCTCCACCTAACCTGTAGAGAACTCACCAAACTATCTTTAGAGCATCTCTGTCGGGTGGGCTGAAAATAGAACTTGAAACTCAAGAGTTTAACGACAACTCAGCTAGAATCGGCTTAAACTCGGATGCTAATGAGCCGAGCCGAGTTAGAATGTGTTGGAGGTGTTAAAGAGGAGGACGAGCCTTCTACCTTCTTCGACGCATGCCCCGACATTGCTGGCGCCAAGTGAGTCCGCTTCACCTAAGGTAATGTATGTCCTCGTGTTATGTAGAGTTGGGATCAATTGAATCAGTTAATTTTATTTGAGAAATAGTACTATATCATTGCTTAGCACCGACATTATTTGCCTGGAGCCAATAGTTTGATAGATTGATTTGGATGAAAACTGCCTCCGAGTCGTCTACGCGGGCGGCTCCAGGGCGATCTCCACCTCCACCGAAAAAAACCCTAGTGTGTGCTTCTCCGGACCGCCGCGCCGCTGAGTCGAGTTCAAGAGACCGCTTTCACGAACTTGACAATTTTGCATTCACTAGTGTAGAATCGATCACGTACGACCATAATTAGTGGTGCGTAAAAAAAAGCGCCACACCGCTAGTACTTGCAAAAGTCCCAACGTGTCAACAGAACCTTGATTCAGAGAAATCATTCGTCTACATCCAATCATTGAAACATGTGGCTAGCGAAATCTGACGAGCTTAATAACAACGTTCGTTACAAAAAAGATGAACATTTTAAATAGAAACTGACCCTTGATACAAATCCGATACGCGTTCGACAAAGAAACATGGAACTTAAATTCCACCAAATGTGATGCTATAATATGTTTACATTTCAGGATTGGAATAAGGATCCACAGGCTTACAATTAGGGAGCGTTCTCTGATATAAAACGGACCCGGACATAATTTACCAGTTTTGCAGAGTTTGGTTTCAAGCGCCAGTCAGGCACACGGAGGGGCAGGGCACGGATGCTTCGACTGTGCTGAGGCAGAGCAGCCTGCGCGGTCGCCTAGCTGACCTGTACATGGATCCAAAAGCAAACGGCATGTTGTTTATCTCCTGGTACAACCGTAGAAGCATGTAATAATACTTTAACCAAAAATACAATGGAGTTAACGCGCTGTTTGTAGGATTATGTATGGACTCTTTTGCAACATTCAGTAAACAAGTTAGCTTAGAGATTACAATTAAAAGCATATATATGATATAATCAACTGGAACTCATAGAACCCGTTTTGCTACAGATCAGAGAAAAGCTATGATGTACGTACAGGGCTGTCCCAAACTATATACATTTCATCCTAAGTGATCATTAGTTATTTCTCCTTGGTATGTCTTCACGTGCCACTATCCAATGAGTGCAAAACCAATTAATCCGGGTTCAACACAGCAAGAATTGGCCGCAGCACCCCAAGACTCGTACATGATCTCGATGGGAAGGAGAGTCGAGGAAGGGGAAAAGACGGGGGTCGGATTGCACCTGCACTACAGCTAGCTACACCAGACTGAAACCTTACACCACCCAGCCGACGCAAATTGATACTGATGCAAGAACACACCCAACGGTTTGTAGTACTAGTGGATGGATTTAACTTGCATGTGAAAGCTCCCACACAGCAAAGGAACTTGGCTGCTAATATTTCTGTAACTACACATACATTTCATAAAGACGAATCAGGCTTACATACAAGGCCATGGCATATTTGACGCCATGGACGGCAGGATCAGCACCAGCAGCAGCAATAGAACTGAGAGGAGCAGCAGTGAGCATCTTGCTGCGCTCGACATGATGTGAAACTCCAAGCTATATACCCAGTGGCTATGTCCTCCAATTCCAAAGGTACTCAAGCATCCGTTTTATAAACAACTGGGGCCTGCCAGACTATCAACTGGGGCCTCCACTCGCTGCATCACCATTGAACACCACTAGCGACTAGTACTTGTTTATGAAAACAACATCTGCATCACGTGGGACTGACCGTCTTGTAGCTTCGTTCAACACGTTCCTTTCCGCAGCGGGTCTCCAATCCCGTATTTCCCCGCCCCACCCGGTTGACGTAGACTTCCTAGTCTCCGGCGAATAATTTCATGCAAACTACAAAATATCGAATAATTAGGTAATAATTTCATGATTAATTTTGGAACACTAAACTTGACAATACAACAATAGCTACTAACAAGTTAATCTTAAACATACTAGATGCATGTAGACCGACAAAGTGAGGAGGGAGCCGGCTGTGGGCGGGGGAGGCCACGCCACGAATCCAAGTGAGTTTAGTAGTAATCTTAATTTTCTGCTTGCTCCCTCTTGATTATTTAGAGTATATTACTATTGTATGCTTGCTCTGCCTTGATTATTTAGAGTATAAAACTCACAAAACTATCCTTACAGCAACTCACCGATGGAAATATGTCAGGCACACTCGAAAAAATGTCTACTATCAGTAGTATCGGACACATGTCCGCCTCTATTGGGCCAGCTACCCTCAATGGCGCAAACCATACGGCTGACCCTATTTGTTTTTTTTTTTTACTTTTGACATTTTGACTTAATATTGCCTAAAATAAGAACATGTAGATAATTCACAATATAGACACAAAATCAAAGTCTCGGCTATACAAAATCATGGCCGGCCACAAGTTCGGTCATCAAAATGCCACCAAGTCCAGCCACATCACAATACCTCATGGAAATGCTAATGAAATGTTATAAAACTAATATTTATTCTCCATGATGCGTATACATTCTTGAGCAAACCAAGCCTGCAATTTTGGATCTATGTTGCTCGTGTCGTTGACATTAAATTCTGCTCGTCGGCCTTTTGCTTATGTTCCGTGTCGGTGAACATGATCTTAACCTTCTCGTCTTGCACCACAAAGAAGGTCGGCCACCTTCCGTGCTGAGGCAGAGCAGCCTGTGTGGCCGCCTCGCTGACCCTGTATTGTTTATCTCCTGATACAACTGTGTAAGGATGTAATAATACTTTAACCAAAAAACACAATGGAGTTAACGCGCTGTTTAAAGGATTTATGAATTTCTTTACAACATCTCCATTGTTTACCACAGTTGTATGGTAGGGATGCAGGTCCGTCCGCTATCTTTCCAGTTAGACAGTCAATTAGTACTCGGACATAGCTTTGCCAGTCAATTTGTATTCTAAATCTTCCATGAACTAATCTAGCGTACTGTATGCTAATGAGCCGAGCCGAGTTAGCATTTTTTAATTGTTAAGAAAACAAGTTTAATGAGTCGAGTTGAGTACTCGGTAAGATCGTAGTACCCTACATCGTAACATTGATATGCTATCTCATAGATCAATAAAGAATAAAAAAAAACTCGAGACCTCTAAGACAAAAATACATGAGCACTCGCGTCAAAGTCTCGAAAGTCTATCTCGAGAGGCATATAATGTGTTGGAGGTGTTAAAAAGGAGGACGAGCCTTCTACCTTCTTCGACGCATGCCCCGACATTGCTGGCGCCAAGTGAGTCCGCTTCACCTAAGGTAATGTACGTTCTCGTGTTATGTAGAGTTGGGATCAATTGAATCAGTTAATTTTATTTGAGAAATAGTACTATATCATTGCTTAGCACCGACATTATTTGCATGGAGCCAATAGTTTGATAGATTGATTTGGACGAAAACTGCCTCCGAGTCGTCTACGCGGACGGCTCCAGGGCGATCTCCACCTCCACCGAAAAAAATCCAAGTGTGTGCTTCTCCGGACCGCCGCGCCGCTGAGTCGAGTTCAAGAGACCACTTTCACAAACTCGACAATTTTGCATTCACTAGTGTAGAATCGATCACGTATGACCATAATTAGTGGTGCGTCAAAAAAAGCGCCACACCGCTAGTACTTGGAAAAGTCCCAACGTGTCAACAGAACATTGATTCAGAGAAACCATTCGTCTACATCCAATCATTGAAACATGTGGCTAGCGAAATCTGATGAGTTTAATAACAACGTTCGTTACAAAAAAAAAAAAAAGATGAGCATTTTAAATAGAAACTGACCCTTGATACAAATCCGATACGCGCTCGACAAAGAAACATGGAACTTAAATTCCACCAAATGTGATCACCACCAGCAGCAGCAACAGAACCGAGAGCAGCAGTGAGCATCTTTTTGTGCACGACATGATATGAATCTGCAAGCTACCCAGCTGCTATGTCCTCCAATTCCAAAGGTACTTAAGCATCCGTTTTTTAAACAACTATTACTATCCACATTTGGGTGGGGGCCTGCCAGAGCCAGACTATCAACTGGCCAAGTGGAAGGAAAATTCAAAGTCCACTCGCCGCATCATCACCATTGAAAGCTATATATATATATATAATATGGAAAGACCACTAGTTTTTTCTCACACTCACGTGGGACTGACCATCTTGTCGCTGCTGCCTTCCGTTCAACACGTTTGGTTTCCATGGCTCACGGTTGACGTAGACTTCCTAGTCACCCTCCACCTACTCTCCGCCGTGGATTCCCTTCTCCTCTCGTCGCAATAAAAAAAAGGTAACATCAGTCGTGTAACTAGAATGCCAAATAGAATTCATACTACCGACCTGGTGATTCATACACAGGCAGATCGATGCTCCCACGGAAGATCATCTATCGTATATAAGTGGTGAAGCCCGTAAACACGACAAGTGCTAGCTGTTCGAGAAAGCCAAAAATCTCGAAACAGGCTTTCGCCCCGCTTTATAAATAAAGCAACGAGCAACATACAACCATCGGATACAAACACAACATCACGTCTGCTGCCTGCTGGCAGCAGCAAACACACACCCAAAAGAAAGAAAAGAAGAAACAAAATGGAGACAGAGGCGGATTGACTAAACTACGGTGACCCGCATCTGCTGCGCCCTCCGAAGAAGTACCACCACGCTCCTAGCGCCAAATCGTCGAGTACCAAGCAGCACCTTGAAGAAGGAAGCACTACTGCCCGGACCAGCAGGTCCTAGGGTTTCCCCCGGCACACAAGGGAAGCGGACGAAGGGTAGCCACGACGCCCTTCAGGAAGGGGGGATGCCATCCAGAGACAGCAACGCGCCGGTGTTAGCCGAGCTAACAAGGATTTCTCCCGAAAAAACCCTATCCGCAACCCCGAACAATCCGTAGCACAGGAGACTACGAGGACAAGGCCTCACCACCACCAGACTCACCACCCACCAGCAAGCGCCACCACGGACACGAAACCACCATCGTCGTCTCACCGAGGAAACCGTCACGGGACTGCAGGACAGAGGCGAAGGGTAGGAAGGACCAAGGTCAGCAGTACCGCGGCCGCGCGGGAGGGAACTACCTCCACCGTCGAAGACGGTAGTCGACCGGACGGGGCCGCAAGCACACCAGTCCCCTTAAGGTCCGGCCGGGCCCGACGTACGGGCCCGTAAAGCCCCCGCGGAGGCACACCAGTCCTAATAGGGGTCCGGCCGGGCCCAGAACGGGCCCGTGAAGCTCGCCACCACGCTGCAACAGGCCGGCCCACGGCGTCGCTGCCCTCTGTACCCGCTACCTCGCCGTCCGCTGCAGATCGGCCCGTCCCGACCCAGATGGGGCCCAAAGGGCCCCGATCTGGGCCATGGGAGCCACGCTGCTCCGCTGCCCGCCGGCACCAGCAGCTGCTCTCCCCGCAGCGTCGCTTGCGCCGTCGCCGTTGAGCCACCACCCAGCCGGAGCCAGAACCCCCGCCGCCCTAGCCGCACCGCCACCAGAGGAGCGCCGCCCCGCGAGGCCTCCTCCACGCGCGGGTTGAAGAAAGCCGCCGCCGTCGGCACCGCCCGAGCCATGCTCGGCGGCTCGCGCCGACGGCGGCGGGAGAGAAGCTGCGAGATGGGGGCGAGAAGAGAGAGGGGTGGAGCCGTGCCGGCCGCCGCGGGGGCGGCACGGACGCGGGCGCGGTCGACGACCGGAGGAGGGGGAGGAGTGGGGGCGGAGGCCGCTGCGCCGGCGGCGGACGGAGGAACCCTAGGGGACGGGTTGAGTCCGAGAGAGAGCGCCCTCGATTCTTTCAGGTCTAGCTCCAAGAGAAAGCCAAAAATGTCACGAGCAAAGACTTTGATCGATCTATGGAAGACCAAAAGAAGAGCATCTTGCCGACAGTCAGTCCACAAATCTATAGACGAGCTAGATGGACTACGTGATGCTGTTCACATGACCACTTGGTGACTCGTACCGGACCGCATGCGCATGAGATGGACAAACTAATATCTTCGTTGACTACTGTATATATGGTCAAGCTGTAGCTGCTGCAAGTGGGCAGAGCACTCATCTATTGTATGGTCAGGGTTGAATTGCAAGTGGCATTCCACGCACACTGATTTACTTATATGTTCAACGACCATGTGAACTGATCCACGCCCTCTATACATACCAGCAGGTTTCAGCGAAACGATTACACGGCGACACAGATCGCTCAGCACTCAGCAGCATACACAAGATATATGGCGATAGTAGGAGCTCCCAACAAGTTCTTGCCGCTTCTTGCTCCAACGCTCATTTTCTACTTGGTGAGCTTCTGTCCCCATGTCTGTTCCTTAGCCACCACACCTGCACCCCACAACGCATCCGAAACCGATAGGCATGCCCTGCTATGCCTCAAGTCACACCTATCCGACCCTGCTGGAGCACTAGACTCGTGGAGAAACGAGTCCTTCACATTCTGTGATTGGCAAGGGGTGACATGCAGCACCGGCCGGCGCCCAGCTCGTGTTACGGCCCTCCACCTTGAATCACTGAACATCACCGGCCAAATATTTCCTTGCATTGCTGACCTTCTTTTCCTCCATGAAATCCACATGGCTGACAACCAAATCAATGGCCACATACCTCCCGAGATAAGCCGCCTAACCCAACTCAGGTACCTCAACCTCAGCATGAATTCCATCACAGGGATGATTCCAAATACCATATCGTCATGCTCCTTCCTCGAGGTCATCGACCTTAGCATAAACTCCATCACAGGGGTGATTCCGGATACAATATCTTCGTGTTCGCGCCTCGAGGTCATCCGCCTGTGGAACAACTCCATCGAAGGTGCGATCCCTCCAGCTCTTGCACAATGCTTGTCTCTCAAGGAAATTGTTCTCAGCAACAACAACCTCAATGGAAGCATCCCTCACGGAATCGGTTTGCTTCCCAACCTTACATCCCTATTTCTCCCGAGCAACAAACTGACTGGTCCAATTCCTGAAACTTTAGGAAGTAGCCCATTGGTGTACGTTGTCTTGCAGAATAACAGCCTAACTGGTGGAATTCCACCTCTGCTAGCAAATTGCTCTTCGCTTAGCTACCTTGACCTCACGAGAAATAGTTTCAGTGGGGAGATCTCTCCAGCACTCTTCAATAACCCATCTCTTGCTACCTTAGATCTCTCATATAATCAATTCTCCGGACCAATACCATCTTCCTCACTGATAGCCTCCCAACTACAATATATTAGCTTCACAGGAAACATCCTCTCAGGAAAAATTCCTGACACACTAGGGAATTTCTCTTACCTATATTCCTTGATGCTTGCCCAAAATAAGCTGCAGGGAAGCATTCCGGAAAGTTTAGCTAACATTCCGAGTCTAGAAACACTTGATTTGGGATACAACAACTTGTCTGGTGAAGTGCCACCTGCTCTTTACACAATCATGTCTCTCACATTTCTTGGCTTTGGTAACAACCAACTTACTGGGAGAATTCCGAGAGATATTGCATACACACTTCCCAACATAGAAACGTTGGTCATGGAAGGAAACCATTTCCATGGTCCAATCCCTGCATCTTTAGTTAATGTATCCAGCCTTCAAGTGCTTGAGCTCCGTGATAACGCATTCACTGGTTCGATTCCTTCTTTCTGGTCCCTGCCCAACTTGATCCAATTAGACCTTGGTGCGAACCAGTTCGAAGCAGTAGACTGGAGTACCTTGTCATCAGAACCAGGCTCTGCTCAGTTGCAGGCAATTTATCTGGATAACAACAAGCTTCATGGAATATTACCTAGTTCCATTGGAAATCTTCCGATAAGCTTACAGATATTGTTTCTATCAGAAAACAGATTTACTGGGACCATACCTTCAGAGATAGCAAAACTCACCAGCCTCACAGTTCTTCAGCTTGATGGAAACTTACTCTCAGGGGGGATTCCTGACACCCTCGGAGACCTCAAGAACTTGTTTGTTCTAGGTTTGTCACGCAACAAACTTTCTGGAAAAGTCCCAAAATCAGTTGGTAACTTAGAAAAGCTAGGTGAGCTTTATCTAGAAGAAAACAACTTGAGTGGATCCATACCTCCAACCTTAGCAGGCTGCAAAGAATTGGTATTGCTAAACCTCTCATGCAATGATTTCCATGGAAGTATTCCACCTGGGCTTCTGTCTATGTCCTCTCTTTCGAAAAGCCTAGATTTGTCTTATAATAAACTCAGTGGATCCATATCATCTGAGATTGGCAGCTTGATTAATCTCAACGCCCTTAATATTTCCAACAACCAATTATCTGGAGAGATACCACGTGCAGTTGGTGAGTGCCTTCATTTGGAATCGCTTCGGTTAGAGGTGAACTTTCTTCATGGGAGCATTCCAGATTCTGTCATGAGCTTAAGAGGCATTACTGAAATGGATCTTTCTCATAACATATTGTCCGGAGAAATCCCAGATTTTTTTGAGACTTTTAGCTCCTTGCAGCTTCTCAATTTGTCCTTCAACAGACTTGAGGGAATAGTTCCAACAGGTGGCGTATTTAGCAATTCAAGTAAGGTTTTCATGCAAGGAAACAAGGATTTATGTACAAGGTCTCCAATGCTAGAGTTACCACTTTGCACATCAGCCCCAACCAAAAGAAAGGAAACTTTGCATACCATATCAATAGTTGTTCCGCTTGCTGCTGCTGTTGTAGTCCTGATATCAGCTGTTGCAACCATTCTTTTCAAGAAAAGAAATGAATCACGAGAAGACAATGATCAATCACTTAAGGAGTTAAAGAAGTTTTCATACACTGAACTTGCTAGAGCTACCAACAATTTTTCTTCAGCTAACCTTATTGGTTCGGGGAGTTTTGGGGTGGTCTATAAAGGTATATTCAAGTTTCACACACAGCCAGTTGCTATTAAGGTGTTCAAACTTGACCATACTGGAGCACCAAAGAGCTTCTTCACTGAATGTGAGGTGTTAAGAAACACTCGCCACCGAAATCTCATGCGTGTCATTAGTGTATGCTCAAGCTTCGATCAACTGGGAAATGAGTTCAAAGCACTGGTTCTTGACTATATGGCCAATGGTAACCTAGAAAGCTGGCTCCATGCAGAAGTACATGAACAAAGTCAGAAAAGGCCATTGAGTCTAGTATCAAGAATAAGAATAGCTACGGACATCGCAGCTGCCTTGGACTATCTCCACAACTGGTGCACACCTTCTTTGGTTCATTGTGATCTCAAGCCAAGCAACATCCTTTTGGATGATGCCATGTGTGCTCATGTTAGTGACTATGGATTAGCAAAGTTGCTTTGTAACCATTCTTCAGCAAGTCTTACCGATTTGACAAGTATACATGGCCAAAGAGGATCAATTGGATATATTGCACCAGGTGAGCTTTATTGGTATATTTCTAACATTCTTTGAATGCATGTGGGTATGTGTGTTTATGCTGGAAATTAGTCCGCATCTTTAGAAACTTTTTTTTCCTTCAACATAAGTACTCTTACATAGGATAAGTACCATAAATAATTTCAGCAAATGAGAAATACTAATCAGTTTCTTATGACATATATATTGCAGAATACGGGTTAGGTTACGAAATATCAACTGCTGGCGACGTCTACAGCTATGGTATTATTCTGCTAGAAATGCTCACAGGGAAGCATCCAAGTGATGATATCTTCAAGGATGGGCTGAACCTTCACAGATTGGTTGTCTCTGCACTAGCACGAGATATTAGTGACGTTTTAGAGACCGGTCTTATTCCATATTATGAAGTTGAAGAAGCAAACCACAACACAGAAAGTGACAATCATTCAGTCGTCAGAATGCAAAACTGTATCATGCAGTTAGCTAAACTTGGGCTAACATGCTCCATGGACTCACCAAAAGATCGTCCAACAATGCAAGATGTTTATGCTGAAATCACCGCGATCAAGGAAGCATTTGAGCATTGTGCAGTTGAAGAAATGGATTAAAGATTGTAGCACACGAGTTATCCAAAGGTGCACTACGCCTTATTTACTATATTGCTCTCACTTTTGTCATGCTTCAGATCATCCAAGCTATTTGCTCCATGTATTTCCTCCCTCCTAGTGTTCTGATTACAATTTTTCATTTAAGATCACTTCTAGATTACAATAGATATATTCATGAAATAAAGTTGTTCACAAAGATTTGTTGTTGGCTTCCTTTTTTAACTGAAGAGCAAAGAATTTGAAATGGGACAAAATATACTTTTTGGTATGCAGGATTTCTATATTATACACATGTACCTGTTATGCAGAGAAGAAACATGTCAGGCATCATTGAGAAATAATAGAGGGACAAATACAAAGAAGGTTCTCTTTTATCTAAGTAGTAAACTAGAGTAGATTGCACACAGATCACTAAGAAGTAAGCACGCCTAGGCGTATCACTTTGTCAGTATATAGAGATGGCATGTCCCAAGTTCAAATTTAAATCATAGTTTGACCAAGTGATAGCAATTGCGCACAGATCACTAAGCAGTAAGCATGCCTACGCGTATCACTTTGTCACACTATATAGAGATGGCATGCCCCAAGTGCAAATCAAAATCATATTTTGACCAGGTGATAGCTAATTTGCATACTAAAAAATTACTTGAACGAACTTTTTGCAGGTCCCTACATAATTTTCTAAAAACTTATAACATGTCTAGCTTGCAGTTAGTCACTCTTTAGCCTAAGTAGGCCACCACATGACCGTTAGTCGCTAATTCAGTGTTGTTCGTGTTACAGTATATGTGGATTTCCGTCTTTTTCTATCAGTTTGGACTTTTGATTCTACTGGTTGGGCATGAAACTTAACATGATATCAGAGCAGAAGTCTTGGTTTCAAGCCTCGGCTTTCGTAACTTAATAAAACTGATATTGCCCTCTTTCTGTCCAGGTATAGGCATAATATATATGTGGATTGCCCACCTTCATTCCATGAGTTTGTACTTTGAAAGTTAACAGTTTGGACCACTATAATAAATTAGACCTAAATGTGCACTTTCAAGTTCAGTGACCCAAGTGACACATCCATCGATATCAAGGGACTTATGCTTTATTTATTCTAAACTATTGTTGAGAATATCTTCTTGCCTATCAAAATCTACATGTATATATACTAAGGAACCAGTCTTGGATGGAAGAGATATTAAAAAAGAAGATAATACAGGTTGAGAAAAGCCAAAATAATTTTAGTGATGAACTATATGAAAGACACTAGTCTCTTCTAGAATAAAAATCAGTCTATAAGTTAGAGAAGAACTGCAAGGAAAAGATCAACCTGACTGCTCCATATAAGTAGTTCAAAAGACAGAGTGTAGTTTCCCCATCCCATGATACCAACACAAAAGCCTATGTCTAGTAGCCAAGATAACACTGAGATGACAAGCTTTGTATGCAGTTCTACATGTGTGTACTGTTTGAGTTTGTAGGAAGAATAGAAAGGCCTTTAAGACTATTCTTCTACAGATTGGAATGGGCAAGCATATCTACAAACTGATCTTGTGGGGAGAATTTCTAGGAATCAATTAAGAACAAGAGTACAAGAAACGGGGACAACTTGTTATGAAAATCTTCAGATATACAAATATCTTGAAGATAGCCCCATAATATACCAGTTTAAAACAGAGATAGTTTTTTAAATTAGAATCAGCCAAAAGTCCTTCATATTGCACACACCAGCTAATAAACAATATCTAAATGAGGCTGTGGCAGCCAAAGGAGAAACTATACCTTTTTCCAGCATAAAGCATTCACACTGTTCTTTAAACATGAGACCTTTCACTTCAATGTTCCAAAACCGGAAAGGAAGGTGTTCTGGAGCTTACTCATTTGCAAAGATAATCTTGGTGATGACGTAATTTATACTCGAGTTAGAAATCAATGGATGGTACATATCTATATCACTGGCTATTTCTTTTTTTTTTTCCAAAATTGAGTATATCACCAAATTTTAGTTACTAGTTGCCTAGTTGGACTTCTTAATGTAAAAGCATATGCAACCGAACTTCTGTCAAAAAAGAAAGTAATTCCTGTCATTTTGGGGTAAACAAAACCATCAAGAGGGTATTATTTTTCTTACTTTTGCTGATATGCACTTTGCATTTGCCTTCACTGCGAGATCCTGTTTCTAGGACAATATAATCCGCTTGATCAACCTCACATACGAAAACAGCAAGACGAATTAAGCAACTGCAAAAAAATAAAAATTATAACAGGTCTAGCCTGCAATTGGTCACTCTGTAGCCTAAATTGGGTGCCACATGACCATTAGTTGCTCAGTAAGTGTTGTTTGCACCTCTGTAATAATTTAAATATCTAAATGTGCAATTTGAAGTTCAGTGACCCAAGCGACACATCCATGCATGTTAAGGGGCCATGCTTCTTTATTCCTAAACTATTATTGAGAATATTAATTTTCTTTCCTATCAAAATCTACGTTTATATATGAAGCTCACTTGCAAAGGAACCAGTCTTGGATGGAAAAGATATTAAAAAAAGATAATAGTAGCGGCTAAGAAAAGCAAAAACAATTTTAGTGACTGAACTGAATGGAAGTCACTTCAGTTTGGCTAAAACACTGTCTTTTCCTCTTGTAAAACTGAAAAACCGTCTAAAAGTTACCTTATTAGAACTGCAAGGGAATGCTCAACCTGACTACTCGACATAAGTAAGTAGTTCAAGACAGAAAGTGTAGTTCTCCCATCCCGTGATACCAACACAAAATCCCAAGTTGTCTAGTAGCCAAGCTAACAATGAGATGACAAGCTTGGTAGTCAAGCAAACAATGAATTGTATTATGCAGCATGTTTAAGATGATGAACACAGATCCCTAACACAATCACTCAATTAGCTCCATATATGCACATCAAATCAGCTATACTTACATGCTCATTGTGAAATCTGGTTTCTGAAAACAGCACAATTCTCGTGATCAAACTCACATATAAAACCGCAATACCGATCAAGCAACTGCAATGCTCCCCTCACACGACCAGTACTACTAACAGAGTCGCACGGGCAATCCATCAATTGTTCGGAGAAGCAAAACTATGTCCGAATCTGAAGGTACCTGCACGCAGTAGCATCGGTGGCGTGTGGAGGGGTGCGCGGCACGAGGTAAAGCTGTTGGTCGTGCACACGAGGGAGTACGTGCAAGGTCCACAACACCGGCGCCAGCCAATCTCGCTTATGGTGTCCATGGTTACGCGCCGCCGCACCCGGCAGATGCATCGTGTTCTGCTGGTGCTGCTCGCCTCCCGCCATGGTGAAAGTCCCTTGGCGGCGGTAGCCTTCGCTCTGGGGCATCGCCAATTGAGTAATTCAGCGGCGGAGGCGCGGCGAAACCGCCCGTGACCGAGCCACCTGCGGCGGCATTTGCTCGAACGGATGGTGGGCAGCCAGGCCGGCCGTGACAAGACTTGATGCAGAGTAGGGAACAAGGGTGGACCACAACAATTAAAAGCAACTTCGATACGAGGTACTAAAGTGCCGCCTAGCCGTCATGGCTTCATCTCCGAGCTTCTTCCAGAGTACCTCAAGCTCAACGAGCCGGAGCTCCGCCTCAAGCCTCTCCACGGCCACAGCCTGACGCGCCTTCGAGCTCGGCGAACTGCATAGCGGATTCGATGGCGCCGGACAGGCCCCGACACTCCATCTCGTCCCGGCCACGGTCGCGGCGTGCAGCTGGAGGTGTACCACCACTGCCTACTCCTTGCTCCTCCCTCTACCCTCGCCGGTAGCGCCTCTTCGACATGGCGGCGCACAGGTGACAGGCCCTCACAACCGGCGAAACGCTAGGACGGTGACCCCCCAGTGGCACCTTGACCAACATTGTAGGAGGGCCAAAATACGGAAAGTCCAAACGGAGGCCGAGCTGCATGTAGCTCGGTTTTCCCAAAAAAAATTGAATCCGCAAATTTTGTTTTCTAAAAATTCTGAAAAAAATTATAGTTATAGACAATACATTGATTCACCACTGTGAAAATTTTCAAGACGAAATTCGTATTATTATGAGCTTACATAAAAAAGACAAATCTGGTAAAATTTAAAAAATTTAAGACCGTGCACTGTTCACCGATTCAGATCTGCCGATTTGTCTTTTTTCCCAGATCAGAATACAACGTATTTGGTCATGAAATTTTTTACAATGGTAGATCAATGTATTATCTACTTCCTCCGTCCCAAAAAAGATGTCACAGATTTTTCCATTCATAAATGTATCTATATATAAAACACGTCTAGATACACTCGTGGATGGAAAAAGTTGTGACATCCTTTTTGGGACGAAGGGAGTACAACTATGATTTTTTTCAGAATTTTTCGTAACAAAAATTTGCGGATCCAAATTTTGTTTGGAAACCGAGCTCCATGGAGCTCGGCCTCCATATCGCCGCGCTCGGCCAAAATGACATTACATGGCAGCTGAGGGGGCCAATTTGAAATTTTTTGTGTGTTTTGTATGGTCAAAAATGATAAATACAAAGTAGTATTATGCAAATTATAATTGAGTTGGGGGGGGGGGGGGGGGGGCTATGGCCCCTTTTCGCCTCCACTACGGTCCGCCACTGATCCCCTCCCTGCCGGATTTCTTTCGTGGCGAGGGATAGTGTCGGGACAAGAGAAGTTTGTCCTATAAGGGGGCGCTTGGTACTCGGGTACGAAATAGCGCAGTTGCGCTTTCAAATATTTTGGATTTTTAAAAAACAATCGCTCGTATATGCTTCTACTACCTCCGTTCCATTAACTAAGGCTTGATGCCCGGCTAGTAGCAAGCCTTCTCAGGCCATCTGCCACGCTCCATGTCGCTGCCTTGCGGGCCTAGGTGACGTTTCTTCGCTCGTGCGTTGCAGCTGACCTGGGCATGAGGCAGGGTGCGGATGGGGCACGCGTCATCGCTAGCGTCGACGTGTGGACCCGCCCTAGACCCATCTCGCAAAGCAAGTCTTAGGCATAGCTCCCCCCGACCCCTAGGTTTCCGCCGCCGCCACCCACCGCGTCGCCGCCCGTGAGTTCCAGGCGCCGCCAACTCCTCCTTGACGCCGCATTTTGGCCGCGACCTCCACCCCGCCTATCTATCCGAGCAAGTTGCTGTCGTCGTCTACCTTGAGTAGCGAGAAGGGAGGAGCGGCGGCGGAGAGGAGGAAGCAGGAAGGAGCGGCGGCGACGAGCAGGTGGCAGGGAGAGGAATACCCGTGCATGGTCGCGAGCAAGGTTGCATGTCCATACCAACTCACACCGCCGCCGGCAGAAGCTACTGCTGCGCCTCCCCTCGTCACATGTGGTGTCTCCTCCCCCAATGATGAGGACATCCCTGTTATAGATGCAACCGTCACTACTACACCACCTACATTACAAGGACCTATGAATTGAGCTCGTGCACGTCAACTTAATCAACAGGTACTTTCGTTCTTACAAGCTACTCCTAATATTCATGAGAATATGATGCTGCCTAAAGTAGATGTATTTGTTTCTCTTATGAATGATGGACCAAGCATGGATGAGAGGGACAAGCTATGGAGCATGTACGTTGGAGGAGATGGCAGCAGGAGTGCAACCAATAGAGATGATGACGCAACCAATGGAGACTACCATAATTTGAAGCCACCATAAAGATGCTCGAAGGCTTGGACGAATTTTACAAGATATCCCTGAATGAATTTCGTCTAAAGCTCTTCATAGGTGTTGCGCCACCTCGTTTTTGGGACAGGCCCATGTATTTTCGAGATACCTTTTAATAGGCTGTTTTTAGAGTCCGTATCTAAGGAGGAAAGCCTTCCTAGGGTAGGATTCGGCCGCCACCCCATGGCTGGACAAAGTCCCACTTCTTTCCTCCTTATATACCCCCTTAGGTCGTCGTTTAGAGTCGGATTTTGTTTAGTTAAAAGTTAGCCAATTGCTGCAACTTCGTGTACTCGGTTTGTGTCCAACGACCAGATCAAGACCGCTTCTCGGAATCCCACCTTTTTAATAAAGCTCATCTTTCATCCGCAATTTCGTGATTGCATCTTTGGTTCTTACTTGTTCCTCGATCGCAGGTAGAACTAGACCTATTGGTCAGGCTGATCGTGCTGCTGCAGGATCGGTAACTCCCGGAGATTGGTTTAGTGATTGCGTTGGCGCCGCGTACGCGTACGTGGAAGTCGGATCACCAAGGTCGAACTCCACCAGAATCGACGTATCGCATCTCATCGAAAGATCGGACTACCTTAGCCATATCACCCAACCTGCAAGGTCTCCCCCAGCCTCCACCGACACCGGAGGTCATACGATGCCGATCCAGGTCCTTTATCTTCCCAAGGTTACCGCTCTTCTCTCTCCCTGGCCACCATGGGCCCTTGCATGGGTTCCTCTCCGTCCAAGCCCCTTTTCTCGACGCTGCTTGGCTGAGGACAAAAGCGGGATGAGGGAGGCGGCGATGTTCGTGCCGGCATAGGAGGTGGCGGCCAAGAGCGTTGTTGTGGGATCCAGCCCCATATCTCTCTCTCACCGGCACCGGCGATTGCGCGGCGCCGTTCGAGATCCTTCCCCTTCCAAAGGTCTGCGACCTGCTCTCTTTCCCTGTCCGCTGCCCCCCACAGCCTGAGTAGTGAGATCTCCATGTCACCAGGACCTCAAATCTCACCAGCTGTTGCATTGTCTCAATCGCGTGGGTGGATCGTTGCCCCTCAGCTGGAGTCCGGTAAGATGGTACAACTCCAATTCTTATTTGTCGTAGGCAACGACATCGTCATCTCTGCTGCTCTGGCCGTACGGCCGGAATATCTCTCAAGTCTCAACTACTGTCAGGAAGGGCATATGTGCAAGCTCTCCCATTAATATTATGGAACGGAGGAGTACATCAGAAGCGCCAGGCTAAGGTCCACATTTTAAAAAAAAATGCTTCTACATGAGTCTTATTTTTTTTCTTTTGAGTTTTTTTTAGGGGCGAGTTTTCTTCCTTGCTCGCCGAACCGAATTGGTTTGTACCACCAGAAACCGGTGGATGGGCCTCCCTCCTAATCGATGTACACACGAATCAAGCAAAAAAAAAAAAAACCAGAGTCGGCGAGAACATCCATGGTGACGCTCAGGCATGCGGCTCGGAGGCTCAGGTATCAAGACATGGTGTTTTGGCTCGTAGGAGTAGATGCACTCTTTATAAAAATATATTTTAAATGTATTTTGGAACGTCAAAAAATTCGGAACAAAAATATCGAAAGTACATCAAGACATTCTATGTTTATGTAAAAAGTTCCGTAAAAAATATATTTTTGTGACTTATAAAAAAAGATAAATGAATGTCTCGTGAAAACTCATTTTGGAGAACTAAAAAATTTCTTTTTACATAGGTCACAAAACACATATTTTTTCCATAATTTTTTCTGTGCAGACATAGAACGTGCGGATGTACATCCAAATTTGTGTTTAAATTTTTGACATTTTAAAATACCTTTTTTGAGTAGTGGATAAATCTACATCTATGACCCAAAACAGATTTCACCAGGAATGATGCCGATCTCTCCTAACAAATTCCAATCCCGTCCATCTCCCCTACTTTAGAAATAAACACACTGGTGGTCACTCAACTTGTTCGAGATGAGTGAATTGGTCACTCAACTCGTAAAATGTGAAAATCAGTCACTCAACTTGTCCAAAATGAGTGAATCAGTCACAAACCGGTTCAGACACCGGTTTTTCTGTCCACGTGGCATCCAGAGTGGGTTTAGGCACAGCCGTGGAGTGATTTTTTTTGCAGAAAAGACCCTGTCCTAAAAACAAATCATCCCTAATGGCAAAATCCCTAATTCATGTCCATTCCTGGAGGATGCTTCCTGGAGAACTCGACGGCGCAGGGTGCCGCTGCACCCGCCGTTTCCATTTGGGATGGAACGAAACGTGGTGCGGCCGTGCTGGCCGTGCAGGCCATGAGCTAGTGGATCCTGTAGCCGGCGCTAGAGTTCTTGTACTACGACGCAGACGAGGTGCTGTGGGCTACTCGTTGGCACAACCCCGACAGCCGACGTCGAGTAGTTTCCGGCGTCCGTGATGAAGGAAGCGGATCGATGGGATTCTGGCGAGATGTAGCTAGCTGGCCCAGTTTGCAATTGTTGCTAGATCGATCAATACTAGTAGCAAGTTAGCAACAAACGCGTACACAACACACAAGGAGATGATTTGATTGCCACGGGCAGGTGACAGCGACCTCGACGGCGTTTACACGGCCTGATGGCCATGCTGCGGCCTGCGGAAGCTACGTTTGAAGAATATTAACATGGGACAGGGTCATTTCTGCAAAAAAGAATCACTTTGCCGCTGTCCTTGGACCCACTCTGGATGCCACGTGGGTAGAAAAATCGATGTCAAGGTCGGTTCGTGACTGATTCACTCATCTCGGACAAGTTGAGTGACTGATTTTCACATTTTACGAGTTGAGTGACCAATTCACTCATCTCGAACAAGTTGAGTGACCACCAATGTGTTTATCTCCCTACTTTGAATCGCTCGCGCTCCCATCTCAAATTGCCAAACACGCTGTAGTAGTCAGTAGGCGCGTACTCTCAACTTACATATGGTTGTCACTATATCTGTTTGTTTCATCGTATTTTGTCATCGTATGATTATATACCTAGCTTCAATTGAGTGTTATTTATCCATTATCCAATGCTTATTAATATGAATTCATCTTGTATGGCAGACAGAACCTACTATTGAGATCATGGAGAAACAATTAGTGCATAAGAAATTAGAGGAGAGCAAAAAAAAAAAAAGAGTGCAGGGATCTTTTCCAGGAGAGGACAAGAAACCAAACAGGCAGCCTAACCATCATAGCGACGATCAGCTTCGTTGCCGCTTTATCCTTCTTTCTGGGATCTATGTACCACAGGAAGATCATCCCTGAAGGAGGAAAATAATGATATGAACTAGCTTCATTTTTTGTAAATATAATTATGACGTCTGGAATCCTTTGATAAGAAAAACTCATGTACTAATACCTATTTAGATTTTCTCTCCCTTCGGCGGGTTGGAATTGAGTGGGAGCTGCTAGCTTCGATGAGTGTAGTAAACCATAGATATCATTTTGTAATTTTCTGTCCTTTAAAAAACTAGTACACTCTTTAAAAAACTAGTACACTTTGAAGATAATCATGTATTTCTGGGTTAAGGAACTTTTAGTTTCCACGTGTGTATTTTTATAACTTTGATTTTAATAAAATACGTCGTTGTTCTACAAAAAAACATTTTAATTCCCGTTTGGAACCAAACACTGCCTGAAAAATAAACAAATAAAGAAAAGAAAAATAGGAAAGGTCCACGGTTGTTCCGCCGAAATAAACTGACGCCATTTTCTCTCCGTAGCCGCCACCTGTGACGGAACGGTGCCACACCCCAACTCCTCAACCCAGCTGCGATCCCACGCCACCGGACCATGGCCGCCTGGCGCCTCCGCGGCGCCGGCACCGCCCTCGCCGCCTCCTCCGCGCTCGCCGCCGTCGCAGCCGCGTCGGCCTGGCCGTCCTCGGCGTCCGCCTCCGACTCCTCCCCCGCGGCCCTCGAGTCCGCGCGGCAGCTCGTGGCGCAGCCGGGCGTGAGCCCCCCGCCCCGTGCCGCGCAGCGGGCGGCGCTGGCCGGGTCCACGGCCGCGGAGCCCCTCGACGTGCTGGTCGTCGGCGGCGGCGCCACCGGCTGCGGCGTCGCGCTCGACGCCGCCACCCGCGGCCTCCGCGTCGGCCTCGTCGAGCGGGAGGACTTCTCCTCCGGCACCTCCTCCCGATCCACCAAGCTCATCCACGGCGGTGCGTGCGCTACTACCGCTTCTCTCCCCCCAACCCTAGGTCCTTCGGAGTTTCCGTTTTTGCGCGTAGATCCTTTGAGATATTGTTTCCAATTTCAGCCTCTTAGCCTTCCGTTTCGTACGCTTATTACGTCTCGCTTAATTACTAGTAGTACCGAATATTCTGGAGAAGCGCTTGGCCGATTAGATTCGGTGGTCCGGGCTAGTGATTCGGGAGACAAATTAATGAAAACGGGAGTGTGGGTTAGGGCTTGCTGCCTTGTAGCTGTACGAGTTTACATACTGACAATTGCCACTTCCTTATCTCCTCTTGTTTACTGGAAATAGTGGAATGATACATTTCTCCAGACCATTACATGGTACAGAGTTAAATTTTCCAGCTGCTGATGTAGTTTGGCTAGTTACATACACATCTATCTGCGACCAGCATCGATCTGAACTTAATATAGCATGTTTCGTGCAATAAATAAAGGCCTAGAGATAAAATTGCCAAGTATTCACAAAGTAAAACCACTTTGTGTTCTGATTGATGCTGGTATTCAGAAGTCAGAGCATGCAAGAGTCGGTGATGAGCAATACTCAGTGCAGTGATCAAGTTAATGACCCATTTCTAAAAGGTTATCAGAGTTATCACGTGATAGATCTGTTGTTAATAACGACCCATTCACTGTGGTTGTTTCTAAAAAAGCATAACAACTATACTTTTTAGCCAGCCATTTTTATGTACACATTTTTGTTGTTTAATACGGTACGTAATTGTTTTGTCTGTTTGTACGTGTATCCATGTGCAGGCAACAATGATAATTATCCTTTTTTATTAATCTTGAATACGTCCATAATAAGCTTGTGAACTGTAGCGTATGTTGATTTCGCGCAAAGCCCATAGCATCTTTTAGTGATTGGCAATGCAAATTTCCATTTTCACCACTTTTTGCATTGAATTCATTTGTACAGGTGTGCGTTACTTGGAGAAGGCAGTGTTCAATCTTGACTATGGGCAGCTAAAACTTGTTTTTCATGCTCTTAAGGAGCGCAAGCAAGTTATTGAGAATGCTCCCCATTTGTGTCATGCTTTGCCATGCATGACTCCTTGCTTTAACTGGTTTGAGGTTATATACTACTGGTTTGGTTTGAAGTTCTATGATATTGTAGCTGGAAAAAGGCTACTACATTTATCACGGTATTATTCTGTAGAAGAATCAGTTGAACTTTTCCCGACGCTTGCAAGGAATGATGGTGACCGTAGCCTACGAGGAACAGTAGTTTACTATGATGGTCAAATGAATGACTCTCGTTTGAATGTGGGGTTGGCATGCACATCTGCAGTTGTTGGTGCAGCTGTTCTCAATTATGCTGAAGTGGTTTCCCTCATTAAGGATGAATCTGGAGAGAGGGTCATTGGTGCACGCATCCGTGACACGCTATCAGGTAGAATAAAGTATGTCTTTTCTCTTTTTACTGCATGAAAGATAAAATCACTTTAAAGTGTGACACACGTTATCTTATTTATAACGATCCTGTAAATCCTTTCATTAAACATAATTTACATGTAGTAGAATTTTTCTAGTTTCAAATGCATGTGGATATCTTAAAGATGTATGCCAGGGGAATGTGAGTAAAGTTAAATTATATAAATATTTTAGCAGTTTGTAGTCTCAACTAGTCAACTCTCAAATGGTTGAAGCTGCACTGCTAGACCTATCTTGTGCTATACCAGAAAACACATAGTTAGACAACTAACGGTATACAATAATCTGTTAGCATGGGTAAGGACAAAAACCTGTGCGAAGTAGGTTGTATCTTTGTATTTTTTACTTGACAATACTTCCCATGATGTGACATTATCATCTGGATTTGTGTTGCTTATTTAGATAGGTATGCACTATGCAGTCATCTTACATAGTTACTTAACTTCTGGTTTTCGATATCAGGTAAGGAATTCGACACATTTGCAAAGGTAGTCGTTAACGCATCGGGAGCATTCTGCGATTCTGTAAGGAAGATGGCTAACAATAATGTAGTACCCATGATCGCCCCGAGCAGTGGGGTGCACATTGTACTTCCTGATTATTATTCCCCTGAAGGGATGGGGTTAATCGTCCCCAAAACCAAAGATGGTAGAGTTGTATTTATGCTGCCATGGTTGGGAAGGACAGTTGCTGGGACAACTGATTCTAGTACAGAGATAACAATGCTTCCTGAACCACATGAGGATGAAATACAGTTCATATTGGATGCGATATGTGATTATCTTAATGTTCAGGTTTGTGTGCTTGTGTATATATATCCCCTCTTAAAAGTTGTGTGTCATCACCTTAAACCTCTCTTTATGTTTGTTGGGTTATATGTTTGAGTATGAGGATGACATGCACATGCCAGACCTTGTACATGCGAATCAATCTAGAGTATGTTCCCCTTATTAGAAACTTCTTAGAAACTTGGAATGCACCGATGAGCTTCGGTATGCCATGATATTTCTTGAGGAAAAGTTAACCTGTCAATTCACAAGCTATTTAAAAACTGCTTATGTCTAGTGTTCTGAGGCACATTTGAAGTTCTATATCAATCTTTTCAGCATCAGGTAGTGTTTCATTTAATTTAATCAATTGTTTACTGCGAGAAAACCGAGCCCTCAAGTACATACTAGTAATGGTAGAACATGATCAAATGGGCGGCTGCTAATATGGTAATGCCTACCGAACTGAGTACTAAAATCATGTATGGCTAAACTCAGTAGAATCTGAGGGTTTGTACTCCCTCTGTTTATAAATGTAAGATGTTTTAGACATTTTCAAAGTAAACTAGATACACACTATAATGAGTGAATCTACACAGTAAAAGTAGACTAGATACATACTAAAATAGATGAATCAACTAAAACTAAAACGTCCTATATTAGTGAACGGAGGGAGTAATTTGGTTATTTTTTCTGCGTCTCTTGGACCGTCGATTTGTTGGTATGCATTCAAGATGTGCCAACCTTTTTTTTTTTAATATTTCTGTTGTATTTCAAAAAAATCTGTGCGTAGATTTTTCAACCAAGTAAAAAAATCTGACTGTTCAGATATGTTTTCATTGCCCATATTAGGTGAGGCGTTCAGATGTTCTTTCTGCCTGGAGTGGTATTCGCCCATTGGCCATGGATCCATCAGCAAAGAACACAGAAAGCATTTCTAGAGATCATGTTGTATTTGAAGACTACCCAGGGCTTATAACAATTACAGGTGGAAAATGGACAACCTATAGAAGGTAAAGGCTTACACTGTTGCTAAATTTGTTCTGTCTACAAGTGATAGAATTAAGCTGGTTTGACTCTCTCAAGTTCTTGGCCTAGTTCACTATCATTCATATCTTGATGGTTGTATTTCCGATGCTGAAAATGCTCAATTCATATCATGATGATCATGTATGTTGTACATTGATTTGATCATTAATGCGATAAATTAAAATGGTCTGTCATTTATTGCATTAGTACTTCATTTTTTTAGTTGGACCGTCACTTTATCCTAGGTTGTCTGCTATTATTGATGCATTAGCATGCATGTCCAGCTTATATTAAGGTTCCACTGCTGTAATCTGATGAGTTTGTTTATTCAGCATGGCTGAAGATGCTCTTAATGCAGCAATAAGGTCAGGGAATTTGAAGCCAGCAAATGGCTGTGTGACTGATCATTTGCATATAGTTGGTGCATATGGATGGGATCCTGCTTCTTTTACTGTGCTTGCTCAGAATTACAAGCGAATGAAAAAGACCTATGGTGGCAAAGTTATTCCAGGTGCAATGGACAGTGCTGTATCGAAACATCTGTCACATGCATATGGAACTTTGGCTGAACGCGTGGCTGCAATTGCCCAGGTTTGTGATCCATTTAGCATGTTGCCGTGTTGATCCTTTCGTACATATGTAAGCTATGTATGTAAAAGGGAAAATTTCAGCAACAATATCACAATCCATTTAGCACAACCTATAATTGTTTGTACTGAAATTGTACGAACAACTTATAATATTTGACGCTATTCGACTTGTTTGTGTATCGGTGCATCTGTTGCATTACTAAACCCACTTCTCCTTGATTTTCATGGAATTTATTGTTTAGCTGCAGTAAATGCATTTACTGACTTGACTATTTGATTTACGGATTTGCCTAGCCTCAGTAGTTGTCAACTATCAACTATTCAGTGTTAACTTATATAATTTCAGTGATCAACTACGCGATTTACCTTTGGCCTTTGCTGAATTAGCTTGACTGTATTCTGCTCCAAGTATGTGGTTTCCACACAAATCGACATTGCCTGTTAATCTCTTCATTTTCCAGAACGAAGGCCTGGGAAAGCGACTCGCTCATGGCTACCCATTCTTAGAAGCGGAAGTAGCATATTGTGCTCGCCATGAGTACTGCGAGTCTGCCGTCGACTTTGTTGCAAGGAGATGCCGGCTTGCCTTTCTTGACACAGATGCTGCAGGGAGAGCATTACCCCGGATCATTGAGATTTTAGCTTCGGAACACAAGTGGGACAAGGCAAGGCGGAAGCTTGAACTGCGGAAGGGTATAGAATTCTTGGAAACCTTCAAGTCATCGAAGAATGCACAGTTCAGAGATGGAAAACATAACGGTGAGTTTTTTTTAACGTACTCCTCTTGTATACATCCAATTGAGATTTTATCTTATGTTTGTTCCTTTGTAGGGCAATGACTGAAAACATAATTACTGTGAATAAGCGTGGGGGGTTATACAATTGCACGACACAGTCATGCAATTGAACTTCAAAAAAGCAGGCTCCAGTACGGAAATTATTGGGTGCATGTGTGCTGGGACCTGAAAAGTTTTTGTTTCCTCTATCCACACGTGGTTGCGTATCAGATATGTGGCCAAATAATCTCATCACCGTGTCTTAGTTGGATATATATGGTAAATTAGTTGCTCGAAAAATTACCAGGATGGAGGTTTACGGAAAACTGGCAAGGAAAGTAGGAAACCATGTTAATCATCTTGTTTCTGAAGATCTGTGTCCAGTTTCATTAAATCAACCAGATTTTCGTATATGCACAAAGCTAAAATGTTTTGGATAACACACTTCAACAACAGTTTTTACAACCCTATATCTTGAATATCTTTTCGAATGGCTATAATCATGGAAAAACACACTTATTTTGGGGTCTCTTTGGACGAGATTTACAATATATTTTTATCTTACGCACTTGGAGGAATTCTAATGTGGGGTATGTTACAACATCCTATGTTTCTTTTTGCATTTGCTCTCCATTCCAGAATTGCGTAATCTGAAAACTCCTTATTGACCGTGTGGTGGTAATTTTTAAATCATTTTATATGCTGATAATTGATATATAGCCTGTGAATCCTAAGTGTGATTTATCCATTTGGATATGAATTGTGATTTATCCATTTGAATTGAATTGTGATTTATCCATCTGAATTTAATGTGATGATATGAAATTTGGCCTCTTTCTGAGATTTAATCTAAGGATAATTCCGAGGATCAACTAGTTCTACTTTTTAAGGCCTCTTTGATTGAAAAGATTTCCATAGTTTCTGATTTTTTTCATACCAACTCTGATCAATAAAATGTCGCTTATTTTATGCTAAGTTAGTACAAACTTTGTACTAAGTGGACGACACTTTTCATGGATCGGAGGTAGTATGAGCCAGGCAATTTCCCCAAAAAAAGAGACGAGCTATCCATGCATTTGTGAGAGGACCAAAAATATATGTTTCCCCTAAAAATTTGCCACTGAATTGAATACTCAAACCGGCCACGCGATCTGCTCGAGCTGCACGTGTGGGTGGGGCACATTTTGTAGTTGTCGTCGTTGGTGACGGTGGTGGTGTAATCACTCCGTCCTGGTTTATAATATTCATTTGGAAAATCATGCAGTCATAAAATCCCTCCACTATTTAGTGCATTTGCATTAATTTCTTTTTAACTACTGGGTAGTTGTCTATCTCCACCAATGCATATAAGTTTTTAGCTCCAATCACCAAACACCTAGGGCCTAAAGAATTGCCATGCACATCCTTTAAACCGGGACGGAGAGAGTAGCTACTGTGTTATATATATACTGCCAGGATCTGATTTCCAGCGATTTGGAATAATTCGCTAGGGACGAATGAATCTTGAACCCGATCGTGATGCGACCGCGACAGTGTGCATCATGCATGTATGATTAAATAAAACTATTGTGTCTGTTGGGTTAGTTTCCGATCTTATCTACCCCTCTGTTTATTTATATAAGACGTTTTAGCTTAGTAGTAGATTCATCTAGTTTAGTATGTATCTAGTCTATTTTTAGTAAGTAGATTCATTCATCATATTGTGTATCTAGTTCAGTTTTGAAATGTCCAAAACGTCTTATATTTGTGAACGAACAAACTTGCAGCTGCTGCAGGATTTTTAATTAGCAACATTGAGGTTAGTTTTTAGTAACCGGCCAGGAAACAGATGTGGACGTGATTGTACGTACGTGCATTATTTTTGTTCGAGTGGAAGTGGAACCTCATAGAATTCACGAGCGGATTCAGCCGCCGTCTGACAAAAACCATACATTGATACGTCCTGATTTCCGGGAATAAGCAAATTTAAAGTGAATCGGAGCAGCAAAGCAGTAGCAAATATACTTGAGTATCGGAATAACCGATGACGAATATCAAGAAAATCAAGGAGAAACAGAAAGCTGAATACTCTCACAAACATAGTACAAACTGAATCAGACCATCGATCGATCGATCTCCTCAGTGCTAGCTAGAGCCTGGAGCCGTTCCCGGCGATGTCGACCACGAAGCGGTAACGGACGTCGTTGCGCGCGAGCCTTGCCAGCGCGCCATTGATCCCGTCCGTGGAGACGAGCTCGATGTCGCAGGTGATGTTGTGCTCCCCGCAGAGGTCCATCATCTCCTGCGTCTCCCTCATGCCCCCCGTCATGCTCCCGCTCACCGTCCTCTTCCCGAAGATGAGCGGGAACGACGGCAGCTCCACGGGCTTGTCCGGCGCGGCCACCAGCACCAGCTTGCCGTTCACCTTGAGCAGCTCCAGGATGGGGCCCAGCGAGTGCTGCGCGGAGACGGTGTCGATGACGTAGTCGAGGCTCCTCGCCATGGCCTGCATCTGCTTCTGGTCGGTGCTGAGGACGAAGTCGTCGGCCTTGAGGCTCTCCCTGGCCTCGCGCTCCTTCGCCGGCGACGTGCTGATGACGGTGACGCGGAGCCCGAACGCCTTGCCGAACTTGACGGCGACGTGCCCCAGCCCGCCCAGCCCGACCACGCCCAGCCTCCGTCCAGGCTCGCCCAGCAGCATCCCCGTGCTGCTTCATCGGGCTGTACACGGTGATCCCGGCGCACAGCAGCGGCGCGGCGGCGTCCAGCGGCAGGCTGTCGGGGATCCTCACCAGGAACCTCTTGTGCGCGACGATCATGTTGGAGTAGCCGCCGTAGGTGACGCTGCCGTCCCAGAAGACGCCGTTGTAGGTGAGGGCGACCTTGTCGCAGTAGTTCTCCTCGGAGCGGCGGCAGTGGTCGCAGTCGAGGCAGGAGGCGGCGATGCAGCCGACGCCGACGCGGTCGCCGGGCCTGAACCCGGACACGTTGGTGCCGACCCTGGTGACGACGCCGGTGATCTCGTGGCCGGGCACCACGGGGTACATGGTGATGCCCCAGTCGTTGTTGATGAAGTGGAGGTCCGTGTGGCACATCCCGCAGTAGTGCACCTTGATCGTCACGTCGTCCACGCCGTTCTCCCGCCGCTTGAAGGCGAAGGGCACCACCTCGCCGGACGCGGCGTCCATGGCCGCCCAACCGGTCACCGCCTGCGTGTGGTTCGGGGTCACCTCCATCGAGATTCTTCCTACTGAGATTATTTGCTGTCTTCGATATATGCTGGTTTGTGTGTTGTGATTATAGCATCTCCTCATCTCAGATATTTATAGAGAGGGCTAGCTTGACGCGCTTATTGGTCACTGGTCTGGTCGTGTTAAGTAAGTAGTTTACGGGAGTAGTTGTACTTGACCTGCTAGGTAGGACTACGTTCACACCGTGCTTCAAATACAAGTAGTAAACGCCTGGTCAAGTTGCAAGTGTTCACTGCCAATTTTATTTTATTTTTGCAGGTATACTTGTTTTATTTTTTTATTTACTACTAGCATATATACTCTTGCTTTTTATTTGTTGGGCATGATAATAAACCATTGTAAGATGCTAGAGAAAACTCTTAACAAGCTAGTAGCAACAACACGGTCAAGGGATGGGAAATCGACCTGTACTTTCAATGAAATACATGACGACGTGACGAGTCCATGCATGTTCCAAGAAATTAAGCTCGAGTGGCACTAACTTCACGAGCTAGCTAGACGATTCAGTCGTACGCACTAGAAACAACACCGCGATTTCCTCGGAAAAATAGACGTAGTTGTTCCACCACAACGTTTTATTTTTTAACAAAGTTGTTC
This sequence comes from Puccinellia tenuiflora, assembly GCA_012064385.1. Classification (NCBI taxonomy): domain Eukaryota; kingdom Viridiplantae; phylum Streptophyta; class Magnoliopsida; order Poales; family Poaceae; genus Puccinellia; species Puccinellia tenuiflora. The sequence goes on along the minus strand of QRDG01000473.1, from coordinate 6,404,504 downwards.
CACTGGAGGTAGTAGGAGTCCAGCTGACCACAGCGATTTTTGTCGCCGAGAAAACAGTGTGATTTTCAGCGCGACCTGACTCCAGACAACTACTAAAACTACAACTCTCGTCCGGTCCTTTCGTTTCGTTGCGTCAACCCAGTGGGAAATGAAACTACGAAGACCGACTGGACCCTGGCAAGGACGAGCAACATGACTGGTCCAGAAAATAGGAGCATCTGAACGAGCCGAAACGGATTTTCGCACCAACAACAACAATAAAGAAAAAGAAGTGTGAAGCTCGAGCGGAGCCCGCAGATCGCGTGGCCGGTTTGATAATTCAATTTTGTGGAATTTTTTTAGGGGAAACATATTTTTGGTCCTCGCGTGGCTGGTCTGACTATCCAACTCCGACTCGTTAGCATTTTGTTTTGGAGAAACCAAGTCCCAACCCACCCGCCGAACCCAACCGATCGCTCCCATCCCACAGATCGGCGCCGCCACGGAGGAGAAGATGGTGAAGCTCTCCTTCTCTATCTCCCCATCGAAACCCAAGCCGTCCAAGCCCACCACCGCTTGCCCCGACGCCTTCTCCGTCCCCGCCCCGCCATCACCACGATCGCCCCCTCACAACCCTCGCACCACCCGCGCGCCCCTCCCCAACTCGCGCAACCCCTCCACCGTCTCCACCGGTAGTGGCCCGGCATTCGTGCTCGAGGCCCCCCAACAACAACCCCTCATCATCCAGCACGGGCTACTGCCTCGTCGTCTACGACATAGAGAGGTAGCTGTTGTCCGGCGTTTCAAGCAGGACATGGCCGCTGCTCCGACACGACCAGCCTAGGTGGGCGCTGACCCTTCTAACAAGAGTGATTCCGCCGCCAGACCTGTTGGGAGGAGCGGTGTTCGGGTCTTCGAGATTGTTCTTGTGTATCATCTATTTAGTGATAATTTGATCGGAGAACCCGTTCTGTCCAATACATTTTGTACATATTTGATATTTGTATGGTAAAATTCACACTCCCCTACAGTCTCGGCTACAAAATAGTCTACTGTACAGTTCAGGTCTCAGATCCTTTGCAGCCATGATGTTTGTAGGTCCTAACTCACACTGAGCTGAGAGTTTTTATGCATAAATGGTGTGACTGAACATCCTGACTTGTTTAAATCCTTCTTAATGTTATTACATACCTGTACTCTATGGTGCAAACATCTTTAATCTAAATGATTAGTTTTAGTTCCCCTCTTTTTGCAATTTCTCACCTTCAACTCTGCTTGTGTGGACAGCAGTGGATAGGACTTGGTCTGTATAAGTGAATAGAAAATCTAAACATGTACAGTAGTCTATTTTTTTTAACCTTTTGATTTCCATTGTCATGATGAATTCAATTGCACCAGAAAATCTTTACTATTAAATTTGGATTGGTGAGTGCCCAGCAAATAAGGTGTTAGCGTTTTATCTGGTGCTGACGGGGAAGCAACCACAGCACCCCAATAAGGTGTGGGTATAAATGCCCTCCCCATAGCCTTTTTTTTTCAAACTCTTCACTTGTCTGAATGCTCACCAAACTCTCCACTTGTCTATGGTGCGCCCCAAAACAAAAACAAACTATGCAACCACCATCCCTAGCTCTGACAAAAATCCGCATGCTCTGGCCTTGCCTTCAGCATAAAACAGGAACACGAAGCTTGCTTTTCACTTGACTTTCACCAAGACAACTTCATAGATGATTGTCGAGTTCTTGGGTGCTTCTCCGACTGGTTCGCCGGCCTTCTCGCTGGAGGATGAATGTGGTGCACAAGCAGTGCAAAGATGTCATTCGTAGAGTATATGTTGTATATACAATTGGAAGATGAACATGTCAAATGCTTACCAGAGAGATGGAGGGATAGTTAGCCTCCTTTTGTCACCAGCATGCATACCTGAAGTGAACATCACAAATGTTAACCATACTCAGAAATAAATCTCAAACGTGAAAAAAACAGTGAGCTCCGAGAGATGATTACCATCAATGCCAAGATTCCATCCAGGGATCACCTTCTGAGCACCTGCAGTCACCAAAATATGCATTTTAAGCATTTATACAAAACCATAGAATGGTAAAAAGAACACTGAAACTGTTTGTCAACATTTACCAAGCTTAAACTTGTAGGGCTTTGCCCCCTCATTAGTATGAACAGTTTTCCCGTCCTGTAGCTTGCCAACATAATTGATGTAAACCTGCAGCGGTAAAGTGGACTTATACACATATCTTCTTTCCGGCAATGTGTCTGGAGCAGGCCAAGCACATAGAAATGAAGCATACAATTCATGAACCAGGAGCATACTGCACGGAAAGCTCGAAAAGGAAGCTCGAGGATACCTTGCTGCCATTTGAAGCCACCTTTTCATCTTGGTTTCCTCCGGACAGATGTTCTATGACCAGCCCATTTTCCAATGTTCTAATACTGGAATGCTTTCCATCTTCTGTCTCTGATGAAGTTCTCTTCTTTTTCTTGGACTTCTTTTCCACCTTTTCAGCTTCTTGTTTTGGAACTGATGACCCATTGACCTCTGTTTCGTCCCTGCTCATGTCATGCAACAAGGTACACAGATCAGTATTCACCAAGCACGGCAGAAACATATATACAACTAAATAGGAAGCAGATATTTACATTGGGGGTGAAGAATCATGATTAATGGTATCACTTTTTCTTTTCCTGGCATTTCTGCTCTCGTTTTTTGTCTCGTCCTTTGATGCAACATTTTCAGGTTTGATTTCTGTGGGAACTTTACCAATATTTTTCTCACCCGAAGAAGGCAAGTCTTCCTCTGTGGCCCAAAAATCTTCATCATCACTGTCACTATCAAATAAACGAATTTTGCGCCGAACAGTTGGTTTGCATGAAGAATCTGAATCTTCAATCTTGTCCTCGGTGCTGTCAACTTGGTGTTTCTTCATTAAGCGTCGCTGTCTTTTAACCTTACCAGCATGCTTTTTAGAGGCTATGTAATAAATATTAGAATGTGTTAGAAATTCCCTTCCCCAGACCCACAATGCGTAGAAACTTTCAACACTGGGTACACCCCTTTTTGTTAGCAGTCAACAGGATGGAAATTTGAGGTGATACGTGTATTCGACAGCCGCAGCATCAAATGGCATTGTTTTAACCCAAAAACAGGCAATACAAACAGAATAAGAAAATAAAAATAGCAATAATCTAGCGGTAGAGAGACTTGTTTTAACCCAAAAATAGCAACAATCTCTAGTATTATGGTGACAATTTGTCGTGCAATGTAAATTAAATTTGGTAACTAAATAATAAGTAGAAGATAAATTACATAACTCCATCCATTCTAATTATATAAACTACAAAGGTGCTATGATCAAAGTGCAGACTTCTCAAACATCGTTAAGTTTCATTAAAAAAGTCTCTTACTTTTCCAGCTCAGGACTACGAAAACACAAGTGTATGTGTGTAAAAGATATGCTAAGTATTTCACTGCCACATTCAGAGACATATACCTGACTTGTGGCGATCAGGGGTGGAGCATACATCATCATCATCCATAGAATCAGAAACATCATTGTACTCGGGTCCTTCAACCTCACCATCATCAATAAAATCAGATTCGTAACTGTCCTCACTCGCGTCATAGTCTTGATCTGTATCAGACTCTCCAACATCCTCTCCATAAGATTCTCTATTTACAGTGTTAAGAATGAACTATAAGTCTTAATTAAACGCTAAACAAAAACGAAACATTACCCACGATGCAACTTTCAAAAAGGATACGATTCATCATCTCCTGCACCGCTCCTGCTGCCTGGCCGGAGGTAATATCCCGAGAGATGCACAGAGCTCGGGCCAAGTACCGAAAACAGAACCTCACCGTCCTCCTCCAACTCAATCTCAAGATGGCACATCTCAGACAACCGAGGATTCAAGCTACAAATTATGACGGGTGCCTTGTTACCAACAACGCACTGCAGCACCGACCTTTTAGCAGCATCGCAACTGCCCAGTGTAGCCTAAAAACCATCAGAAAAGTCAATGTAATGCCCCCGAAATACCCCTTTGAAGGATTTTGATGCTTGGAAGCAAACGATACTGTTGGTTAAAGTAATTAATTGCTCAAACGATAGACAGACTCAAGTAATTTTTTGTATGCCCCTTATTTAGTCGCTAAAATAGCCACAAAGAGACAGAGGGCACGCTTGACGCTAGTGTACTATAGTGATAGTATCACAGCAATGTTAAAAGACTGCATACATGTCAAAAACCTAACACTGATATACATGGCAGGAGTAATAGATTTTTCGGATTCAGAGGTGAAATGGACATGGCGGAAAAATCTATTCGAATCACAATGTAATCTTCGGAAGTAACAACAAGACCTTGATATAAGAGAAGAAGTAAAATGCTGGGCGGGGGGCAACCTGGGAAATCCGGAGACGGCCATGGGACGAGTTATAGCGGTGGGTGTACGGCTTCCCGGGCTTCACCTCCACGCCTGCAAAAATCACAGCACATGTATATATATGTACGTTTAACAAGAACAATACAACCCAGAAATAGGTATTGATAATGAGAGAGGCTTGGCTTACCCCAGAACGCCATAGGGAGGGCCTGATGGAGTTAGCCTGCGACACGACGACGAACGAGAGAACGGCCGCCGCCTGCGGAGCGGAGCGGCGCGGGGACGGAGGCTCTGCTCTGCCGTCCTCGGCTGCGAGGGGTTAAAAAGGGGGAGGGAGGGAGGCTGGGTTACCTACCGCTCGGCGCTCCCGCGATTTCCGGGGCTGTGGTTCGGGCTTTTCATCTCCTGTGGGCCGGCCCACTTCATAAGTACCAGCCGTATGCAAACATGGATTCCGAACTGCTCTTCTCTCTTTAGAAAAAAAACTGTCGACGCCGCGGCCTGCTGATGTGCGCTGGGATCACCGTGTACAGCCCGATGAAGGCGAATCCTATTTGACGCTCAACGCGGAAACGCCGCTCTTCTCTTACTATTTTGGACCTGACCCATTTGCTTCGATGGAGGGAGGAGGAGGACGTCCGGAGAAAAAAAGCAGCACTCGCCGCCGATGGAGACGACGCGGCTGGCCGCGACATCACCGTACAGGCGAGGAATGGACCTCAGCGGAGACGGGGAAGAAGCAGCTGGTCGCGGCATCGTCGGTGTAGGTGAGGAAGAAACTTATCTTGGGGGGTATGGGGGGTCGAGTGCAATGTAGGTAGGTTGCGGGGAGCTCGTCGATGACGATATTAGGGTTAGGTATGGTGGGGTTCGCCCGAGGGGGGGGGGATTTAGAGGGAGGCCAGGGGCAGTGATAGACCGACGGTGGGCTGCGGTCGAGGAGGGCGGGGTGGCGAGGCACTGCGGGATCGGGGCCGGCTGCGGCCGGCGGCAACCGGTGGTCCGACCGGCATTGGATGCAAGGTCATTTGTCATGGAGATGGAGTAGATGCGGAGGATCGAGATGGGGGAAATACGACCACGAGAAGAAGATGCTTCCTTCAGGCATCGGTGCACGTTAAGCGTCAAATAGGAGCTCCCCTCCCGATGAAGCAATACGGGATGCTTTTGGGTGAGCCTGGACAGAGGCTCTCGGGGTGGTCCGTCTCAGCTTGGCCGTCGCGGGGAAGAGAGAAGGAAGAAGGGTGGGACCCACCCGTCTGGCGTACGTGGGGAGACCGCGCGAGCGCTCACACGCTCGTAGACAAGTAGTTTCGGTCGATATTGTAGTTTCATAGTCGATATTGCAGGGAATGGCTCTAGGCTCTAGCAATGAGGAGTGAAGATGGGGTGATGGTTCGATTCAGTTGTATGTTGTGAGATTCTGTTGTCCACGGATTGTCTCTTTGACTCTATAGTTCAAATAGATGGAGTGGCCGGCATTGATCCGCTTTTCTAGTTCCTTCTCCTTTCTCCGACCACAGAAAACAACCGGAGGGAAGCGCCACAACACCATCTGCGCCGAGAGATGAAAGGCGCCACCTCACCTCTGCTGTCACATTGCCGGAGTCGGCGACGCCGCGGGCAGAAGCGGAGGGCGAGCCTAGAACGTGCCGTGACGGCGAGCAGTGAACGTAGGTTGAGAGGAAAGGCTGCAGACAATATAGAACCGACAGAGGAGGAGTTTCGAGAAGGGCGGGGCGACGAGGCGGCTATGCCAGGCGGTGGCTGCGGGGGTTGAGCGGGTTTCGAGCGCCATTTCTTCATCCTCTCCGGCAAGCGACGTCGCTTATGCATTCCCTCCTGTCTTCTTCCATGCCCCTCTGCTCTTCTGTTCTGTAGTTGTCGGAAATTCGTCACCCGTAAGATAGCATCGCCCCATCTCATTGGGTTCTCAAGTCACAAAAAAAATGATGAAACACTCATGTTCGATTAACTTGTGTCCACGTCAAGATAGCTGCCCACGTCATATTTGCTATATATATAGTATACTTTGCACCGCTCAAAACTCAATTTTCAGATCACATTGCCATGTGAATTTCCACAGGTATTTTGCAGAATATTCGTGATTAGAATATGTCTAATCGATGTGGAGGAATTAGAAAAGCAATCCGATTTACATACAATGTGGCAGGTCCGAATTCCAGTCCGACACGGACGATTAACGTACTACTACAAACAAGGCTCAAAAGCCTCCCAAGAGTCCCAACCCAACCGATCGCTCCGTCCCATAGATCACCGCCACCGGCGCCGCCGGCCCGCCGGCGCGCCATGGAAGAGCACAGGGCGAAGCTCTTCTTCTCCATCACCCCATCGAAATCCAAGCCGCCGAATCCCATCACCGCTTGCCCCGCCGCCTTCTCCGTCCCCGCGGCAGACTCCGGCCCCGCGCCGCGATTCATCACCACGTTCGACCCCTCGCAAACCCTCGCCCCACCCACCGCGCCGGCCTTCATCATCGCGCCCCTCCCCAACTCACGCAACCCCTCCACCGTCCCCCCCACCGCCGGCGGTGGCCCTGCCTTCGTGTTCGACGCCCTCGACAACGACAACCCCTCACCATCATCCAGCGCGGGCTACGGCCTCGCCGTCCGCGGAGGCACGGAGAGGAAGCACGCTGCCCAGGACGCTGCTGCTGCTGCGACGCGGTGGTTCAAGCAGGACATGGCCGTTCTCCCGGACATCCAGGGCGCGGACGAGTACGACGATGTGCCCGTGGAGGGCTTCGGCGCCGCGCTGCTCGCCGGGTACGGCTGGAAGGAGGGGAGTGCTATCGGGAGGGACAAGAGCAAGGGGGACGTCAAGGTCGTGGAGCGTGGCCGCCGTGCCGGCACGACCGGCCTAGGCGCCGACGCTTCTGACAAGACCGATTCCGCCGCCGTCAGACCAGTCGTGCGGAGGAGTGTTCGGATCCTCCGGGATTGTTAGTACAGTAGTATTGGGTTTCTTGCTTGAGTACCATCTGTTTACCAAAAGAGCGCTTCTGCTCTTGCTTCTGGGTAATATAAGTTCCTGCTCTAATTAGTGACAACTTGATCAGAGAACTCTTTCCGACTTATATATTTTGTATCCCACATTGATCTTTGTACGGTAAAATTCACAGTCCCCTACAGTTTCTGGTAAGAAATAGTCTACTCTTTTGAGACCCAGACACTTTGCAGTCATAGTTTTTGTAGTTCCTAACTCGGACCGAGCTGTGTTTGTATGAGCAAATGATGTGACCGAACATCCTGACTTCTTTAAATCCTTCTAAATCTTACATATGCATGAGAACTAGTGATTGTGATTATTAATGCATATGGCTATGGTGCAAAATGCAAACACCTTTAACCTAGGAAAGATACTTGTAATTTAGCTCCTCTCTTTGTGCAATTTCTCTCTCATCTTCAACTCTACTGATCTCAGGGCAGATCAGAAATTCAAAGGGAGAACACTCGGTCAGAGTATATCTAGCTTCTCGTGTGTATTTACACGCAACCAATTGTCTGAGTTAACGAAGCCGGAACTGGATTTTGTATTTCCACACGTATTTTTCGCATGTAATTTTCCATCAAGAAAAGAATGTCATTTCAGACCTAGCTGACACTACGTTTCTTTACATGGATGTGCATCCATCAGCTGTTAGATGTGTTGCGCAACGTGCAGTTAAGTTCCTCGATCCTGGTACAACATCCGAGTGAAGTGTATTATACTAGTAGTTCTTAAATCAGATAGAAAAACAATCCAGAAAATATACACCAGAATAAAAAGAGAGATGCCCTTAATGCGAACTAGCGGGAAGCTAAATGAACACACCCACGTATATAACGATTTGAATAGTCGGACAGAAAGAAAAAACAAAGGAAAAACTCAGATAGAATAACAATCTGAATTGAGGTTAAACGATGTAACCATTGTGGATGCTTAAGGCGGCAAGTTTCAGACGCACTCTTTTCCTTACCAGGGTACCTAAGGGGGCTGGAAGGTTTTTAATGAGGCGGCTTGCTGACCTAATATATTGGTTCTTAAGTTTTCAAAAAAAAAAAAATCTGAATGAAGCACAAGCAGTTCGGCATCTTGCATAGCATGTCAATATACAAATACTTGGACATTTTAACGAACCACCAGCAAAGCAATGCTTCACATTGTCAGTACACAAATAGTAGGATAGGATGACATCAGCTAGACCTGATAGACAAACAGTTCGACATCTTACATATAGCTGATAGCTGATGTGGATACACAGATTCTTCAACATTTTAACAAACATAACATATATCACGCCGGAATCCAGCTTCTCCTTGACAACGAGGGACCAAGCAACAACGATCTCCAACTCAGAGTTGCTAGGTAACAAGTTACCCTTACTTATTTGGCAATATTGCCAAGTAACAAGTTCAACAACGATCTTCAACTCAGAGTACACAAATAGTAATAAGTTACCCTTACTCAGAAATATAATTTATTTTATATTACCAAAGACAATTACATTTTTCCCATTGAAGTAATCCATTGGTAGTTCAATATCAGTGACATTACAAAATGATCCTTCCGAAAGCAAATGTTTGTAGGTAAAAAACATGAAGAAATAGTTTGTTTCTGTTTTAGTCCTTGCTAAATAGGCTAAGTAGAAAGTATGTCGTTGCTCTTTGAGGTGAGGTATAATCCCACCCCCCTTTCATCTCATTCTTTATTCTGTGATTCTTCTCTTACCTTAACTCAGAACTCTTTTAAAACAAGAGTCTATTTCAGTGAGATTGTACAAAAGGAGCCTATCGATAACAAACAGGCTTTTTCCAAGGTGACCACTGGGATGAAGAATCTAGAGAATGGGTGTGCTGTAGACTTATGATTTGACACACTAAAAGTTTGCATGACACGGATCATTCACGTGCTTGGCTGGCAGTTATGTGAAGTCAGTGGACTTAGTCAACATTTGTAGGCCGTGAATATTTCACCTTGAAAGCAAATATATTTAATATTGGACAAGAAAATATCAACAATTCACCTTGCAAGCTCTGGCCGGGTGCCTCCCATGGGAGCAGGACGTCGGGTTGTAAAAGCGCCGGTCGAATTGTCTTACGTATCGTGTTTTCGGTGGGACTCATTCGGCATGTTGTGGTGCATCACCGATGTTCCCGAGGATACATGAGAACTTGTTCGGTGTAGCCGTGAACAACGTAATTCTAGGTGAACACCTCTAGCGGCGGCGCTGGAGGAATACGAAGCGAGGGGGTGGCAAGCTAGGGTTCGCCCCTGAGTCGCCTCTGCGGGGCGACGCGAGGGTCGATCGTTTCTAGAGTTCTTATTGCACAACGGTACATCACTGATCGCTATAAAATCAAATTGGAACAGCTTAGCATCTCATTCTTTCTTTCCAACTTTGAAAAGGAATGGTACAATCCTAATGCATCAAATAAATGAGAAAATGATACAAGTTAGAATATCTTCATCGGCTTTCAGAATCTAGCTAACTTTTATTTTTGTTGGAAGTGTCAATCTTTTATTTTGGATAGTTGCTGAAAAACCCATTTGAGTTTGCTTCAAAATGAACTTTTATGTTATGTCCATAACCTTAAAAAGGTGTCACTTTTGCTTAAACATGGCTATCTATCGGAGAGCAGACAACATAAAAGGTCGTTTAAATGTGAGCCATTCCTGAAAAGTTGATAGATCTACTCATGTGGTCCATTGCATCAGTGGCGAAGGATGGTCCAAAATTTTGGTATGACGGAGTCAGAAACATATATCACTATTTAGTTAGAATCATTTTGGCGCAGCGGGGAGTGGGGCGGGGTTGGGGGGGGGGGGGGGGGTGGGGAAATTGCCCCCATCCCCCATGGTAAGCTGTAAACAGTGTTAGATTAGGTGACGCCTAGGCAACGCTTTAGCACGCTTAGGCACTAGGCGATGAGCAAACGCCTCGCCTAGGGCATAAGCGGAACTCTAGGCAGTGCAAACAATAAATTATCTTCTCCAGCAAGAAACCATGCCCTATTGCACTGAAGAACTAGATGGGCCATATTCCAATGGTAGTTGTTGGTAACATGCCCATTTATATGGTCTAAATTACTGTATATAGATATATAATAACCCAAAGACACAACTTACAGTACAAATTATATGCCCGTATAGGCTGCGCCTAGTGCGCTTAATCATCGCCTAGGCGCTAGGCGACTGCCCACCGCCTCGCCTACGCCTAGCGCCTTTTTCAACCTTGGCTGTAAAATTAATTTTTTTATAAATATGTAAGTTTTAATTGTCTAAAGAAGTTAATAGATCTACCCATGTGATCCATTGCATTATAGCTCGTGTTATGTCATTATCATTCATTTTCTTTGACAACATATTCTATAACCGACCCTAATTAATGTGTCCTTTTTCCTTGGTTCTCTGAAAAAGAACTAGTTGTCCCTGATAGGCTGATACATCAAATAAATGAGAAAGGATTGGAAGTTGGAATGTCTGTCCTTTTAGAATCTCACTTATATTTTTGTGGAAAGGTCGGTCCTTTATTTTTGAATAGTTGCTCAGAAACAGAAACTCGAAATTCAGGCCTGGACTGCCATGCATGTGCCGTGGCCTCCCACGCCCGTCTTTCTTTTTCTGGAGTCCTCTCGTGAGCGGCTATCGGTTTGAATATTCCGTGATTTCTGTTGCCAATTCGGCGTGTGGATCGATGGGTGGGCTTGGTACACAAATTGCTGCCGCTCCTTGATTGAGTTCAATGAATTTCCGATCACATTTCAGAGTGCATGTCGTTTGTAAGTTGTAGTGTGATAGTACCATGCTAATACGACGTGATTCATCGTGGATTGTCCTTGTCCGAGTTGAACTCGTGTAATCTCCAAGGATCCAATACATGAAGTCATTTCTCTTTCATACAAAATATTTAAAAATGTCGAACCAAATAAAAGTTCAGTGGTCGATTCTTCAGCGTGAATGAAAAATCGATTGATAGATTACGTCATTTTTCATAAACAGTGTACCATATTTAAGAGAAAATATTTTGTGTTCGTTGCCTAGCTTCTGGTCGGTCGTCTTCTATCCCCGTCTCCTTTGTGTTCGCTGTATAATATCTTGAGCACCAATGGTTTTCGCACATGCCTTTGCCTGTGGAGTAATACCGTCAAGGCACTTTCCATGTACATGAATCCTGAGTTGTGTGATTAGGCGCCTATCACATGGCAGTGTTGGTAGGAAAACATCCTATGGGTACGACCGGCTTTCTTATGTCATATTGTGTTTCGCCTTTGAAGTATTATCTTTAATTCAAGTAGCACGTGGCATGCCTAATATGCGGGGAACACCTTTATTATTAATAAATTTAGTTAACTTTGGATCTCATACATAGATTATATTATTTAGAAAAATATTGCATCAACATTTGTTTTCTATTCTTTATTGTATATCCGGACACACTTTTATTTCAACAAAGTATGAAGTCAATGCGAAACTGTGGCCATCTCTGTATTTATTTTTTCGAAATGGGAGCAAAGCCCCGGCCTCTGCATCGTGATGATGCACACAACCTTATATTATTGCACAGTTATAGATATAAGTTATTACATTTGAAATCTGAGTCCAAAGACTCGACGAAAACCCAGCGAACAACAAGAAAGACACATAGCCTAAACTGTGGCCACCATCTCTATATAAATATCATGGGGACAAAGAGTTTAAATGAACGTGCTTGTGAGTGGGATAATTAAGAGTACACGTACGCTTGCTTTGGCTAAGCAGTCCCCAATGCTTTGCGTTGAGTAGCTCTGTAGCAGGGTCAATATAACGAGGGCCGGCCGGCTCCATGAGTCGCTCACCACTGTTGGAACAAATCTTGTTGTTATTGTTAGGCATGATTAAGTCTTATCTAGTTGCATGGCATTAGTTGTAATAGTCGACTAAGTTCTAGCTAGTTGTATGCATGGAGTCGTGGCATGGGCCAGATCGAGAGAGCACAAGACAAAGAGATCGTGTGTCGCGGTGCATCGAGGGGATCGGCAGCCATTAGTTGAGTATTTGCATAAATACAGATGTTGTTATGTACTAGGTACAGAAGTGTTGTTAGTATCAGCCTATGTACATGCACGTCAAATGGCCGAGTTGTGTGGCTGTTGCGTGAGTAGATAAGGATGCATGCAAGCTACTTAGTGGAGTGATTAGTGGATCAGATAGTTAGGCCTGACCGTGTATGTGCATGCTAGGTAGTGGGTTAGTGGGTTAGTGCGTGGGTGTGTTGGCCGTGTGAGCCTGGCTATTTAAACCCATGTAATCCTTCTGTAACGAGTTGAGGAGAGTGGAATACAAAAGAAAAAGCACAAGTGCGTGTGCTGCAATTCTTGTGTGTTCTTCATATTCTTCACCGTGTATATGTGTGTGTTGTATCTTGGGCAGATGGGTGCGATTACGGAAAGGGAAACCTTTCGGAAGGTAACCCCGTGTACCAGACAACGCCACGTGGCGCGACCAAGGTCGTTGACGGATCGCGAGTACGTCGCGGCCGGCCTCCTGCTCGCCTACGCGCGTGAAAACCGAAGCCCCCGGCGCGTACCGCTTCGTGGGTGCGTACGTACGCATAAAAATAAATCACGGTGTACAGATTACACGAAAATAGGAGTACAGATCACACGTTGTAAATTTGCGTTGTAATTAAATTTAAAGCTCTCTTGCATACCGATATATAAATTTGGGTATTTGTCACCCCCACCCCCAACCCTAAGTTATATATACAAGTTACAAGTTTTTCTTAATCTAGCGGCTCGGCTTCGTCCCCCGTCGCCGCTACCGCGGCGTACGGGGGGACTCAGCCTCGGGGCGTTAGGGTACGGAGGCTTCATCGCTCGTCGACGCTATCGCGTCGACGAGCGATGAAGCCTCCGTACCCTAACGCCTACGCTAACGCGCCACATGGAAGTACAGAGTATATACAATAGAAAGTACAGAATAGTGCGATTCGGATGTACATCCGCGCGCACATCGGTGTACACCCACGCGAACCTGCTGTACATCCGCGCCCAACTCACCTGTACATCCGCGCGCACATCGTCGTACATCCGCGCACACATCGTTGTACATCCGCGTGAAAGATAACAGAAAGTACACAACTACACATGATGTACAACTATAATGATACCGAGTGTACAAACTATATAGAACCGGTAGTACAAAAAAAAAGTTTCTCGAAACCTATCAACATGGGATCTAGTTTTGAAGATCTCGACGCGAGGATCTTAAATATGAAAACGGTTCGTAATTCTAAAATACGGTTCTAGAGATATTTCATTTTAAAAAAACGAATCTAAAAATAAATGCGTTTCCACCCATCCGTACTCCAACCGGTGGGATGGGAAAATCCCACCAAAACTCTCTAGTGTTGCCACTTGTCACACATGCAAACACCCACGGGGGGACCAAACGAGGAGAAGGCGCCACTTGGCGCGAGGAGAGCGGAGTAAAAGTTCCCTTTGCAAAGGGAACCCTTTTTTTAGTGATTGCCTGGGCAGATTCGTCAACCACCCCAACGTCTTCCGAGCCAAAGCGCCCCTGCCGCTCCCAAACCAAGCGCCACCGTGGAGGAATCAATCGAGCACCAAGGAGCAAGGCTAGGTGATCGTTTCGAGATCCGTCGACCACGCCACCGCTTCTTCCCCGACGAACTTCTCAAGTTCACTACCTCCTGTAGCGTGAGTTAGCTACTTCTCAAGTTTTCATTAATCCGTCGACCACGCCACCACGGCGGCGTCCAGTGCGTGCGCCACCGCCAAAATTAGTGGCACCGCCGTGTTACCAGGACAGAGTACGTCACGCGCGACGGTTTCGTTTTAGTTCACTACCTGTAGCGTGAGTTAGCTGCTGTACTGGACACGGTTATGGAAGAACTTACATCTAGTTGTCATTTTCAATGGGAATATTTATGTTAGCAGGGAGGGCAAGGGAAACACGTACCGAACGAGATGGCCGACCACTCGAGGACGACGGCGCAGCATATGTCGGCCGGCGACACGGAGGAGCTGCCGAGCCGGTACGTGCTGCGGGAGCAACACCACCATGGTGGCATTCCAGCCGCGGAGGAGATGCCGGAGCCCCTCCCCGTCGTCGACATCAGCCGTCTGCCTGCCTGCCGCCGACGAGGGTTTGTACATCCAATCCCTCCCACCAAGTGAGTTAGGCTCCTTCCATGATCACGGAGTCTCACAAAAATAGAAACAAGACACGTACGTACTCCTATTTTAGGAAGTTGTAAATTATTTTCCCTTGTATAACAAAAAAAAAACTTTACATGCCAATATGATAATGTATTTTTTTCATGGACATTACCTTGAAACTGGCAACCTATAAACAGGAAATCGTTTGACTATGGATACAAGCAAGACAATTGGATCATTACAATTGGCAGCTGATGACGAAAAGGCAAGGAGGCCCTTGGTGACGTTTGAGCCAAGCGTATGGGGAGATTACTTCATTGCTGCCAGTCCAATGCCCTGCGAGTATCATGTATGATTATTATGCTGTAGGTAGAAACGATCAAGAATTTTTCCTCGAATCTTACCTTTATATACAAAAAACTACAGGTTTCTACAAAAGAAAGGAGAGGTAATCTTATAGAGGGAGTTCGTCACATCATCGAGCAATGTTCGACATATAAAGATCTACTGAACGGCATGAAAATAACTGACGCAATTGAGCGTCTCGGGATTGGGTACCATTTTGAGAAGGAGATTCATAAGTTCATGGATATCCTTAACAACATGGGACATGAGGACATTTTAAACAACATGACAGACAAAGATGCCTATTTCACTGCAGTCGCTTTGCGATTCCGATTGCTAAGACAACACCGCTTTGATGTTCCCTGTGGTAAGTCTCTTGGCATGCTTCTACCGTCACTGCATTGCTTTAGTGCAGCCTGTAACTGAACCTCTTTGCTAAATTACACGAGTAGAAACATGCTATTTACTAAAAAAAATCAAACATTGTCGTCGTCTTCATGGGGCACAACTTAGAGCAGGCTAGTTTCTATTAGTTCATCCAACCAATAAACACGCTACTAGGATATATAACTCCCAGGCATTAACATGCCAAAATAATTTATGATGTTTTTCATGGATTGACAATTTCAAGAAAAGACTTTAAGAAGGATAAAATTTATGCATTTTCTGTATGGCACCACACATTTGAACTATTTAGTGGTAGTCGGGGACATATACCAGGTTCGTCAACCTCTAATTATTTTGTTCTATTCCACTAACCTAATGAATGCAGATGTATTCAATGATTTCATGAGTGAGAAGGGAGAACTCGCAGAGAAATTACATCACAATGTTGATGAGGCTGCATTCCTAGGAAAACCAGATGAGAAATTCCTGGAATCTGTCATAGGATTTGCGAGACCCTCTCTGTCAAACCTTGTAATAGGTGGCTATTTATCCGACTCCAACTTGATGAAAGTGCAGTATGCACTAGCCGTGCCATCTTATAGGAGAATGAAGAGGCTTGATGCCGTTAGAGTATATATCTGTATATTTGTATTTCCCCACCTGTTAGGGGGTTTCCTGCATATTCTCACATGTACGTTGTAACTATATGTTGTGGCCTTTGGCCCTGAGGGAATACAACAAGTCTATTTCCCTAACATGGTATCAGAGCAAAATTGATCTCTCCTCGCAGCCGCCGCCGCCGCCTCTCCCTTGCCGGCTCCCTCGCCGGCCTCCTCCGCCCGGCCTTCCCCGTCGCCGCCCGGCCTCGCCCCATCGCCGTCCGTCGCCGCCCGGCCTTCCCCGTTGCCACCATCGACATCAAGCTCCGCTCGCCCCCATCGCCGTCAAGCTCCGCTTAGGGGGTTTCCTGCATATTCTCACCTGTACATTGTAACTATATGTTGTGGCCTTTGGCCCTGAGGGAATACAACAAGTCTATTTCCCTAACAGATGCAAAGCTCTACATTCATGGAGAAAATGCTAAATGTTATCTACACACAAGATATCATAGGAAGTTGGTACTTAGACATGAGAAAAAGACAAATCGGTGACAACAACGTATTTGAGGTTGATTTTCAAAAATAAAAATATATTGCAGCCTAGATCATGTGTCCCTATTCAATAACAAAGTTTTGGATCATTTTCTTACAATGTAGTAACACATAAGTTCTAGCCCTTTTTCAACAAGTTAACATGTTCTAATTTCAGATCAATAACTTGGCAACTTTATCAATGCTGGGTCACAACTTCGCATGCGACAAAAATCGACAAAACATAGCCACATGGTGTTTAAGTTTTTTGTCATTAGTGGGATGTGCGGTTTGAGAGATAAACCATATTAAAGTTTCGATTAACAAGGATCTTGTTGACATCTTCGCATTGTCTAGTAGGGGATGCATGCAAACATCAACATTGGTCGCACAATGTGCTAATCATGCATACATCGTGATCTTAAACCTCTTTGGTCTATTTCTTGTGAAATTCATGTTTTGGAACCAAATTGTTGATAATTTGGTGTTCGTATCGTTAATAGAGGTTTCTTCATTTCTCTAGCTACTAATGTGACTACTGACATACATATGTTCTAGTGCTTATACATACATACTAAGTGTATTAATTAGAAGATTCTTCGTTAAATTGTTGTTTTGAATAAAATATACAAAACTTGTACTTGGATATATATCACTAAACATACTTGAGATCACTAAACATACTTGAGAATTTCTATTTCATTCTATTGGGTTTCCAATTTATTATCTTGATACAAGTTAACATTGTGAATCAATTAATGTGGCAGTTGGGATGAAGAGGCTGCAAACCGTGTAGGGGCCAACTTTGGATATATCATGGCCCTACTTACGAAGACACTAGGAGAATTTGTTGCTGATGGTGTATCAGTGCTGGGTGTTGATTGCACCAAACATATCGTACGTGGCTTCTACAACTTTCCATTTAATTTATTGCAATTAATCAGGCTTGTACCAATCTCGGGAAAAAGATTAGGTTGTTTACACAACGACCGTATCATCACTGTAGATAAAGAAAGTTAGTGGATGCATGCTTCAAGAGGTGGTATGGAGAGAGGAGGGAAGGGTCCCACCCCTATATCAACATTTGAGTGTTACTACGATTATAACCTTCTACTGGCATTAGCTTGCATATCATTTGCTGGTATGGGCAAGGATGAAGAATCAAATAAATTGATTTTTGACTGGGTACTTCAGTTACCAACAATAATTGTGAACGCTTGTACAATATGTCGTCTTATGGATGATATCTCTGGCCATGAGGTAAGCATAACTGATCTTCTCATCTAAAAAGATGGAAGCGGGAAACCGGGGACGCCCATATGCATATAAGTAACTTTTTTTTTCAAAAATGACATCTAGCTGTCATTTTCAATGGGAATATTTATGTTAGCAGGGAGGGCAAGGGAAATACGTACCGAACGAGATGGCCGACCACTCGAGGACGACGGCGCAGCATATGTCGGCCGGCGACACGGAGGAGCTGCCGAGCCGGTACGTGCTGCGGGAGCAACACCACCATGGTGGCATTCCAGCCGCGGAGGAGATGCCGGAGCCCCTCCCCGTCGTCGACATCAGCCGTCTGCCTGCCGCCGACGAGGGTTTGTACATCCAATCCCTCCCACCAAGTGAGTTAGGCTCCTTCCATGATCACAGAGTCTCACAAAAATAGAAACAAGACACGTACGTACTCCTATTTTAGGAAGTTGTAAATTATTTTCCCTTGTATAACAAAAAAAAAACTTTACATGCCAATATGATACTGTATTTTTTCATGGACATTACCTTGAAACTGGCAACCTATAAACAGGAAATCGTTTGACTATGGATACAAGCAAGACAATTGGATCATTACAATTGGCAGCTGATGACGAAAAGGCAAGGAGGCCCTTGGTGACGTTTGAGCCAAGCGTATGGGGAGATTACTTCATTGCTGCCAGTCCAATGCCCTGCGAGTATCATGTATGATTATTATGCTGTAGGTAGAAACGATCAAGAATTTTTTCCTCGAATCTTACCTTTATATACAAAAAACTACAGGTTTCTACAAAAGAAAGGAGAGGTAATCTTATAGAGGGAGTTCGTCGACACATCATCGAGCAATGTTCGACATATAAAGATCTACTGAACGGCATGAAAATAACTGACGCAATTGAGCGTCTCGGGATTGGGTACCATTTTGAGAAGGAGATTCATAAGTTCATGGATATCCTTAACAACATGGGACATGAGGACATTTTAAACAACATGACAGACAAAGATGCCTATTTCACTGCAGTCGCTTTGCGATTCCGATTGCTAAGACAGCACCGCTTTGATGTTCCCTGTGGTAAGTCTCTTGGCATGCTTCTACCGTCACTGCATTGCTTTAGTGCAGCCTGTAACTGAACCTCTTTGCTAAATTACACGAGTAGAAACATGCTATTTACTAAAAAAAATCAAACATTGTCGTCGTCTTCATGGGGCACAACTTAGAGCAGGCTAGTTTCTATTAGTTCATCCAACCAATAAACACGCTACTAGGATATATAACTCCCAGGCATTAACATGCCAAAATAATTTATGATGTTTTTCATGGATTGACAATTTCAAGAAAAGACTTTAAGAAGGATAAAATTTATGCATTTTCTGTATGGCACCACACATTTGAACTATTTAGTGGTAGTCGGGGACATATACCAGGTTCGTCAACCTCTAATTATTTTGTTCTATTCCACTAACCTAATGAATGCAGATGTATTCAATGATTTCATGAGTGAGAAGGGAGAACTCGCAGAGAAATTACATCACAATGTTGATGCACTGGTTAGTCTGTATGAGGCTGCATTCCTAGGAAAACCAGATGAGAAATTCCTGGAATCTGTCATAGGATTTGCGAGAGCCTCTCTGTCAAACCTTGTAATAGGTGGCTATTTATCCGACTCCAACTTGATGAAAGTGCAGTATGCACTAGACGTGCCATCTTATAGGAGAATGAAGAGGCTTGATGCAAAGCTCTACATTCCAATATATGAGAAAGAGGATGCATGTCAGGATGAAATACTGGAGCTTGCTAAGTTGGATTTCCATGCACTCTTGCTAATGCACCGTGAAGAGGTTAAACATATCACTTTGTGAGTAAAACATATTTGTGATTTTTCATATAGTAAATCTTGCATGCCTTGTTCCTTCGTTTTATTTAGGATTATTATAAAACTATGTTGAGCGATGAGATAATCTATAGTTTATTTTATTCTATTTCTGGAAGGTGGTACAAGGAACTTAATGCCTCAAGCGCACTTACTTATATACGGAATCGACCAATAGTATGCTACTTTTGGGCACTTGGTGTTTTCTATGAGCCACATTATGCTGCAGCTCGACTAATGTTTGCCAAAATCATCAAACTATTTTCCTTATTTGATGACACTTATGATAATTATGGCACGGTTGAAGAACTCATACAGTTCAATGAGGCAGTACAAAGGTATGTCGATATCGATACATATGTGTATAATATTCATAGAGTGGATATAAAAACATGCTTACACTCAAAAGTTCAAGTGTATTATTTACCACCTGAGAAACATTACCTATAATTTAATTAACTATGTATATCTGAATAACTACAGAAATTACATTGTGCGAACATTCTCATGACACCGTCTTGAAAATCACTTCCACCGGCAAGGTGATGTTGGCTTTGCATGCTCCTTACACTATATTTGTTTCATGGAGAAAATGCTAAATGTTATCTACACACAAGATATCATAGGAAGTTGGTACTTAGACATGAGAAAAAGACAAATCGGTGACAACAACGTATTTGAGGTTGGTTTTCAAAAATAAAAATATATTGCAGCCTAGATCATGTGTCCCTATTCAATAATAAAGTTTCAGATCATTTTCTTACAATATAGTAACACATAAGTTCTAGAGTGCGGTGTTTTGGCTCCCGGGCTCCACGGAGCCCGGTATTTTGAAAAAATTGAAAAGCACATTTTTATGTTTCAAAAAAATGTGAAAAAAATCACAGGTGTAGGTACTGTCGAGACACACACCCGTGAATTTTTTTGTCTTCAAATTTGTTGTATTCTGCTCTGTGTAAAAAAGACAAATTCTGACAGATTTTCAAATTTTGAATCTGGGTATGTGGAATCAGAAATTTGTCTTTTAGATCTAGCCCAGAATAAAACGAATCTGTCCTTGAAATTTGGCACGCTTGTAGATCTAGGTGATATCTACACGTGGTATTTTTTTCTCGATTTTTGGAAACAAAAATGTGCGGATTTTTTGTTTTTGAAATACCAGGCTCCCTGGAGCCCGGGATCCAAATGAACTTTCCGATAAGTTCTAGCCCCTTTTCAACAAGTTAACATGTTCTAATTTCAGATCAATAACTTGGCAACTTTATCAATGCTGGGTCACAACTTCGCATGTGACAAAAATCGACAAAACATAGCCACATGGTGTTTAAGTTTTTTGTCATTAGTGGGATGTGCGGTTTGAGAGATAAACCATATTAAAGTTTCGATTAACAAGGAACTTGTTGACATCTTCGCATTGTCTAGTAGGGGATGCATGCAAACATCAACATTGGTCGCACAATGTGCTAATCATGCATACATCGTGATCTTAAACCTCTTTGGTCTATTTCTTGTGAAATTCATGTTTTTTGGAACCAAATTGTTGATAATTTGGTGTTCGTATCATTAATAGAGGTTTCTTCATTTCTCTAGCTACTAATGTGACTACTGACATACATATGTTGTAGTGCTTATACATACATACTAAGTGTATTAATTAGAAGATTCTTCGTTAAATTGTTGTTTTGAATAAAATATACAAAACTTGTACTTGGATATATATCACTAAACATACTTGAGATCACTAAACATACTTGAGAATTTCTATTTCATTCTATTGGGTTTCCAATTTATTATCTTGATACAAGTTAACATTGTGAATCAATTAATGTGGCAGTTGGGATGAAGAGGCTGCAAACCGTGTAGGGGACAACTTTGGATATATCATGGCCCTACTTACGAAGACACTAGGAGAATTTGTTGCTAATGGTGTATCAGTGCTGGGTGTTGATTGCACCAAACATATCGTACGTGGCTTCTACAACTTTCCATTTAATTTATTGCAATTAATCAGGCTTGTACCAATCTCGGGAAAAAGATTAGGTTGTTTACACAACGACCGTATCATCACTGCAGATAAAGAAAGTTAGTGGATGCATGCTTCAAGAGGTGGTATGGAGAGAGGAGGGAAGGGTCCCACCCCTATATCAACATTTGAGTGTTACTACGATTACAACCTTCTACTGGGCATTAGCTTGCATATCATTTGCTGGTATGGGCAAGGATGAAGAATCAAATAAATTGATTTTTGACTGGGTACTTCAGTTACCAACTATAATTGTGAACGCTTGTACAATATGTCGTCTTATGGATGATATCTCTGGCCATGAGGTAAGCATAACTGATCTTCTCGTCTAAAAAGATGCAAGCGGGAAACCGGGGACGCCCATATGCATATAAGTAACTTTTTTTTTCAAAAAAGATGATAACTCCAGCCTCTGCATCAGTAAATGCATATAAGTATATGTAAACTGTGAACCAACAATATGTTAATCTTAAACGGGAAACTAAACTATATTGAAGTTCAGTTATGTGGGCAGCTCTGCTCTTGTATTTCACCCAAAAAGATATTGTTATTTGTCGTTGCTACAACAACTCATGTGAGTGATTCATTTGCACAGAGAGAAAAGGATGGAAACAATGTTGCCACTGCGGTGGCATGCTACGCAAGAGAACATGGAACAACAGAGAAAGATGCCAAAGAAGTTCTTCAGTGTATGGTCAAAGATCATTGGAGAAGCATAAACAAGGAGTTTCTTAGCAACGAATCTATACCAACTTCACTTCTCATAAGAGTCATCAACCTTGCAAGAGTAATGGAAACTATGTACAGGGAGCATGACGGCTACACACAATCTTCGAGAATAAAAGATTCTATGGAGAAGGTGTTGAACGAATGTATTTTTCATTAGAAAGTCCTTGCATGAAAATGCGTCTTTGGAGATAGTAATAAAGCCGGTCTATACATAGGAATAAAAGGCTATGTTCACATTGATTTATATTTATTGCTAGGCTCGTTTACTTTACATTTACACCTCCTTGTTTTTCTATTGCCCCTGCTCGAGCAACTAGGGTATGTTATATATAGCGGTGTTTCCCAGACGTGATATATGTTATGCTACATTGGTTTGTTAAAATATAGGGAAAGTTTGTGTATGGAACCACTATGAAGTACTGTTTGCCTATCAGGTCTAGCTAGGTGAGGGACGTCCAACTAGGTGTGCAATAGCCGCACGTAGATATGAAGAAAATGTATGAAAATAGACATATATAGCTCGAAACTTCAAAATTTGATATTAATTTCAAAGTTTGAAAACAAGGAGTTACTTAGAAACGTGAAAAGTCCTACGAACATGTAATTTTTTCTTGAAAATAGGTTGTATTTTGGGCTACCTAAACATTAAAAAAATGCGGCTCTATGTGGACAATATTTTTTTTGTTTTTTGGACTTCGCATTTGTCTTCTTATGACCATAAATAAGAAATAATTCTTCCAAACTATTTACACACGTGGTACTTAGTCATTTATATCTACTTGTATACTTTTTAAAGATTACTTTAAAGTCAAAAGCTTCTTTGAAAACCGGGCTACATATAGCCTAGACTCTCTTCAAGGTTTCCGAGAAAGCATGTGCAGAAGTTATTATGATGTGCATAAATCGCACATCAATTACTCATAATTGTAGTTTCTTTAAGAAGTGTGGACAAGCCACCCGGGTTACTTGAATCCACTATAGTTTCTTCAAATAGGACGACAACCATCGTGCAGCGGCTCAACCCAAGGGAAAGTCGGTGCTGCTACTATTTGTCCTCCTTTGGAATGCATCAATAAAGTGGATGTCACGTGGACTGGTTTCTTGGCGCCACAATTACATAGCTTACCACATGAATTACCACAGCCACAGATCCAGGCATCACATGGAGTAGTTAGTTATCAATCGAATCATAGTAATTTAG
Source organism: Puccinellia tenuiflora (assembly GCA_012064385.1). Taxonomy (NCBI): domain Eukaryota; kingdom Viridiplantae; phylum Streptophyta; class Magnoliopsida; order Poales; family Poaceae; genus Puccinellia; species Puccinellia tenuiflora. The sequence continues at coordinate 6,381,020 of QRDG01000473.1, read as the reverse complement.
GGCCAAAACTCAGATTACATGGCTCAAATCCATTCACAGTTCGTCGGTCATCAACGACTAAATGCATTTGCCTCCATTTCATTTTTTGTTTGAAACGAGGCAAAATATTTGCTTTTCATTGATATAGAAGAGAGAGTTCGCTAGTTAATAATAAACACATGCTGTGTCCCCTCCTCCCTCCCTCTCCCTCGCCGCCGCTGAAGCGTAAAAACTAAACTCCCTAATTTTCCAGATAGTTGTCCAAAAACACGAACTCCAAATTTCAAATCAAAACGTGCATAATTAGCAGTTTGCTCCAAAACAAAGTTGTATGGTCTGTCAGATAACCTTCAAATAATGTCATTTTTGCTGAACTGTGGCTGCCTATATATACCATGGGGAACAAAGAGTTTAAATGCACGTGGTGGTGAGGGGGATAATTAAGCGTACACGCTTGCTTCGAGTAAGATGTCCACAATGCTTTTGCATTGAAGTAGTGCTGTAGGCTGTAGAAGCATTGTTCGAGTAAGCATTGCATTGAAATCCCACGTGATGGAGGAATCGCACTAGTCCTGCCGTGCCGGCACAGCAGATTCGATGGCAGGGTCGATATAAGGAGGGCACTCCACCGTCTTCTTCATCCTCCTTCCGAGCCAAACTAATTAAACGCCCCTAACACTCCCAAATCGAGCGCTGCCGCCGTCGAGGAATCCATCGAGCCGGCGTTTCCTTTGATCCAGCCGCCGCTTCTTCCCCGACTACATTCTTGTCCGAGGGAGGTACATATAGAGCTACTCCTTCTCATTAATTGTACACTCGGTCACATTTCGCACGCCGCACCATCACCTCCGCACGCCACCACGGCACCGTCCAGCACACCACCCTGAATTATCTTTTGCAAACATTAGCTAGTTCAAGTTCTTTTGTTTGATCAGAAATATGATATTATGTACTTCTCATGTCCTATATAATACTGAATAACATCGACTTCTCAATCACATTAATTCAGTGATTTTGGTATGTCCTAATTATGTAGTATCGTTTTGATTTTGGATAGTAATTTAGTCCAGAAAGTTGATGTGTGAACACCAATTGATTGGTTATGCTATAATAAACACTATTGAAGATTACCAGACCAATACTACTAGCACATCTCGTTCCTCAGAAAACAAATCACTGGCCCAACTGAAATTGTATTCATAATACAGACATGATCGGTTTGTGCCCTTCCATGGTGCCATCAATAGAAATACATGTGTTAGTTGTTACACACAGGTGCCTAGTTCGATCTGGGTCGTGTGCACAGGGTAAGTCATCTCGTTCGACATTGCTGACAGTGGAGGTGAGACGGATCACTGAACAAGAAAAGCTCCAGTCCAAGGATGAACAACCCGGTTATTGCTCCAGCTTTCTTTTCTTTTCTTTTCTCGGGTAGCCTAATTGTCCATATATAACAGTGAATCTTTCGGTGACATTTATTTTCTTTGAGGGTAGTCTGTCATTAATTTTAAGAGGGACCCACATGCATGCATGCATAGTGTGATAATCAGTCCAACTACTCCCTGCATCGGTAGTTTTGGCAAACCCCAACTGTGTCAAGAAAGGACACTGTTTGTGTTCCATATATACTCAATTATACAACGAACTGGGGGCCGGAGCAGTGTAGAAATCTTGCAGAAATCTACTAGTGCCTCGCATGTTAGGCTGAGAACCTAGTCACCTTTAACTCTGTAGTATTTTTGGTTTTCTACTATGTCCATATGATTAATCTGGAAAAAAAAGCAGGCACCTCGCATTTCACTACCACATTTAAGTGGTCTCTAGTGAGTGGTCTAAGTCATGATTTTTTTTATGCTACTTGTTGCAGAATTGGTGCCTTGAGTACTGATTTACTTGTCTCTACATCCCCATGTTCTCAGGTCGAGTGTGAGACGGATCACCATCTAGCTGAAGATAAGCGATACCTTCGACACAGTCTAGTCAAAACTCCAGGTGTGCTGCATTCTTCACCTTTCAGATGCATGTGCCGTTGACATTTATATATGTTGTGCATTAGAGTCTGCCATATGTCATGTCACATCCTCTTTCTTGCAATTTTGTTTATGTGTTTGTCATAGGAGCTGCACTTGCTTTTAGTCCTTAATTAACCTAGAGCTGATAGCCTCTTACTTAGCTGGTGCTGCATTTATTATTGTTATTTGAGGATTAGCAAATCCCTATTTCTTTTGACTCGAGAGTATGTACCTTTTTCCTCATCTCGTTCAAGTCATGATTGATTCCATCCCCATGTGTCATGGGGCTACCTTTCGGGTACCCTACGGTGGTGGTACATGGGTCACGCCAAGGGAAGCCCATTGAAGCCCATGAAGTGCACCGTGAGGCCCAAGTAGCCGGTTAGATCGGTGATGAGACTTTCCTTATCCTGTAATGTGCAATCCGCACCGTCTACCCGAGACCTGGCCTGTGATATAAAGGCCAGGAGGGTGCGCCACCGAGGGCAAGAACACACAGGCAAACCCTAGCGAGATTGCCATCTCGCCATTGTAGCCACCTCGATAATATCAGACAAGCAGGAGTAGGTCTTTACCTCATCTCGAGGGGCCGAACCTGGGTAAATTCGCCCCCTGTTAGCCGTCGTGATCACCAACGTTCATCCTCTTTTCCCCTCAATCAACCCGGGGTACCTAACCTTGGGAATTGCCGAGCCCCAACCTCGACAATTGGCGCCGTCTGGGTAGACCTGCTTCGACTTCCCAACGTTCTTGCGAACGAGGAACAGAGACTTCCAGAGAAGCCAGCTGGGAGAGATTCCCAAAAAGCACTCGCAGAGCACGATAAAGCTCGCGATGCTCAAGACGCTGTTGGGAGTCAGATCGTGGATCTGAATCCCATAAGCGAACATGAGACCACGAACAAAATCGTGGATGGGGAACCCGAAACCCCGTGGAAGGAACTCCACGAAGCAAACGCGCTCCCCATCGCGAGGAGAGGGGAGTACCTCTTTTCCCGGAGCGCGCACGGCCGCCTGGTCCGCCGGCGGCAGCAGCCCCTGCGCGCGGAGGCTCTCAAGATCGGTTTTCTTCACCGACGACTTCACCCAGTCGCCTTCCACCTTCTTAATGCCTGCATCGGCGGCGGCGGCGGCGCCCTCGGTGGTCTTCGCTCGTTTCGAGCCCATCCTCGCTCGAGGGAATGGAGAAAGCTCGGGAAAACTGGGCGCAAGGACAGCAATGGTGGAGAAGATTGCGGAGATGGCGAGAGAATGAAGATGGAGTGAATTGTTTCACCGTCGCGGTGGAAAATATGTACCGCGGGGACGGTTCATCTAGGCCGTCCTCCGTGGAACGGTACTCGAGGAAAACATCCGGCCGTCCACGTGTCGCGCGGAGAGGGCAACCGTCGCCGGCCACGCCGCCCACTACGCACGGGAATCAAGGCGTCATCATTATCCCGCGAAAGTTTCGCGCCCAACGGTCCAAATTCATCAGCGGCCGCTATGACAGTGGGCCCACTTCGTCACGTCCCGTCGGGCGCAGAGTGTGCCAGGAAGCGTCATCACTGATGTCATCCCTGACGTCACTACGGAGTCGTATCAAGTAAGCCAACGATCCGGCAGAGCACTCGACAATCCATTCGAGTAAGACAAGTACGTAGTAAGCTTTACAAGCTGATGATACCCGAATTTATCATTCGAGTGGACGAACAATCAGTAAGCTTTAAGAGCTGAGTTTAAGCCACTTCAGTAGGCCATCAAGGCTGAGTACAGAGTAAGTCGAGCAAGGTCAGTTTTTGACTCGGGTATTTCGAGACATCTTCTTACTCCCATCGGGAGCGGGCTTTTCGACTAAAGAAAAATTGAGTTTAACCTCAATTGCAAGCAATTCAGATTAATCTCGGGGGCTACTCCCATCGGGAGCGCTGTTCGCGCACCCGATGACTAAGGACAACGACAGTCGAAAGTTGGCGAATCAAGAAGATCATGCGGCACACCCAATGATTCAAGGCAAATACGCTCGAAGGTTGACTCATAAAGGAACCAGATGGCGTGCCCGGAGGAAGGAGTCCTTTACTCGACTCTGCGATTCGACTAAGCACTCGGGGGCTACTGTCGTGGGGCTACCTTTCGGGTACCCCACGGTGGTGGTATCTGGGTCACGCCAAGGGAAGCCCATTGAAGCCCATGAAGTGCACCGTGAGGCCCAAGTAGCCGGTTAGATCGGTGATGAGACTTTCCTTATCCTGTAATGTGCAATCCGCACCGTCCACCCGAGACCTGGCCTGTGATATAAAGGCCAGGAGGGTGCGCCACCGAGGGCAAGAAACACACAGGCAAACCCTAGCGAGATTGCCATCTCGCCATTGTAGCCACCTCGATAATACCAGACAAGCAGGAGTAGGTCTTTACCTCATCTCGAGGGGCCGAACCTGGGTAAATTCGCCCCCTGTTTGCCGTCGTGATCACCAACGTTCATCCTCTTTTCCCCTCAATCAACCCGGGGTACCTAACCTTGGGAATTGCCGAGCCCCAACCTCGACACCATGCATCACCGTTGGACCCTTGGCTGGAACTATAGATCTCCAAAACCGATTAGCAGATTATTTTGTTGCTCTCTAACATCTTGGAAATAATCTTGAAGACTTATTTCCCAAGTCGTGTCAGGGTCAGGCTAGTTATTAGCCTACTACAAGTAGGTGTGGATTGTGTGAGTACGGCCGGGTCTGTAACATCAGATCCTGTGAGAAAAAGAAGCAAGAATATATTTAAAGAAACATGCTTCTCTTGGTTAAAATCTATCGACAGCGCATGTTTGTGATTGTTTATGTGATTCGTTCTTGGGCTTTTTTTTTCCTTTTGCTGAAAAGGGACAGTACACGTTACTTGAACAAGCACGTCCACCACAGTGCATTACGGTAGTTTGGGTTTCATATATCCGATCATTACATCAGTTCCTAATTAGATTTTCTCTCGGTCTGAGATATTTTTCCCCTATAATTGGTGGCTGGTCGCCATATTCGTGGCCGATCTCCATAGCATGTGCTCCGGTGCATCATTGACTTTGCTTAGGTATCGATAATTTTACATTTTCAACTACAGGCGCACAGGAGGACATGGAGCTGAAGATATCAATGATAGCTCTGTTTGCTTGTCCAGTATTACTACTTTTTTGTTTAAACAAGATAAAGTCACACTTCCAAAGGACATCTTGCACAAATCTACCACCGGGTCCACCTACAGTTCCCATCATTGGAAGTCTACACCATCTGCTCAAAGCTAAGTGGGGGTTACCGTTATTTCGGGCAATGCGTGATCTATCCACAAAATACGGCCATATAATGCTTCTGAAACTAGGAGAAGTTCAAATAGTCGTATTTTCTTCCCCTGAAGCTGCCAAAGAGATAATGAAAACAAATGATGCCAGATTCGCAAATCGTTTTGCCAATATTAGCTTTGATATTCTAAGCTACCATTGCAATGATATTGCCATGGCACCGTATGGTGAAAAGTGGAGGCTACTTCGCAAGATATGTGTATCTGAACTCTTGAAACCCAGCAGGGTGCAATCATTCAGGAAATATAGGGAAGAGGTAGTTGCAGCATTCATCAAACAAATTGCCACGTCAGCTACGATAGGTGAACATATTAATGTAAGCATGATGTTGTTCAAGATTTTTAATGAGATGATCATGCGAGAAGCATTTGGTAGCTCAGTAAAGTACGAAGAACAAGAGGAATGCTTGAAGACATTAGACAAAGCTATCAGGTTAGCAACTGGGTTGACATTGCCTGACCTATTTCCTTCTTCTTGGCTCATGTGCTTGTTTAGCTTCAATGCAAAGCAAGTAGAAGTTTGCCATCAAAGAATCCATCAGCTCCTCGAGAAGATTATTCAAGACCGCAAAGATGCTATGGATTTTAGCAAAATGGACTATGATGATCTTGATTTTCTTGGTGTCCTTCTAAGGATTGAAATGGAAGGTGGAAGCCCAGTTCCCTTGACTACAGATATCATCAGTGCTGTTGTCTTTGTAAGTTCATTGACATTTCTATATTGTTATTTTGTTAAGTTCATTGACATTTCTATAAGTGCTAAATTTTATAGTATAGAGAGTAAATTAAATTAATGTGTTATTGTGTTAAGTACATCTAACTATGACAGTATGATATTGTTGCATGCATGTAGAACATATTCGCTGCTGGTAGTGAGACCTCATCTACAACTATGTCATGGGCAATGTCGGAGCTTGTTCGCCATCCAACAATTATGGCGGAGGTGCAGTCACAGGTGCGACAACATCTTCATGGAAGAACCAAGATTACTGAGGAGGACATAGTGGGGTTAGACTGTGTAAAGCATATTATTAAGGAGACTCTGAGGTTACATAGTCCAGTCCCACTACTACTCCCTCGCCTGTGCAAAGAAACATCTGAAGTGATGGGCTATCAAATACCCCAAGGTGCATGTGTCATGGTGAACGCATGGGCAATAAACAGAGACCCGGAGTATTGGACTAACCCAGAGGAGTTCTGGCCTGCAAGGTTTGCAGACAGTTCTGTTGAATTTAAAGGTATGGACTTCCAGTTTTTGCCTTTTGGGGCAGGCCGTAGGATGTGTCCAGCCATATCTCTTGCCTCCGCCAATATGGAAATTGTGCTGGCATCGCTCCTCTTCTACTTTGACTGGAAACTTCCCCATGGTCTGGAAGCAGAAAAGTTAGACATATCTGAAGCAGATGGAGTAACGGCAAGCAGGAAATTTCCTCTTGTGTTGCAAGCTACACTTCGCGGTCTCAGTCCGTTCTCAACAAACAGTGTTGAGGAATGAAAACAGTCCTCTCGAGAAAAAATAATTTCTATATTTCACACAGAGATGCTCCGAGTGCTTTTGATCTGGTCTTCAATTGTTGGACTTGCTTTCGATTCGTAGTATGATCCTAGGTGTATTGGCTTTTAATTTCCTCGTTTGTTGGACTTTTAATAATTTGGTTGTCATCATTCTCCCATTGTAAGTGGTTTTGAACAATCTTAAACATGTTTAAAGATTGTGTGTAATGATCTATGTAGATGAAACCACTGTTTGGATGGGCTACTTTTGATCTGAGTATTCCAAAATAATCTATTCAATTTGATATTACTCCATCAAATTCAATTTTATATTCTGGAATTGGTCTCTTCCCTACACTTGTATTACCTTCTGATTATTTCATAAATAAAACTACCCAACATTTGCGCGCAGGCATGACGCCGGTGTGTGCGTAAGCATGAATGTGATGTTACTAACGATGCATTTCGTTTCTTTCGTAGCAGTTATAGAAATTGATGCTATTGTACAATCACAATACAGGTGTATGTCCGAGTCAGAATAGAGGTATATAGCCCTTCGATATACAATTAATTAAAATAATTTATTGTTTCTCAATATAATTGTAATTTTTTGGAAATTATCAAACAAAAAAACCATAGGAACACAGGATATACAATCAACCGCTGCACATTCAATGAAATCTAAGCAGAAGGTTGACCTGTTGAATGAGACACCTTATACACCTGTCTGAAGAAACGTCACCTTGCCTTCGCCTCCCAGTTGTGATGGTTTGATGTTTTCTCTGATAACAATGCAGAAACTAATCAGTATACCAACCATCTCCATCCACTACACATTAAATTCCACATATCGGGAAACAATCAAGTAATAGTACTTAGCAGACGCACAGCCTAGTCTCTCTTTTTTTTCTCATCACGCATCTAAATGCATGTCGTTTTGCATTAGAAGAACATAAAGATGACCCAAAACCTTACTACTCAACCCCCAAAAAATGCAAAGCAAGTAAGCAAAATCTAAGCTATTAAAACAGAAGGGAAGATGCAAGATAGAGAAAGCTGTACACCACCTCTCCCCTGCTGAGTCCTTAATGCATCAGGACATGGGAAAAAGATCACGTCAGAATGTGTAAGTACAATTTTGTTACTTCTAAGTTTTTAATCAAAGCATGGCATTGCCATGTAAGCAGCAAATATTCTACTGCACTTGGACAGTAGCAAGTTGGTCGCCGGCTTCAGCGGCCATGGTGGGAGAACTCAGCCGCGCGGGAGGAATGGATGCAGGCAGCGACGGGGAGTAGGTGGTCGTCAGGGGGAATTGGTCACCGGACCACTGGATTGCTGAAAGATGGCCACTGGACCTCAAATCAGATTGCCTCAAACTACCAAACTCTTCCTGCCTCTTTGGTTCGGTTCCCTTCAAAATACGGATGAAAAAGATATGTACATATGCAATGAATGTTTCTTTAATTGGTTATCATAAGCGAGAGCCATTCCGGCGTCGTGTTGCCCTGCGGATTTCATGGCCAGGCCAAGCCTCCATGTGACAATTCAAAGGCATGTTATGCAGATACCTCAACACCTTTATTTGTGAACATGTCAGTAAACTTGGATTCAATAGTTATGATACTTTAATGCTGCCTGCAAATATGATGTAGCAAATATTCAACTTTCAAAATATGCATGGTCTGATTGAAAGAAATTATTTCGCTTCTAGTCATCTAAAAGGGTCATTCTTAAAGCATTTAAACATTGTGGAAAAGAATTCAAGATACATCAGTGTAATGTTTTTTTTTAAACGGGGCAAAAGCTTTGCCTTTTATATTGATATAGGAGAAGCAAACATGACACGGTCGAGACAAAAAAAAATCATACATGACAGGGCGTACTAGACGAAGAAAAGTAGCCCCGAACCAAAGAAGAAAAGTAGCTCCGAAAAAAAAATCATACATGACACTGATTTTTTTTGAAAATCAGTGTAATGTTTTACAACAGACAAATGGAGAAGCAAAGTAATAGAATGCAATTTATCTACTTGTGTGGAGCATTCTGAACACACGCAACACACTGTACGCAGGTTTTTGTGGACATACAACAACGGCATTAAATGTAGCATGTACGATCTGTACACTATCCAGTACATTCAGGGCTAAGCAATCAACACAAATTTGTAAGCATTTTTCTGTATAATATAAATGCTACCGTTACCGTATTAATCGCCTTCGATTTCAATCGCTTGGCTTTACGGTTCACAAAAAATAATCAACGGAAGGAATCAAGTGAGTATCACTGATTTGCAGAGGAGCTATAGAGGCAGCAGCTGAACTGAAGCACTGCGGTGCGGACGGTAGTGCCTCCGCCGTATTCTCCCTGCTGCAGTTCCTATGGGCATGAGCGAGGGCCACGGGGGCGGCCGGATCTGGCGTCGGGGAGCCGGCCACGGGCTCATGGCGGAGATGGGAGCTGGAGGGGCCACCTAGTTAGAGAATAAAATTGAAAAAACAAAAAATTGAATTTAAATATCTTGGTATGAGCATTTACCTAGGATACTCGTCAAATATTTGTTTTTTTTTGCCCGGTAAGATCACTTACCGGGGGTGCTCCAGAAACTTGCTTATCAGATTAAAAAAAACAAAAATTGATATATCGAAGTTTTAAAACATCAAAAAAATTTACATATACATAAAAATTCCAACAACGTGAATTTATTACCTAAGCATCACATACAAATGTGGCCCTATGTGGACATTAATTTTTTCTATTTTGGTCTTCACATTTGTTTTTTTATGTAGACCATAAATAAATACATGTACATTTATATCTATTTGTATTATTTTTGAAGTCAAAAGAATGAAGATTTGAATTTTCTGAAAATGGGCCGGGCTACATATGACCCGGACTCCTTTTGACGTTCCGAGAAGGCACAACTCAAAGGCGGTCTGCGCTACTACTTCTTGTATTCCTCTGTAATGCAACAGTAAAGTGGGTGTCACATCGACTAGTTTCTTGATGTATCACATGGACTAGTTTCTATTATCAACCAAATCGTGGTAATTCGTGGCCAAAACTCAGATTAGCATGGAACAAATTCATTCACGGTTCGTTTGTAATCAAGGACTAAATGTGTCTGCCTCCATTGTCCATGTTGAGAAATTAGTCAATAATTTCATGATTAATTCCAGAATATTAAACATGACGGCAATCACTACTAACATGTTAATCTCAAACATACTAGATGTAGTAAGTAACATGAACAGCAGCATATATACGGAAAACATGTGAACGCTAAACATGTTAAACCAACAGATCGGATCACACAACACGTACCGATCCGTATAGTAGAGGAAGTAGCCGTAGCCGATGCAGTGCCGATGTTGTTGACGACAACGTTGGCGATGACCGGACGAAGAAGACGGCGTTGAAGACGACGCGCCTTAGGTCCCGCTTGACGACCGGGAAAACGAGCCGTGATGACGAACTTGAGCAGTCGCGCGGAGCGATTCCCAAAAACCTAATTAGCCCTCTCCCGTACAGGATCGCAAGAGCTAATGGTTCCGGAGACCTGCTCTCCCGTTTGCCGGTGCACGCCGGCGCTCGGGATGGAGTAGACTACGGTGGCGGCGCAAGGAATGAGAAGTGGCAAAACCTAGATTGGTTCGATGTGTGTTTAGCGTATACAGCATATGCCCTTATATAGTGCGGCGCAGGGAAACCCTAACGAATACGAAGTGGCACCGAGCCCACGTCGCAAGTTCGAGTCGGTTACAGCAGCCCATGATTCGGGAGCGACCCGAATTGGCTTAGCTGTTGACGCGTCCGTCAAATACTCAGTTTTCCTATACTGCAAAAATAAGACTCGGCTCAAGGCTTATTCACGAAACACGACCGCGTCACGACGTGCCGAGTAGAGACGAGCGAGCGGCGGAGGAGGAGGAGGAGGAGGAGGAGTGCGCGTAGCCTGCTCCTATTCTCACTCACTTACCAAGTAGTAAAACACTCCACTATATAAGTTGGTGCAACTCCTCTCAAACTAGCAAGGTGGGCTAAATTTTAGCTCCCACTCCCCTTGCCACTCACATGTGTGAGCTGCCATCAAAATGCGCTGCATCACATATGGGCTTTGAGATTTAGGGAAAATCTGAAACCTCAGATGAGCTAAATAATTAGCCCATTATTTCTAACAATTCCTCACCAGATCTCAAATGTCCATTTGAAGATTTGCCAATCCTCGCTACTTGTTTATATACTAGTGTTTCAGCAGAGACTGTTAAGTTGAACTTCCGCCTAGAGTTTTAAGCTACATCTATCAACAACTTGACCAATGGACTACGCCTTGAATTGCAAGTTTGGTGCCAATAGACTTCACTCAAAGTCATAACCAGTACCTGGCTGCCAGTAGCCTACCCCGCGGGTGGAGCATATGCGTCGTACTCCCTGGTCTCTTCATGAGTTTACTAGAGATCACCCAAATCTCATAGACTGCGACGTTTAACAGTCGGAACTCATATAGTTGTGTTCTTTCAAGAATGCTCTGTAGGACAGCATCTTTGCTATAAATAGCCAATAGAACCACATTAAGGCATGTTGCCAACCTGCCTTACAGCTTTCTGAGAGCTCGTGCATCTTCACTTAGAGAGGGTAATAAAAAAGTTCTCCTCCGCTAAACCACTAGTTTGTTTTTCCCAGGTCCTACTTCACGGGATCTCCGATCACATAGGTTGGGTTACCACTATGGTGTAACACTCATGGGTCTCATACCCATCTCCCTCGATGCACTCTCTATCACATTACGTGATAGTCCCTTTGTAAAGGGATATGCCAGGTTTTTGTCTGTTTGAATATACGTAACAGTAATTACTCCGGAGTTTTTCAATTTCCTGATAGATTTCAAACATCTTTTAACGTGTCTTGATGACTTCGCATTATCCTTAGCACTGTTCACTTTGACAATCACCGTTTGGTTGTCACAGTTCATAAGGATGGCTGGCAATGGTTTGTCAACCACCGGCAAGTCCATCAAGAGCTCACGCAGCCATTCTGCCTCTACAGTGGCTGTATCCAAAGCAGTAAGTTTTGCTTCCATGGTTGACCTCGTCAATATGGTCTGTTTACAAGACCTCCATGACACTGCGCCACCTCCAAGAGTAAATGCATACTCACTTGTGGTGTAGAGATCATCAGCATCTGAAATCCAGTTCGAGTCACTATATCCCTCTAGCACGGCAGGGTGCCCAGAATAGTGAATCCGATAACTCATTGTACAGTTCAGATAGCGCATGACCCTTTCAAGTGCATGCCAATGATCATTACCCGGGTTTGACATGAACCTGCTCAACTTGCTTACAACATATGAGATATCAGGTCTTGTCGCGCTCGCGAGGTACATGAGTGAACCGATTATCTGAGAGTATCTCAATTGATCTATCGATTCCTTCGTATTCTTTGGAAGTGCCACGCTGGGATCATAAGGTGTTGGAGAAGGCTTGTTGTCTATAAAGCCGAACCGGCTCAGGACCTTCTCAACATAGTGTGATTGTGTTAAAACAATTCCACTCTCATCCTTAATCAGCTTGATGTTCAGAATTACATCAGCTTCTCCCAGATCTTTCATGTCAAAACATTTTGACAGAAAAGACTTGACCTCATTTATCACATTCATGCCTATACCAAATATCAATATGTCATCGACATACAAGCATAATATGACACTATCGCCCCCACCATGGCGATAATAAACACACCTATCAGCCTCATTAATGGCAAAGCCTGCAGAAGTCAAAGTTCTGTCAAACTTCTCATACCATTGCTTAGGTGCTTGTTTCAGTCCATACAAGGACTTCAACAACTTGCATACCTTTCTCTCTTCACCCTTTACCACGAACCCGTCAGGATGATCCATATAGATCTCCTCTTCCAACTCTCCAATGAGGAAAGCCGTCTTTATGTCCATTTGATGAACGATAAGACCATAAGAGGCAGCCAGGGAAAGTAGTACACGAATTGTGGTTATTCTAGCGACAGGTGAATAGGTATCAAAGTAATCTTCACCTTCTCTCTGTGTGTAGCCCTTGGCCACAAGCCACGCCTTGTACTTATCAACAGTGCCGTCAGGTTGCAGCTTCTTCTTGAACACCCACTTACAACCCACAGGTTTACACCCATACGGTTGTTCAGATAGTTCCCATGTTCCATTAGAAAGAATCGAGTCCATCTCATTTTGGACAACTTCTTTCCAGTCATCCGCATCAGGAGATGCGTATGCCTCTGTAATGGACGTAGGAGTATTGTCCACAAGGTACACAATGAAATCATCACCAAAGGATTTTTCAATCCTCTGTCTCTTGCTCCTCTTAGGAGCTTCATTGTCATCCTTCTCTAGGACAGTCTCAAGTGGTTGTTCAGAATGATCACTAGATGTACTAGATTCATGAATTATCTCAGAAGACATTCTAGCAGTGCTATGCATATCTTTCATAGCAAACATATTCTCAAAAAATGTTGCATCACGAGATTCCATTATAGTATCAACATGCATATCAGGAACTTCAGATTTAACCACTAAAAATCTATAACCAATGCTACGCGCGCATAGCCAAGAAAAATACAATCCACTGTCTTTGGTCCGAGTTTGCGTTTCTTCGGAATAGGAATATTGACTTTCGCCAAACATCCCCAAGTACGCAAATAAGAAAGTGATGGCTTTCTTCCAACCCACTCCTCATAAGGGGTTTTCTCTTTATTCTTGTTAGGAACTCTATTCAGGACATGACTTGAAGTCAACAAGGCCTCCCCCCACCATGCCTTAGATAAACCCGCATTGTCAACATGGAATTCACCAAGTCGGTCAGCGTGCGGTTATTCCTCTCGGCAACCCCGTTTGATTGGGGCGAGTAGGGAGGCGTTCTCTCATGAATAATGCCGTGTTCCTCACAGAATTCATCAAATATTTTCGCAAAATATTCTCCACCACGATCCGATCTAAGACGCTTGATCTTTCTCTCTAATTGATTTTCAACTTCAACCTTATAGATTTTAAAGTAGTCTAAAGCTTCATCTTTAGTTTGCAACAAATAAACATAGCAGAATCTAGTAGCATCATCAATTAACGTCATGTAATATCTCTTTCCACCTTTTGTCAACACACCATTCATCTCACACAGATCAGAATGTATGAGTTCTAGAGGTGTCAAATTTCTCTCCTCGGCCGCCATGTGAGGCTTCCGAGGTTGTTTAGATTGCACACAACTATGGCACTTAGAACCTTTGGCAATGGTGAATTTTGGAATTAAACACATGCTGGATAGCCGAGACATTAAGCCAAAATTAATGTGACATAAACAAGAGTGCCAAACATTAGCATCCGAATCAAAACATTGCCACAAATATAGTTCACCGACTTATTACAAAAATCTGAAAGGGAAAAGTGGAACAAGCCTCCGCACTCATAACCTTTACCAATAAATTGTCCAAACTTTGAAACCACTTTATTGGACTCTAAGACTACTTTAAACCCATCTCTGCATAGAAGGGAGCCGCTAACGAGATTCTTGTTCATAGTAGGGACATGCTGCACGTTCCTCAGCTGCACGATCTTCCCCGAAGTAAACTTCAGATCTACCGTGCCAACACCACGAACAGAAGCATGTGATCCATTCCCCATTAGGACGGAAGAATCCCGTGCGACCTGGTAAGAAGTGAACATAGAGATGTCAGAACATACATGAACATTAGCACCTGTATCAATCCACCAACATGGAGATTGAAATACTGAAAGCACAACAGGTAAATTACCATACCCATCAGTATTGCTAGCGGTCAAGACGTTGACAGTCTTTGTGCCATCTTTTCCTTTGCGATCTGCACGTTCAGGGCAGTTCTTGGAATAGTGGCCAAGCTCTCCGCAGGTATAACATCCTCCCTGCCCAGCTTTGTTCACCTTCTTCTTCTTCTTCTTCTTCTTCTTCTTCTTCTTCTTCTTGAAGTCAGTAGTCTTTGCAGGCTTATTGAATGAGGGCTTAAAATTCCCTTTATTCTTGACATGTGAGTTCTTGTGCACCATGTTGGCGCTAGACTGACCCTCACCGCCTCTCTCGTTAGTGTCCTTAGCCCGAGATTTCTCCTTAACATCAAGAGACGCAATCAGATTTTCAACTGATATCTTCTGTCTCTTATGTTTGAGAGTTGTGGCGAAGTTCCTCCATGACAGAGGCAACTTTGCAATAATGCACCCAGCCACAAATTTGTCGGGTATGGCACACTTGAGAAGTTCGAGCTCCTTTGCAATGCACTCTATTTCATGAGCTTGTTCCACAACAGAACGGTTATTCACCATCCTGTAATCATGGAAACTCTCCATGACATAGAGTTCACTGCCAGCATCGAATGCACCGAATTTTGCATTCAGTGCTTCCCAGAGCTCCTTGCCGTCCTCTATGTGCATGTACACATCGCATAGACGGCCATCAAGAACGCTAAGAATACATCCCCTGAAGGCAGTATTGTCATACCGAAACTTTTCCTGATCTTGCTCAGAAATAGTTCCCTCAGGCATGCCTTTACTGACATGGAATATTTTAAAAGCAATAAGCCAGAGCTGGCACTTCACTTGCCACCTCTTAAATCTCACACCGGTTAACTTTTCCGGCCTTATAGCATCAGCAAAACCAGCCATTGATAACTCAGGAAATTGCCTATAATTAGGTTTTTGGATTGTTAAGAAATTAGGCAATAATTTCATGATTAATTCCAGAATATTAAACATGACAACAATCACTACTAACATGTTAATCTCAAACATACTAGATGTAGTAACTAACATGGACAGCATCATAGATACGGAAAACATGTGAACGCTAAACATGTTAAACCAACAGATCGGATCACACAACACGTACCGATCCGTAGTAGAGGAAGTAGCCGTAGCCGATGCAGTGCCGATGTTGTTGACGATAACGTTGGCGATGACCGGATGAAGAAGACGACGTTCAAGACGACGCGCCTTAGGTCCCGCTTGACGACCAGGAAGACGAGCTGTGATGACGAACTTGAGCAGTCGCGCGGAGCGCTTCCGATCGCAAGAGCTAATGGTTCCGGAGACCTGCTCTCCCGTTTGCCGGTGCACGCCGGCGCTCGGGATGGAGTAGACTACGGTGGCGGCGAAAGGAACGAGAAGTGGCAAAACCTAGATTGGTTCGATGTGTGTTTAGCATATACAGCGTATGCCCTTATATAGTGCGGCGTAGGAAAACCCTAACGAATACGAAGTGGCACCGAGCCCACGTCGCAAGTTCGAGTCGGTTACAGCAGACCACGATTCGGGAGCGACCGCTTAGCTGTTGACGCGTCCGTCAAAGACTCAGTTTTCCTGTACTGCAAAAATAAGACTCGGCTCGAGGCTCATTCACGAAACACGACCGCGTCGCGACGTGCCGAGTCGAGACGAGCGGCGGAGAAAGAGGAGGAGTGCGCGTAGGCTGCTCCTATTCTCACTCACTTACCAAGTAGTAAAACACTCCACTATATAAGTTGGTGCAACTACTCTCAAACTAGCAAGGTGGGAATAAACTTTAGCTCACACTCCCCTTGCCACTCACATGTGTGAGCTGCCACCAAAATGGGCTGCATCACATATGGTCTTCATACGAACATGGGCTTTGAGATTTAGTAAAAATCTGAAATTTCAGATGGGCTAAATAATTAGCCCATTATTTCTAACAGTCCATTCCATACACGGGGCTTGAGTGGTCGGCGATGGCATTCCCATTCCACTGAGATAGAAGGTACTTGTTCTTTTTCGCTTATGCTGCCTTGGACCGAAAACTGTGTTAAAAGTTACAGGAAAAGGAGAGGTACCGTCAAAATGAAAATTCCACCCGAACCTTAAAAACAAAAAATGTTTTTTAAACAAGAGTTATAGAAAACTCGGCTGTTGGGAGAAGCACTAAGATTTAAAATAAATCTTAAGCTTTAAAGTGAAACAAAAGAAATCAGCAAGTGCCTCGTCTAGTCACCCTAACTCTACCATTTCCACACAGATCTTGGTGGAATGGCACATTTCAATCATCATCAATCGCTATTCGTTTATCCCTTCAAAATCAAGAGCATGCAGCTGGTGGCGAGCTGTCCTTTTCACCAAGATTGGATTGTCTTTTCCAGCTAATCATCGTATAAACAGACTACTCATCAGCTCTGTTCTAGAGAAAGAATGAAAAGACACGATGATCCATTCCAGTTTGATGGCGGTGGCATAATTTGCTGTCAAAGAAAACAGTGACAATGACATAACAGGAGCTACAATCCACATCAGTACAGTACACTATTAACTTTTAAGTTATGGCTCGCACTAACAAGCCTTTTGGGGAAATAGTGGCAAAAGTCCTTTTATGTTGTCAGCTCTTCCATAGCCACACACCCACACCTATTGACAAAAATCGTCCCTAATTTAAGCTTGATTGGTGATACTCTACAAGAATGCAACCTCCAGGGTTAGGAGTCTCAAAGCCCATTTTTCGGAAATTAATTAATATTTCTTGAGTAAGTTGGATAACTAAGGCATGTCATACGGGTACATGACACGTTTGGTGGCTACCGATGTGTTTGTCCACGCGGAGAGGGTCCTGAGGGCCAAGACATGCATGCACGATCAGGCGCGCAGCATGACTTGTGGTGGTTGGAACCTTGCGATTGTGATGGCCTTATCCGTGAACTTGTCGACGATCGAAGAGTAGTCGATCGTCCTCGTCGTCTAAGCTCCGGCCGGAGCCTAGCTAGCTAGCGATTGCACGCAAGAATTGACTTGGAATTCCACCATGGCGGTCTTGCTCCCGCAGCACGTACCGGATTAAGGAGATGATTACGCACACGATCGATCCTAACACCGCACGGACTGGATTTCGAACCAAACTCGAAGTCGAAGCGTATGCAAAGCTCACGGCGGCTGTCTCCCATCAATATATGATATAATCTACATGACGCCGGATCAAATCGCGAAGCACAGCATTGAACGGAAGCAGATCAGCAGGGGCCCGTACGTGCGTGTCCGGGAGGAAGATGCAGGAGGAGGGTTCCAAGACGCAGACCAGCCCACCACCTTGGGGGATGGGTTTGGTGGACGCTCTCTGTGCCCACCGTGAGATCCTTAGGATGGAGATCTTGTTCTTGAGGACGGAGGTCAAGTCCCGGGACCTGGCCACCATCGCCGGAAAGAGGGCTTATCTTCAGCACAAGCACGGGATCGCCGGGGTCATATCCCCTTTTCGAAAAAAGAAGCACAAGCTCGGCTCTTCCGCCGACTCAAAGAGGGAGATCAATGTCGTCAGTTTGCCCTACCTCGTTCGTGACCGTAAGGAGGCCCTCGATTTCCTCTTACATGAGTTGCTGCTGCTGCGCGACCGGATCCGGTCTCTACTCTCCATCATGTCGGAATTCGGTAGTATTCCCGTCTCCTCCGACAAACTCGACAAGCTGCTTGCCATGTCCCGCACACTCGTAAGCATCTCCCAACATATAATGGGATCAGATGTGACCAATTCTCGTAGTACGCAGAAGAAGGATGGTGCCATATCTTCTTATGATATGCACCGTGCCGGCTGGCAAGCTACCTGGGGCAGTGGGTCGCCAAACTGTGGTTTCTTCCTTGATACAAGTAAGTACAGTATTTTTTTACTACTAGGCATGTATTTTGAATCAATGAGCTTAATTTCCTTCTTCTTGTATACTCCAGTTATTAAGATAAGTTTCTAACACTGACCGACTTTATTTATTTACTGCTGCTATTTGCAGCCACGTTGAGTCCTATGCACTTCACGAGCTGCACGCCTGGCATCTTTCCTCACTCTGCTGGGACCGGCTCGGCCTTGCAGATCTACTCCATCGAAATTGCCGAACTGAATCCCAACCTAAAGTGGCCGATCTATGTCTACGGGGTGGTTGCTGCCCGAGACACCGTGGACCGCAACCGCAACCTTCTCTTCTGCCGCTCCAGGGCTAACTGCCAAAAAGTCACTCAAGATGTACGTGTTATTCATCTTTCCTTCTTCGTCCTACAAGTTGATTCGTAGTGCGTTTCAATTAATGTGGACGATCATGCTTGCAGGATCCATTTTTACACTTGACTGGCCCCTCTCGGGCAATTGTGGCTCGACATCCAGAATACGTTATGTTTGAAGTTGAACTAAAAATAAAGTATGGAGAACAGTTCCAAGATACAGCGGTGTTGAGTAGTGAGTATGGTCACCGCTCGGCATATGATGAGACCCCTGAGATAGGTAGCGGCTGTTGCACAGCCAAGTTATGCCTGGAGAAGCTTGGTACAACAATCCAGGCCACTGTCGTGTCTGTCAACGTTGAAGGGAGGCTGCAACAGTTTAAACATGGAGGACGAATTTTTTGCTCATCCGCCGCTACATCTAGGGAATTTGTTTTGCTTGATTGTCGTGGTGGAGAAATGCCTTCAGGGTCATATGGTTCCATCCGGCTATCGAGGAATGTTATTTCAGTGAAATTACAAGGAACACTGACAGTTTGCATACAATCCTACTCGAAATCTGGTTGTATAGGTGCAATTGGTCACATCAACTTTCCTGTAAAACCTTGCCAAACTAGCGACGGTGAATGTTTTGTTGGCAATTCTAGGGTGAAAGTCGTCGTTGCTTGGTCCCTCCTTGTCATGGACAAGGAAGATCTCATATGATGGAGGGATATGTTCCGCGGTAGAGGGCTATGTTTCTCAGGTGTGTGTTATGCTTTACTGGTTTGTTAAAATGTAGGGAAATCATGACAAGGAGTACGTAGAGGGCTATGTTTCTCATATGTTGCTTGGTTTGTGTATCGAACAATCATGATGTATTGTTTGCCTATCAGCTCTAGCTTGTAAAGACAATTAATAGCAATCCCGGCCTTTCTTGTGTAATTAAGTTAAGTTTGTAGTACTAATCGACTTTATTTATTTGGTGCTACTACTTGCAGCCACGTTGAGTACTATTGAGATATATCTAGACGTGTTTTAATATGTTGATTCACTCATTTTGATGTGTAGTATGAGTATGAAGTCCAAATTACTATATGTAAAACACCTTGTAACTTGAAAACGGAGGGAGTTTTTTTTTCCGAAATAGAGGTTGTTAAGTGTAAACCTGTACTTGACTGTCCAGGTCGTCAGAGTCCTAGCTGACCAGTTCCTGTAACTGCACACGCACGTAGCGCACCACCCCCACTCCGTGCACGTCCTGCACTCCGGCTGTAATTGTCTATATAAGCTGAGTAATACAATGAAGAGCACCACGGTGCATTGCCTCCTCTCTCTCAACTCTCACATGGTATCAGAGCCCTCCACCTCCTAAGCCTGAAAACCTTCCGCTGCCCTCTCCAACTCCGGCGGCAATGGCTACGCCGCCAACACCTCCCCCACTACCCACCAGCCGCGGCCCAACCACCCCCCTCGAGTCCCCTGCACCACGTCACGGCGAGCTTCTCACCCCATCTGTGTTCGCCTCTGCTGCCGCCCAGGACGGCGCTCTTCTGCCACACACGCCGCTCGGCCCTGTCTCCGCGGCGGCGGCCGCAATGGCCTCGCCCCTTGCTGGGATCTTCATCAACCAGCGCGTCCCCATCATCCTCCAGCTGCAGCCTCCCAACTACACGCAGTGGCGCACCCTATTCGAGGTGGCGTTCACCACGACCGGCGTCTCCGACCACATCCATGACCCTCCACATGCACCACCGGCGTTCTGGCTACAGGACGACGCCTACGTCGTCTCGTGGCTCTACAACCGCATCAGCCCGGAGATCTTCGGGCTCGTCCAACAGCGCAATGCCACGGCCGCCCAGATATGGACCTCCATCTCCACCCTCTTCCTGGTGAACGCCGAGCACCAGGTGGTCAAGCTCGCGACGGACTTCCGTCGGATCGATCAGGGTGCCACATCTGTCCTCGCCTACTTCGGACACCTCAAGGACTGCGCTGATCGCCTCGCTGACTTCGGCGAGTACGTCTCCGATTGTGATCAGGTGCTCAACATGTTCCGTGGCCTCACGCCCCGGCTCCACTATGCCATTCCCATTCTGACCATGCAGAAGCCGCTGCCCTCCTTCCTCGCCTGCCGTGTGTTCTTGCTCCTCGAGGAAAGTCGCCTCTCGCTCCAGAACGACGGCAGCGTTGACACAGCGCTCCATGTCGCTCGCGCTCCTCCCAGTACCAACAACGGCGGGGGCGGACAGACCTCCCGCAACAACAACGGCGGGGGCCATGGCCGCGGCTATCGGGCCAGGGTTTTGGATTTCGTTTTTGTTTTTTTACCGGGCCTGACCGAAATGGCCAAAATTCGGTAATTTTGGTGAATTTCGGTAAATCTCGGATGAAATGCAAGAACCAAAATTTAAACTTTGGAACGAAATTTGACTAATTTTGGATTTTCAAACTAAATTCGACCCAATATGAAATATTTTAGACAATTCAACAAAAAATCCCCCAAAATTAGGAAGTTTCGTTCGGTAAATTATTGTACCGGTCCTGGCCGAAATGGTCGAATTTCGGTGAAATTTCGGAAATCTCGGTCGAAATCCAAAACCTTGATCACGGTAAGGGCAAGGCTCCTGCAACACAACAGCACGCCGGCCACCAGTGCTCCTCCGCCTCGCCCTGCTACTCTACCTGCGCCCAGCACCACGCCATGGACAGGCATTGTCCACGCCTGGCCGGTGCCCTGGCGCTCGCACACCCCAGGCTCCGGCATCCTTGGCCGCGCCCCGGTGCACCCTCTCCGTTCGCCGGCACCATGACCCACTCCTACGGCGCCCCCTCTGCTTCAGGCTCCTACGGCGCTCCCTCTGCTTCGGGCTCCTACGGCGCAGCGGCGCCATCGTCCGGGCCATCCGTCCCAGCTTGGGACCAGGGCGCCCTCAAACAGGCGCTCAACAACCTGTCCCTGCAGCAGCAGCCTGCGCCACCAAGCGGTGACTGGTTCCTCGACACCGGCGCCACCGCCCATATGGCCTCGTCCTCTGGTATGCTAACTTCCCCTCGTCCCTCATCTTCTTCCCGTATTGTTGTTGGCAACGGATCTTCGCTCGCTGTCACACACACTGGCCACCACAGCCTGCCCACCTCCGCCTCTCCCCTCCACCTAAACAATGTCCTCGTCTCTCCCACACTAATTAAGAATCTCATCTCTGTTAAACAGTTAACCCGTGACAATCCTATTAACGTTGAATTTGATGATGTTGGTTTCTCTGTCAAGGAACGTCGCACAAGGAAGGTGGTCCTCCGCTGTGAATCTGACGGAGAACTTTACCCTGTCAACGCCACTGTCGATCTGTGGCATCAACGCCTCGGCCACCCAGGACGCGACGCCCTCTCCCACATGCTTCGTCAAGCCTTCCCAACGACCGCCATCAATCCGTCGCACACCTGCCATGCCTGTCAATTAGGGAAACATACTAGATCACCGTTTTTAGATTCCCAGCATATTTCGCATTTTCCTTTTCAGTTAGTTCATTGTGACATATGGACATCGCCTGTAACTAGCCTTTCTGGCCGCAAATATTACCTTGTTGTTCTTGATGATTATAGTCATTATGTATGGACCTTCCCTCTTGTTGCAAAATCCGATGCCTTACCCACTCTTCGTAATTTTCAAACTTTTATCCGCAACCACTAGTAGGGAAAGGCTTATATGTGGATTAAATAGCCGTGGCGCACCACTGTTTTGATGCCGCACGTGTATATAGCCGTGGCGCATGAAAAGACGGCACGCCACAGGTGGGCCATTACCCGTGGCGCACCAAAATAGTGGTGCGCCACGGCTAAGTACAGGCTGGGCTGGCTGGGTGCCCCCCCACCTTATCCGTGGCGCACCAAAATTATATGCGTTACGGGTAATGATGTAGTCATGGTGCATCCGTTTTTTGTACGTTAGCAGTATATGTCCAACTTTTTCCTTTTCCAGATCCAGATCTGCCCAGTGCCCACCCACCTTATCTTAATTAACCAGAGCCACACACATCGCATCGTCCCAGATTCGTTCCTATCCTCTCGATACGAAACCAGAAATATCCTCCCTCGCTCGCTAGAGTTGCCGGAGGGCCACCACATCGCCGCTCGCTACCACACTGTCGCTCGCTACCAGCCACGCTTGGCCTCGCCAGGTAATCCGCGCTTGGCACCTCGCCGGCGGCCATGGCGGGCAGAGGTGTATGATGTGCGTGCAGTGGGCATGGAAGCCGGGCCGCCGCCGGGCCGCGGCTATGCCGACCTCGACCTCGCCGGCCTTGTGAGGCGCGCCACCTATGCCAACCCACCCTACGTCCTCTACCTCGACCACACCCGCAACGAGGTCGTCCTCGCCATCGTTCGTTCCTCCATTCGATTTTCTCCCACACAAACACAAAGGAAGTCGTCCAGTTCGATTCCCCCTGCGAGGATTTCCCATCAACGCCCTTGACCACTGCAGTCTCCTGCAAGGCTGCCCACGAAGCCCCGCCGGCAGTCGTCCTGGAGGCACGGAGCCGTCTCGCGGTGGCCGACGAGCAGGAGGCCCCCAGCCATGGAGGACGAAGCCCCCCGCGACGGCCGTCCTGGAGCTGTGCTCGTCCCACGGTGGCCGTCCCCGAGCCGTGGAGGATCTGGATCGAGCAGCAGATGCACGCGGAGGCCCGTCGGCGTCACGAACGAAACCCTGCCCCCGTACGCGGCCTCCGGGCGGCGGCAGCATTTTTTTTATTTCCTGAAACAGATAGCCGTGGCGCAGCTAGTTAGATACCCGTGGCGCACGTTAGCCGTGGCGCAGGGTGCAGAGGTGCGCCACGGCTAATTTTGTTAGCCGTGGCGCATCGGGACACCTGCGCCACGGCTAAAGTGTTACCCGTGGCGTGGTTATTCGTGGCGCAGGGCCCTGCGCCACGGGTAACCAAAAATGGTGCGCCACGGGTAACTGTTTTTCTACTAGTGGCTCTAATCACAATCCAAACTGATAATGGGCGTGAATTTGAAAACCATGCATGCGAACTTTCTGCTCTGATCACGGCATTGCTCTACGTATGTCGTGTCCCTACACATCTCCACAGATGGCCGCGCTGAGCGTATCCTCCGTACCATCAACGATATAGTCCGATCCATCCTTATTCACGCCTCCATGCCCTTACATTTTTGGGCAGAAGCCCTCAACACAGCTACGTTCATCCTCAACTAGGCGTCCCTGCCGTCCTCGTCGTAACCATACACCCTTTCTTCTCCTCAACGGAGTCCACCCAGACTACGCCCCAATGCGTGTCTTTGGGTGCCTCTGCTACCCCAACATCACAGCCACCACACCACATAAACTAGCCCCCCGATCTGCACCTTGCGTTTTTCTCGAATACTCACCCGATCACAAAGGATATCGATGCCTCAACCGTGACACCGGCCGTGTCCTAATCTCTCGCCACGTCTTCTTCGATGAGCAAACCTTTCCCTTCCGCCAACACGTCAGCCCCCCTCCCAACCCTGCCACTGACGATCATGATCCTATTCCCCAAAACACTCCCGTCGCCACACACATTTCGTCCCGCAGCACCCAAACCAACACAATCCCTGCCGCGACAGCACAAAATCAGCAAAACCCTGCCGCGACGGCATCACCTCCCATCTCGCCACACCACCTCTCTCCCGCACCAAATGAACCCAACACACCACCAATCCATCAAATGGCCCGTCCACCAAATGGATGTGAACAATGCCTTCCTCCAAGGCTTCCTCTCCGAGCGTGTCTACTGCCAACAACCTGCAGGTTTCGTCGACCAGGCGCATCCCGATCACGTCTGTCAGCTGGACAGGTCCCTCTATGGACTCAAACAGGCGCCGCGTGCCTGGTTCGACCGGTTCGCCGCGCTCCTGCGCACGGTCGGCTTCGTCGCTGCGCGCTCCGATCCGTCGCTGTTCGTCCTCAACCACAACGGCGGCACGGCGTACCTGCTCCTCTACGTCGACGACATTGTACTCACTGCATCCTCGCCACAGCTGCTTCGCTCCCTGCAACAACGCCTCCTCGCTGAGTTCTCCATGAAAGCTCTCGGGCCGCTCCACTACTTCCTCGGCATCGGCGTCACGCGCAGTACCGAAGGCTTCTTCCTCTCCCAGCGCAAGTACGCTGATGAGCTCCTCGAACGCGCCAACATGACCAACTGCAGGCCGGCAGTCCACTCCGCCGGTCGACACCCCGCGCCAAGCTGTCCTCCACTGCTGGTCCTCCCGTGACTGACGCCTCCGAGTACCGCAGCATCGTCGGCGCGCTCCAGTACATCACCATGACGCGGCTGGACCTCGCCTATGCCGTCCAGCAGGCATGCCTACACATGCATGATCCCAGAGAGGAGCACCTGTCCATGGTGAAGCGCATTCTGCGCTACCTGCGCGGCACCACCGCGCATGGCCTACACATCCAGCGCTCCGACAAACTCGAGCTCGTCGCCTACTCCGACGCTGACTGGGCGGGCTGTCCGGACACTCGCCGCTCCACCTCCGGCTACACCATCTTCCTCGGCGACGCTCTGATCTCCTGGTCCTCCAAGCGGCAGCCAACAGTGTCTCGATCAAGCGCTGAGGCTGACTACCGCGCCGTCGCCAACGCCGTCGCTGAGTGCTGCTGGCTCCGGCAGCTGCTCGGAGAGCTGCACATCCCACTTCTGGCTGCCACCGTTGTCTTCTGCGACAACATCTTGAGCGTGTACATGGCGGCAAACCCAGTTCATCACCGCCGAACCAAGCACATCGAGGTGGACATCCATTTCGTTCGTGAGAAGGTGGCTCTCGGACAACTACGTGTTCTTCATGTTCCAACCACGCAGCAGTTTGCGGATTTCATGACCAAGGGACTACCCACTGCTGCCTTTGAAGAATTTCGTTCCAGTTTATGCATTCAATTACCTGACGCACAAACTGCGGCGGGGTGTGTGTTATGCTTTACTGGTTTGTTAAATTGTAGGGAAATCATGACAAGGAGTACGTAGAGGGCTATGTTTCTCATATATTGCTTGGTTTGTGTATCGAACAATCATGATGTATTGTTTGCCTATCAGCTCTAGCTTGTAAAGACAATTAATAGCAATCCCGGCCTTTCTTGTGTAATTAAGTTAAGTTTGTAGTACTAATCGACTTTATTTATTTGGTGCTACTACTTGCAGCCACGTTGAGTACTATTGAGATATATCTAGACGTGTTTTAATAAGTTGATTCACTCATTTTGATGTGTAGTATGAGTATGAAGTCCAAATTACTATATGTAAAACACCTTGTAACTTGAAAACGGAGGGAGTTTTTTTTTCCCGAAATAGAGGTTGCTAAGTGTAAACCTGTACTTGACTGTCCAGGTCGTCAGAGTCCTAGCTGACCAGTTCCTGTAACTGCACACGCACTTAGCGCACCACCCCCATTCCGTGCACGTCCTGCACTCCGGCTGTAATTGTCTATATAAGCTGAGTAATACAATGAAGAGCACCACGGTGCATTGCCTCCTCTCTCTCAACTCTCACATTAAGTTATTTGAGCAACAAGAGTGCAGACTAACTTTTCCATTCATGGTCCACTTTATGACATGTATATATGCTATGTCAAATACAGATATATATGGTATCATCTTACGATTAGCCCTCCGCTGCATCATCTTCAATATTAATCGATTGGGTTTAAGGTTTACAAAAAATATTCAAGATAATCAAAAGATTACCACTGCTTTGAAGAGGAGCTACAGGCAGCTCGAGAACTGAATAATCAAGGAATCAAGTGATTATCAATGATTTGAAGAGGAGCTGCAGAACTGAAGCATGGTGGTGTGTAATGTATTGCCTCCAGTGTCTTCTCCCTGTTGTGGTTCATATCACTAGTAGAAAACAGGCCTTTCGCCCGGGCCTTTAGTCGCGGCCGTGTCTCAACCCACGACTAAAGGTCCGGCCACGTTGCCCCGAAACTGGCGGCCCCTTTTGTCCCGGGTCGTTAGGCCCCTTTTGTCCCGGTTTGAGATACAAGCCGGGACAAAAGGGGTCTGCGGCCCGCTGTGGGCAGGTGCCCCAACTTTTGTCCGGCTGGTTCGTATCTCAAACCGGGACAAAAGGTCTAGCCCTATATATATGTAGCCCCTCTTCCCCCTATCTTGTTTTTTTTCTGGTGGGAGGTGGTGTAGGTTTGTGCTAGTTTTTTTTCTTCATATGCACTAGAGGTGTTCGGTGAAATGCCTGTTAGAGTGATGCCACTTGAGTTCACACAAGACAAACATGATATGAGGTGCCCGAGCCACACTTAAGCTTCCTCCTCTTTGTTTCCAAGTGTCCTAAAAGGTTAGCAACTACTTTCTCGTTTAGACCACGCGGTACTAATTTTAGCATCGTGATTGCGTTTGATATATAGTTGCATGATGCAGATGGGCCATCCATGGATGTACGGTGACCGACGCTCTGACGCTTACAGAGAAGGCGTGCGTTCTTTTATCGTTGTGGCCGAGGCGAACAAGCGGCGGGATGCTTTTATGTGTTTTCCATGTGTTGAATGTCGGAATGAGAAGGATTACACTTCCTCAAGAGTTATTCAGAGCCACCTGCTTCGGTCCGGTTTCATGTCCGGCTATAATGTTTGGACCAAGCACGGTGAAAGAGGGGTTATGATGGAAGACGGCGATGAAGAAGATAACGATGATGACAACTACCGATCTATGTTCCCTCAATACGCTGATACCGCAATGGAAGACAATGAAGAGGAAGGAGGTGAAGAACGGGCAGCAGATGAGCCCGCTGATGATCTTGGTCGGGTCATTCCTGATGCAAAGAGAGACTGCGACACAGAAAAGCAGAGGTTGCAGTTCGAGCAGATGTTACAGGACCACAACAAATTGTTGTACCCAACTTGTGAAGATGGCCAGAAGAAACTGGGTAGCACACTGGAATTACTGAAGTGGAAGGTAAAGACCGGTGTGACTGACTCGGGATTTGAAAAGTTGCTGGTATTAATAAATAAGATGCTTCCAAAAAATAACGAATTGCCCGCCAGTACGTACGAAGCAAAGAAGCTTGTCTGCCCTCTAGGGCTAGACGTGCAGAAGATAGATGCCTAATGACTGCATCCTCTACCGTGGTGAGAAGTACAAGAATATGGATAAATGTCCGGTATGCACTGCATTGCGATATAAGATCAAGAAAGATGACTGATACGTCTCAAATGTATCTATAATTTTTGAGTGATTCATGCTAGTTTTGTGATATTGTCACATGTTCTTACTATCAATTATATCAGTTTTTTATGCATTTTGTCGGACTAACCTATTGACAAGATGCCAAGTGCCAGTTCCCTGTTTTGCTGTTTTTGTATTTCAGAAAAGTCACAACAGGAAATATCGTCAGATTGCCCTTAAAATTTACGGGGAATTTTTATGCAAAATAAGACACCACGTCGAAGGGCAGCCAGGGGGCACCCAGGGGCCAGAAGCAACCCCCTGCCGCGGGCCCACCTAGGGGCGCGGGTGGGACCCGCCCTGCCCCCTGGGCGCCTCCTCGGCCCCCACCGACGCCTAAAAAATCCCTATTTACCTAAACCGAGAGGGCGGCAATTATTTTCCAGAAATTCGACCCCGACGCGCCATCACCGAAAACCCTAGTTCGGGGTCCAATCTGAAGCTGATCTCGGCACTCTGCCGGAGGGGAGATCGATCCCGGAGGGCTCTTCATCGCCATGCCTTCCTCCGGGATGATGAGTGAGTAGTCTCACCGTGGACTACGGGTCATGGCAGTAGCTAGATGGTAGTCACTCCCTTTGTGCTTCATGTCTTATGATCTTGTGAGCTGCCTAACATGATCAAGATCGATTATTGTAATGCTATGTGATGTGTTTGCTGGGATCCGATGGATTATGAAGTTATGTTCAGATTGTGCATGATTCTTATATGTTGATTTATGTTATTGCATGCTCTCCGATGTGCATAGTTACTTTGGCCAAGTGATTGTGTATATCTCCAAGAGAGAGTATTTATGCTAGATAGTGGGTTCATGCCCCCTTTTGTTCCTGGGCACGAGTGACAGAAACGTCTAAGGGCGAGGGTGTGCTGTTGCTACTAAGGGTAAAACAGCAGGTGTTAATGTCTCTTTTGATATTAGTATTGCTTACTTCATGCACTTTACTCAATGTAAATGTCTGTTGCTTGCAACTTAATACCGTTGGGGTGACAGGCTGGATAGCGATCCCACAGTGGACTTTTTGGACAAAGACGCAGTTGGACTCAACAGTCTTTATTCCTTTTCGTGATGCCTCCATAAATATTATCATGTTCCTTATGTCATACCTAAATTGGGTTTGTGTCATGATCTTGTCAATTGCCTAGCTGTAATTCGTTCACCCATCACATGCATATTTTATTTACTTGAGAGACTCCGCTAGTGAACCCATGGCCCCCGGTCCATCTTTTTACATTGTTTACAACCTCATTTACTTGCTTTTCATCATCATTACTCCACCGGTCACTTTTCATTATTTCATCTATTTCATTATACAATTAACCGCTTTGTTTTCTGCGAGACTGGAAAGATTGACAACCTTTCCGCCGTCGGGGGCAAAGTATTTGGTTGAGTGTGTGCAGGTCCACGTCTGTTGAAGATTAAGCATCAGAGATATTCAACATTCACTTCGTTGTTGATTTCAAAGTCCTACTGGTTCGATAAACCTCGGTTCGTTAAACGAGGGAAAACTGCTACTAGGCTGCAATTCCGCCTTCGCTTGGGCACTACCCAACTCTTTTCAATACACCATGAATGACCCTGGTGATGTTGAGGGCGAGCCACCCAGGTAGGGCCGTCTCCAAAAATTTGGGGCCCCAGTGCGCAATACAAAGTGGGCCCCTAAATTTATAGAAGTTCATAGGACTAGTATAAGTAAATATTGCTCGACTTAATTATCTAACTTCAATATGTGTTATTTTGCACACTGTCTAGAAATATATCAAATAGTAATGCTAAATAGGTATTTATTTGCACCCAAACAAATCATTTGCTATTTATCAAAGGTAACACCTAAACTGTCCTCATGTTCCACCCAAACAAATCATTTGCTATTTATTGAAGTAAAAAACTTTTCAGGTGCTTGCAAACACATGTTCTTTTTTCACTGATGAATAACACAAGCCCGTGCATCATTTTACTTATTTGGTTGATACTTACAAACAACACTAACCTTCAAGCATTGGAACTTCAGATGCTTGGCCAAGCGAACCAAGCTCCTAGCAGTGATCGCCTTGTTTGGCTACAACACAGATCGTGCCTAGAGTCGTATTTCAACTGCCACCACTCACCTGACCCGCGCGTATTCAGCGGGCGTGCTTGCTGCAGCCTGCAGGCGTTCTTTTCTTCTATGGTTTATATATCGCTTAATGATGGATTAGTGCAATCTCGGGGCCCCAATGTTTTGGGTGCCCTGATCGGCCGCACAGCTCGCACGCCCTCTTGGACGGCCCTGCACCCAGGAAGAGGGTTCCTGCCAAGGTGATGTGGTATGCTCCTATAATACCACGGTTGAAACATTTGTTTAGAAACAAAGAGCATGCCAAGTTGTTGCGATGGCACATGGAAGACTGTAAGAAAGATGAGATGTTGAGGCACCCTGCCGATGGTCGGCAGTGGAGAAAAATCGAGAGAGACTTTCCGGACTTTGCAGGTGACGCAAGAAACTTATGGTTTGGTCTAAGTACAGATGGCATGAATCCATTTGGGGAGCAGAGCTGCAGTCACAGCACCTGCCCGTGACTCTATGTATCTACAACCTTCCTCCTTGGTTGTGCATGAAGCGGAAGTTCATTATGATGCCAGTGCTGATCCAAGACCCGAAGCAACCCGGCAACGACATTGATGTGTACCTAAGTCCATTAGTTGATGAACTTTTACAGTTGTGGGCCGAACCAGGTGTACGTGTGTGGGATGAGCACAAACAGGAGGAATTTTACCTACGAGCATTGCTGTTCGTAACCATCAATGATTGGTCTGCTCTTAGTAATATTTTAGGACAGACGAACAAAGGATACAATGCATGCACGCATTGTTTAGATGAGACTGAAAGTATATATCTGGATAAATGTAGAAAGAATGTGTACCCGTACAATCATCATTTTCTTCCGCCCAGGCATCACTTAAGGAAAAAAAAAAGGCAAGCATTTCAATGGAAAGGCAGAAAACCTGGACGAAGCCTATCCCCTTTAGTGGTGCTGATGTATTTGGTATGGTCAAGGATTTAAATGTAATCTTTGAAAAGGATCCTGGCAGAGAACCTGTTCCGAATGACGCTAACGGACACGCACCCATGTGGAAGAAGAAATCTATATTTTGGGAGCTAGAATATTGGGAAGTCCATGAGGTCCGCTCTGCAATCGACGTGATGCACCTGACAAAGAATCTTTGCGTGAATATTCTAGGCTTCTTGGGCTTGTATGGGAAGTCAAAAGATACACCGGAAGCACGGGAGGACCAACAATGTCATAAAGGACGAGACTGACATGCATGCAGGGCAGTTTGAAGGGCCTACCATCTACGCTCTTACCAAAAAAGAGAAGGAAATCTTTTTGAAGTCCTTTTCAGTATCAAGGTCCCGTCTGGCTTCTCTTCGAATATAAAGGGAATAGTAAGTATGAAAGAGAAAAAATTCCAAAACCTAAAGTCTCATGACTGCCACGTGCTAATGACGCAATTGCTTCCGGTTGCATTGAGGGGAATTCTACCGGAAAATGTTCGACTAGCCATTGTGAAGGTATGTGCATTCCTCAATACAATTTCTCAGAAGATAATCGATAAAGAAAGTCTATCAGGGTTACAGATTGATGTGGTCCAATGTCTGGTCAGCTTCGAGTTGTTGTTCCCACCATCCTTCTGCAATATTATGACGCACCTCCTAGTTCAGCCTAGTCGAAGAGATTAGAATTCGCGGTCCTGTGTTTGTACACAATATGTTCTCCTTCGAGAGGTTCATGGGAGTCTTAAAGAAATATGTTCATAACCGTGCTAGGCCAGAAAAAGCATCTCCAAGAGCTATGGAACTAGAGGAGGTCATTGAGTTTTGTGTTGAATTTCTTCCTGACCTTAAGCCAATTGGTGTTCCTGAATCTCGGTATGAGGGGAGGCTGACTGGAAAAGGCACACTAGGAAGGAAAACAACAGTATGTAGGGACGCGCTTTCTTTCACTCAAGTACACTACACAGTTCTATACAATTCCATCCGTGGTTGCTCCGTATATCAAGAAACACAAGAATATTCTACGTTCCAAAAACCCGGGGAGCCTTACTCCTGGATTAAAGGGGAACACGAGAGCGACTTTTGACAGTTGGTTGCAGACACATCTCATGAATAACACCACTATTGGAGATCAGCTGTACTTGTTGGCCAGGTTACCATCTTCGACTATATGTACTTTTCAAGGGTACGAGATAAATGAGAATACATTTACATGATCTCCCAAGATAAAAAGAGAACCAACCAAAACAGTGATGTCCGCTTTGATGTAACATACGATAATGGGCAGAAGGACACATATTATGTGTACATAGAGGAGACATGGGAACTTGACTATGGACCTACTTTTAAGGTCCCTTTGTTTCGGTGCAAATGTGTCAAGCTGATAGGAGGCGGGGTACATGTAGACCAAAAGCACGACATGACAACAGTGGATCTCAAAAATCTTGCATACATGGATGAACCATTCGTCCTAACCAACGATGTGGCTCATGTTTTTTATGTGAAGGACATGTCTACCAAACCGAGAAAAAGAAATCAGCAAAAGAATACATCATCCGATCAGCCAAAGCGCCACATAGTTTTTCAGGGAAAGAGACATCGTGGGAGTGGATGACAAGACAGACATGTCAGAAGATTATAATAAGTTTCATGAAATTCCGCCCTTCAAAGTAAAAACTGACCCATGCATCTATTAAATGATGAAGATTCTCCATGGCTATGGCGCAGAAGAAAAACCACAACACTAGATAGGGATGTTGATGATGTGTAATAATGGCTATATGCGAATACAAACCATATGTTTTGACTATGTGCGAATGATTTGTATTCGGTCGATGAACTGAAGGACATAGCAAATTAGGAAACCCGAATGATTTGTATTGGGTCGATGAACTAAAAGATTTTGTAGATAGAAACAAACACACGGTTCCCCTACATACAGCCAACGGTGGCTCGCGAGTGCCTGCATATCAAATGCACCGTTGGACGTATGCAGGGAATCGAATGCTTTGTTTACGAAATGAACTACAATGAGTACAGAGTGAGTGCCAGACATGTCCAAGAGATTGTCTATATATAGGGTTGTGTGGCTCACAAAGTGGTTTGTGCTAGTGTTGATCCAACAGCTCATAAGCCGGCAAAAGAAACACATCCCTGATAACGGCTCACAAGCCTGCAAAGAACACAAGTGCACACGATCCAACAGCTCACAAAAGCTCGAAAGAAACACACCTCTGATCCAACGGCTCACAAGCGCTGAAGGTAAACACACGATCCGTGTGCTTCTTCCCACGCTTTCCACTGCTTCCCTCCTTTGTCTTCCCGCCATTTCTCACTATATATGTAGGCTTGGCCGCCATTGCCATATCACATCTAAACTCATATCTGCAACCTCATCACTCCCCCATGCTTCCACCGTACCCACTCTAATCTACAGTGAGGCGGAGGCGCTTTGCGCCTCGAACTACCCTTGCCCGCCCGGCTACCTGCTTAGTTGATTAATGGTTGGGTGGTGCCCCCAGCTTAAGGCGGTGATGTAGTAAGCAGCAGTTTTCCCTCAATTAATTGAACCGAGGTTTATCGAACCAGTAGGACTTTGAAATCAACAACAAGGTGAATGTTGAAGATCTCTAGTGCTTGACCTTCAACAGATGTGGACCTGCACACAGTCAACCAAATTACTTTGCCCCCAACGGGAGAGGTTGTCAATCTCTCCAGTCTCGCAGAACACAAAGCGGTTAATTGTATGATGATGAATGGAATAAATGCAAAAGTGACCAGAGGAATAATGATGATTAAAAGCAAGTAAATGAGGTTGTAAACAATGTAAAAAGATGGACCGGGGGGGCATGGGTTCACTAGTGGAGTCTCTCAAGTAAATAAATATGCATGTGATGGGTGAACGAATTACAGCTAGGTAATTGACAAGATCATGACACAAACCCAATTTAGCTATGACAAAAAGAACATGATAATATTTATGGAGGCATCACGACAAGGAACAAAGACCGTTGAGTCCAACTGCGTCTTTGTCTAATAAGTACACCGTGGGATCGCTATCCAGCCTGTCACCCAACGGTATTAAGTTGCAAGCAACAGACAAATGCATTAAGTAAAGCGCATGATGTAAGCAACACTAATATCAAATGAGACACTAGCGCCGCTGTTTTACCCTTAGTAGCAACAGCACACCCACGGTGCCCAGGAACAAAAGGGGGCATGAACCCACAATCTAGCATAACTACCCTCTCTTGGAGATACACACAATCACTTGGCCAAAGTAACTACGCACATCGGAAAGCATGCAAGAACATAAATAACACATATAAGAATCATGCACAATCTGAACATAACTTCATAATCCATCGGATCCCAGCAAATACATCACATAGCATTACAATAGTCGATCTTGATCATGTTAGGCAGCTCACAAGATCATAAGACATGAAGCACAAAGGTGAGTGACTACCATTAGCTACTGCCATGGACCCGTAGTCCACGGTGAGACTACTCACTCATCATCCCGGAGGAAGGCATGGCGATGAAGAGCCTTCCGGGATCGATCTCCCCTCCGGCAGAGTGCCGGGATCAGCTTCTGAAGGGACCCCGAACTAGGGTTCGAGTTGACGGCGCATCGGGGTCGAGTTTCTGGAAAATAATGGCCGCCCCGACATTTTTAGGGTTAAAGGCAATTTATAGGCGTCGGAGGGCCGAGAGGTGGGGTCCCACTGGCAGGGGAGGGCCCCACCCACGGGTGGCCCCTAGGCCGCGGCAGGGGGGCACCTCTGCCCCCTGGGCCTCCCCTCCGGCTCCCCTTCGGACTGGTACTTCGGCTTGGCGTATAAAAATTCCACAAAAATTTCCAGCGCGTTCCAATAATATTTACAGAAGTAAATTTCTGAGACAAAAAGACAGCAAAAACAGGGAACTGGCACTGGGCATCTTGTCAATAGTTAGTCCGACAAAATACTTAAAAATGATATAAATGACAGTAAAAACATGTGACAACATCACAAAACTAGCATGGATCACTCAAAAATTATAGATATGTCGGAGATGTATCACTACCGCGTCCCCGCCGGC